>JAEQBH010006313.1:0-315310 GCA_016808115.1 Tetrastigma voinierianum | reverse complement strand
AATGAGTTTATTATTGTTTTCCTTTTTTATTTTATTTGTTCCATTTTTAGAACTAATAATTCCTCCGGGTTAGGTTTTTTTTTTTTTTAAATAATAATGGCTATTCAGGCCAATTTGTATACGCCATGACTAATCTCATAAAATCCAAAAATTAACCATCAAACACACCCTCAATGATCTTAACAAGACCCGAATTAGTGATCATTGAATAACCCCTTCCCAAATCATTGGTTTTTAGGAAAATTTTTCCAATAAATGGAGTGGGAAGAATTTTCTAATAAAGGTGATAAGACTCCTTCAATAGTGTTGATAATGACATGTCTATTTTTAACCTTTAGGAACAAGTCATTAATTAATGATTTATCACAAATATATTATTAATTTTATCCCATATTTGTCTTTTCCACATGGTGTGTGGGCTCCACCATGTCTATCTATTTATTAATTTGTATATGCTTCTTAGTTTTATTTAGGTTTTTAGTTTTTTTTTCCTCACATATTATAGAAAGTGATGTTCAGACTGGTTCAAATGATAAAATGGGCAATGGATATGCAGGGAAGTCTTAGCTTGAGTCCTTTATGAATAGAGTATTATAATATAATACAGAAAGAGTGAATAAATATCGAAGAAAAAAGATGGGGATAGATCTGTGATATCGCGTGTTGTGTATGCAGTATGGGTTTAATGCTATAAATCTTTGTTGTAGCAATGAGTTGTTTCCTTAGGAGAAGAATTTTCTCCACGTCGCACCTATATTATTTTATGGATGAGAATTGGCGTTTGTTCCTCTTCAATGATGGTTTCCATTTATCGTGAGATAAAACATTTTCTATAAATAGGCTTCAAGGAACATAATCAAATGAAAAATTCCATCAAGATTAGAAAGGAGTTCGAGATAATTCTTTGATCGTAAGAGTTGAAAAAATAGGTGTGAAGCGATGGGGTTATCGCGCGCGAGGGGAAGTGGTAAGAAACATGATGCTCACGGAAAAAGTGCGAGAGGTGTGGCGTATATCACGGGTATGTGGCTTAATGCTATCTGAGTTTAAATGCCGTAGTGGATTATTTGCTCAGTTCTTTCAGTGGAGTTTAACCGTTACGAGGTTTAAACGTTATATCCGAGGTGTCATTATTATCTTAACGTTTTATTCTACGAAGATTGAACATACGTGTTGCACTTCGTTCGGAAGGTTGGCATAAGCGACATTTTCTTTTTATTGCTGTGGATTAATTGACGCCGTGGCTGGCATTCACGTTTTAGGTAGTTGGCGTCGCTCAGCGGTTATAATTACAGGATTAGTTCTTGCTTTAGAAGTCTCATTTTGATTTCCTATGGATTGGCATTTGCCACCAAATTATTCTTCAACGTTAATAGTGGATTGGAAAAACCGTGAAAATGTCTTAACACATGTGGTCAGTAGGTCACTTTCATTATTGACACTATGGTGGTATTTAAAAATTTTTCCGGTCAATCTTGTGACACCCGACACAGCGGCATATGTTAGGAAGGGTGTCAGCTGTAAATTTAAACTTGATTAATTGAGCGATTCTAAAACATTCCTTAAATATAATCATATAATTTAACATGTATTACATGTAACACCTTTAATTATACCATAGTAGTTTATTACATGTTTAAGGTATAATATAAGTAAAATTTGCATTTTTCGAAATTGAAGTACTAAAGGAGTAAGTGGTGATTTGTAAAATGAGGACCCAAGGTCATGCCTTGCAAGAAGATGATATGCTAAAGTAGGAATTACTTGAAGTAAGTTAAATTGCAAATAAAATGAAATAGAATGACCTAAATGCAAGGGGTGAAATTTGACTCAAATGGATAGAATAAAATTTGGTATATGGATTTGAGGAGATATTTTTCTCATTTTAGGGGAGAAAAAGGCTAGGCGATTCTTGTAACCTTGCAAAAATCTGTAAATAATTTTTATAATATTTTATTATATGTTTAGGGTATAAATTAGGCAAACTAGGAGATTTTTAAAATTGTTGTTAAATGATCGTATGTTAAATGATAAATTATTGATTATGATTCAATGAAGATAGGCAAGGAATTTATCAAAGTGTGAAAAAAATGGGAGTATGGGTGGATACAAATCCTTTATAATGAAATATATCCAGGTGAGATAGTACAGAAGTATGAGTGTAGAGTGCCATGGAGTCTCATGCAAATGACTGCAGCAATAACCCAAAAATAGTTTAAGGCCAAACATGGCTTTACAATGTTAATTGACTTAAGACCACATTTGGTGATGAATGACCATTTGTGCAAAAATGTATTGGAGATTGAGAGAGAGAAAAATTTAGGGTTTTGATGAAGATCGAGATTGGTGTGGAACTTGCTCTTTGGTGCAAGATCAGCATAAGCAAGTTCAAGGAGGAGGAAGCTAGGGCGAGAAGTTTAGAGATTAGTAAAGAACCTGAACCCTGGGGGCTCTTTTCTTGTGTTTGGATTTGAGAAAAACCTAACCTTATGCAAAAGGTGATTTTGATTGGTTGTAGATCCAGTTTGGGTTGTGTTGGGTTGAGTTTTGAAGTGTATTGTTGGTTGGGTATTAGTTTTGGATTAGTTTTGAGAATGTTTGTAAAAAGGAAAATGTTGTGTTTTCAAAAGAGTTCTTTGTCAATTTGTGAAAACCTTTTTGTTCTTGTTTTGACTATAAGTTAATTTATAATCCTTAAATGGAGTTATTCCAATTGATGAAACCATAAGAGCTAGAGCTACAAATGTATAGAAGGGACCAGGAGCAAATTGTAGCTCTAAGACTCCCGAATATGGGTGTAAAGTGAGTTTCGGGTAGCTCATGAGTATGCTTTGTTTTGAGTGTAGTTGTGGTGTTTTGGCCATAAGTTGAGTTTCACTCATCAAAATTGAGTGATTCAAAATTATGGGTAAACTATACTTCTAGGAGAATAATTTACTTGAAGGAAGTGTAATTAAATTGTAACCCCAAAGTGCCCAGAAATGCATCAAGAAATGGGAGGCTTATGCGAGATTATGTTTTGCAAATTAGAGTAGTCTAGATGTAAAATGCAATAAATTGAGTTTTGGTAATCCATATTGGATGATTCCAATTGGAGAAGAAACATTTAGAACCATATATTCAAATGAGTGAAGGAACCATTACCAATTTATGAAGTTAAGACCCCAGAAATCGAAAATAACAGTAGGTGATCCAGTGAGCTGGGCATATCAACTAGTTTGGCATTAAAATGCCGTAACTTGAGTTTGGGAGATCAAAATGAGATGATTCCAATTCCTACTGAAAACAGACTCATAAAGCTATCATTTTCTTGAAGGAACCATGAGAAAAATATGGCTCATGTGTCCCCAAAATTTTTTTCAAGTGAAGGAGTATTGGGTAGACATCAACCCTAACCAAAAATCGTAGAATGAACAACTGATTTTTCTTTCTTTGGTTGTTCTTTAATTGTGACATATTTGTGATGCATTAGGGGTTGGTGATGAGAAAGCTTGACCCAGGCTGGATTAAAGGATAGAATCGAAGCGACAACCTTTTGAGTTTGTTCTTTAATCCCTCTGCTTGTTTCAAATTTGGCAGGGATTTGATCTACACTCTTAACCATTGTTTCAAAATTGATTATGAAATATTGAAATGATTTATGATAAATTGCATATGATTTGTTTTAAATTGATTTGAGACAACAGGTGTGAAATAAATTGCATATGAGAATTTGCATGAGTGTTGAAAAACCAAGTGTATGTCAAATGTATATACACTATTGTAAATTGTATTGAATGATTTTAGGTACGCTACGAGAATGCTTGGTAAAATTCGAGTTAAGGATAGATTGATATACCAAAAGGGTCAAATTAGCAGTACTGCGCCAAATGCAATGAAGGGTCACTCCGATCCGTAGCCCAACGGGACAATATCAGTATTGTTCACGAAATTGATTTTTAATAACCGATCGGCGGCAAGCTGGATGGTGGCGTGTGTTATAAAACGTTTTATATCGGCTGCGGCCAATGGGACCATGTCGGTGGTCGTTATCACATGCACGAAAACGCCAGTTAATTCGATAAGGGCAAAATAAGTAATAAGATTGAAAAGTCATGATTTGTAGATTTGAATGATTTAGTGATTATGAAATTACATAACTTAAATGACCAATGAATTGTAATTGAATATAAGTAAAGAAATAGAAATGAATATATATATATATATATATATATATATATATATATATATATATATATATATATATATATATATATATATATATATATATTGCATGAATTGATTTAGATTGAAATGAAGAGAGAATTATAGAACCACTAAGCATGAAAATGTAGCGCGTTATTTTGTCGTGATGCGGTATAAGTGAACAAGTACGAGAATGACGTAGAGATTTAGAGTCAGCGTCGAATGCCGTGGTGTCGAAGTAAAGATCAGGCCATGCATTCATGAAATGGATTTGACCATCTTGTATAAACTATGATTTTATTTTGTAAATGTTTTGATATTGAAAACTTTGATATATTTTGTAAATGATTTGATTGAAAAGGGCATATAATGCCATATTATACAAATGTGGGATTTATCCCAAAATGATGGGCTTACCTCAAATGTCTTGATGCATATTATTATATATTCTACAATATACAAAAAAAAAAAAATTGTATTCGTATCTGTAGCGCTGGACTTTACATTTAGTTTGGTATCCAGGCTATAGTTAAGTGTTAGAAAAAAGGGGTGTTACGATTACGGTGGGGAGAAGGAGATTAGTTGGCTTTACAGTGCAATCCATTGTTTTGGATTCGAGCAAAGAGAGAATAAATCAGGTATGAAATACTTGTATGGAACCTAGATGTATAGATACTTGTTTAGGTTTTGTGTGGTTGTTAGTTAGGAAACCTCCTAACTCTCTCTTTGCCTATGTTTGGGTTAGAGGAACCCTATCTCTGTATAAAAGTGATTTTTGTTGGTGTTAGTTTAGTTTTGGTTGGTTTTGGGTTTTGGTTGGAAATTTTAGGTGAAAAGAGAGGTAAACCCTCTGAAATCGCAGTGAAAATCTAGGTACTAAAAGTTAGTCTGGTAATCAAAGTTGCTTTGATCTAGAGGATGTTAATTATTGATACTAAAAAGTTGAGAATCTGGAATTACTTTCAAGCTATTTTCAGTCTGGGGATATTGGTGCGTGCTCAAAGTGGTTTAAGGTCCGAAGGATCTTGAATCTTGTCTTGAAGAAAGTTGAATGTCAGTCTTGTCAGGTTAATCTGGTATTAAAAGTTGAATACCCCGATTACTAAAAGTTAGTCACCAAGTCTTGAGGATTGAGTAAGTCGCACATCTTTGAAGTTGAGTACCAATACTAAAAATTAGTATCGATCTTGAAAGTTAAGTACCAATACTAAAGGGTTGGGTATAGTATTGAAAGTTGAGTACAGTGCTCAAAGTTGTTTAGATAAGTACGTCACAATCTGTTATGTTATGTTCTTCCTTTAATTCATTAGTATCCATTGGATTAATGAGGATCGTAATAAGTGAATGAAAGTTCGTACATGTATATAAGTGTATGCAAATTGCTGAGAACCTCGTTGCCTCTGCAAAGCTTCGCTTCATCTTGGTAATCCTGTTGTTGGGCAAACATCGTTTCTTGCCCTTATTTGCTAATGTGAGTAAGAACAAAATAACAAGCTCGAAAACACATATAATTGTATGCGTATCGAGGCCCAGGATGAGTGAATGAATAGGCCGCGTACATTCAATCACGACGACACTCTTGCATTATGCTACGACACCTCTATTACATGGGCAGGTATAACACCCCGAATTATACCCTAGTAGTTTTATTATATGTTTAGGGTATAATATAAGTAAAAATTAGCATTTTTCGAGGAAATTAAGAGTAAAATGGGAAAAAGGTTAAATGATAAAAGCCAGATTAATACAAGAATTCAAGGTTAAAATGGTAATTTGTAAAATGAGGACCCAAGGTTATAACACGAGAAGATGATATGCTATTAAGAATTTAGATGAATTGATGTAAATGGAATAAAATCGAGGACCGCTAAAATCTGAAAGGGAAAATTTTAAACCAAAAGAGGATAAGGCGAGCAGCAGCCTTATGATAAAAGACACAAAATATCTCATTTTGGTTTTTGGCTAGAGGCACTTGGTTTGGGAAGAGAAGCCATTCTGTTTGCTTTTCTCCATTTATTCAAGGTTAATTTGGCTCGGGAGGGAAGGAAGAGGAAAAGAAAGAGAGGGAAAAAGAAGAAGAAAGAAAGAAGTTCGAAATCAAAGGTTTGGAAATACTTGTCTATGTTTGGGTTAGAAATTTTCCAACCTCCTTCTTTAGTTATATGTGAGTTAGAAACCCCAACTTATAAATGTGTTTTTAGATTGGTTTAGTTTTAGTTTTGTCATTGGTTAAAAGTTGGTTCGGTTTTAGTTGAAAGAGTTACGATGAAAATGGCCAAAATTGGCCATTTACATTTTATGACACCGTACGCCTGGCGTAGGAGTGCGCTCCTAGGCGTAGGCTCCTCTGGGTGAACTCGGGGTCGAGTTTTAAATTTTACGTCCTTTGGCGTAGGAACTTCTGAAGCTACGATTACCGAGTTATGTTTCCCTTCGGTTAATTCTAGAATTCGTTACTCTTTTGTTTGGACTTTTAATGGAAGATAATTAGGCGTAATATTGGATTAATTGAGGATCGACAAGTAAATGAGAAAGGAGTTCGTACAAATATAAAGTTATATGAAAAATAACATGCGCCATGCGAGCGAAAGTGAATCACGTAGTTGGCGAACATTGTTTCGCCCTTAATTGTTAATGTGATTGAGAACAATATAACAAGCTTAGTAATATATGTAATTGTATGCTTGTCGGGCCGGATGGTGAATGAATAGAGCCGCGTCTGTGATCGGTGACACTCGCGCATTGTATTCTGACACTTTTTTGCGATGGGCGAGACCACGTCTTTGTTGATCTGACGACACTCCTGCTGGTGCTCACGACACTTTACATTACGTGCCAGGCAGGCATGTCTGTTCGATGTGATGACACTCTGCATTGTGCTCACGAAACCTGCATTCGTGGCGGAGCCGCGTCTACGTTGATCGCGTACCTTGCAGCCGGGTACCTATTGTGTTGTGTCCCTCTCATTCATTGTTACTGGTTTATACAGGCAAACATTTATATAATAAGAATCTGAATAATGAACAATAAGAAAGCATAAGGAATCAGTTCTATTATGTAATGTACCTACGGGTACCTTATGTACAAGATATATGTTTTGAACTCCTAAGGGAGATATGAAATTCCGTTATAAGAATTATGCTATATGAAAACTCTATTATATGTAAACTCTGACATATACATTATGTTATATGTATCCTGTAATTGTGGACCACTTCAAGTGGTCATATTTGTTATCTGTTTCCCACTAAGCTATATGTAAAACCCGTGAAATTTCAATTTTCTAAGAAATGGTAAAGCGAAATTTCGATTAGGAAAATGCGAATTTTTCTAGATACAGGATAATAAACAGGACTTCATAGTTGGAATCGTCTTCGTGAAATCTAACTACCACCATCGAGATTTAGTTGAATTCGAGAAATGGTCGAGATTTCATGTTTTGAAGCGAAAGGAGTCACGAGGAACACTTGGTGCGGGTTGAGTGGCTCACATTGATGCGTGTCAGTAAGAAACGAGTGACCTGTGAGTCTAAGTGAGGCCATATGGGACATGTGTCACCACATGATTGGAAGGAAATCCAAAGTTATGTATAAGAAGATAAAGAAATCCAAGGGAGCAAATGGGAGAGTGACATGTGGCAAGAGAGGACATCTCACTTGACCCAAGCTTGATGGCCCGAGTAGAAAAGGGAGAAAAAGAAGGAGAAGGAGAGGAAGAAGAAGTAGAGAGAAGCTCTACCTTATCTCCTAGATTTTTAAACGATTGGGTATCGGTTTACGGTGGGCAAAGACCAGTGCTTCCTTGTAAGCAGAGCTTCAGCTTAGACGAAAACTAGGAGTTTTGAAAAACTCCGAGAGGTAGGGAGTTTTCTCTACTTGATTTAATTCTTGTCCCAGAGCCATTTCAAATGGTTTTTAGGATTTTAGAATTTGAAATGGCGTGCATTCGATCCCGAATGGACCAAATGCTTGATGTAGGGACTATTTTGGGCGATCCGCGGTGGACGTTTAGCATTGTTTTAGGACGGAGTCAAGACCGAAATTCTGGGACTGTTTTAGTCAAGGGACTAAATGTAGGGATTGTTTTCGGACGATCGAAACGAAATTTACAGAATTTGCCCCAGGTAGTCTTAGGGCGATTTTTGGACTAATATTGATCCGTAGAGTATTGCTTGTGTGTGATTGCTAAAATGAATAACATGATTGGTTGTGTAGAAATTATTGATAATGCATGCTCAATTGATGTATTGACATGGATTGTAAGGATATAAATTATATTATAGAAAAATAATTGTTCATGAATAATGAAAGTTGTATATATGAATTAGCATGAGGTGCATTCATATGCAAGGTATTACGTTGAGTTAAGTGCGAGGTGCATAGAAATGTTCAGAATTCACCATTCTTGGTGAATGAATCTTCGGCTTCGGAAATGGGACAATGTCGAATCGAGAACTCACGGTCGTATCAAATGGAAATTTATAATTGATCACGTGTGTTGGGCGTAGCAAGTTGCGGTAGATCCCCCCCTAGGGTGAAAGACCCAAATTTATACGCCGTTAGACATGATCATCGGCGGTGAAAGCTCGTAAAAATGTCTGAAGGCGTATGACGATCCTGCTGTGAGACCTTGAAAAATGACGTAGCCCAAATAAATAAACACATGGAATTTGATGAAATTTAATTGTTTATTGAAGGTCGATCCGATGGTGGGCCGTAGGGTGAAACACGATAGTATTTTCTCACCTTGGCGTTGCATGTGTGAGGGAGTCGGTCGGGGCTCGGGTTATGGGCATGAGAATTCGCATCGGCGCATAACAGCGAAATCATTCCATATAAGGTGCAATTGTATGGAATATAGAGGTGATGATTGAGTGCCATTGCATGTGCATTTAGGTGGGGTAACCCTTGTAGGAAGAGGATTTAACTATTGGGCATTGCTTACCCGGAAATCGTGGGAAAACGATTTAGTGCTGGAGGTACCTTGGGGGATAAAAGCTCATCGAGACCTCGGTCGTGAAGAAAAGGCCATATTCGGCCTTGTTTTGTATTTTGTAAATTTTGGGTAGAAAACCCAGTTTATGTATTATGTAAAGAATAGAGAGTTGTGATTAAACTCGTTTTACTTGATAAATGCATTTTGGCAAGTTTTCCAGGTCTTTGTAATAAAAAGGCTAATTTATATTAAATTTTAGAGTGTTTTGGAAAGGAAGGGAAAAGGGGCAGAGGTGTAGAAGGGTAGAGAGTGTGCCTTTAGATCCTATCGCGGCCAGGCTCCTCCGATCCTGACATGTGTGTGTGTGTATAGAAATTAATGAACCGTTGGCGGGCGCATGACCTGTTTGGGTGCGGCGCCCGCGGGCTGCGCGCCGCGAATTTGGAATGCACGCCGCGACGGAGACTCTTAACCCACAGTGTCGCCGCGGAACTTTAGTGTCGCGATAGGGTTTGGGGCTGGGACTGGGTGGCTAGGGTCGCGACAGAGGGCTTCTCTGTTGCGACAGACTTCTTATAGTTTTCTATCGCAACAAATATTTTTTAATCACGATAGACTACCAGGGATCCTTTGTCGCGATAGAATGTTCGGCCTCGTGTCGTGATAGAGTTTCATATCGCGATAGGGCTTAAATTTGCAGGGAGGCAGCGCGAAAAACTTAGGCGTATTTTGTGATGTGTATTAAAAATATACGATAAAATATGTGATGAGTGCCTAATGCGCGCAGTATCTGACTTGTCAGTAATAAAGTGTCTGAAATACGGATATTATCAATGCAAGGGAAAATGGGAATGCTAAGTACAAAATTAGAATGCTTCTCTAATATTCAAATGAGTGAAGATTGTTTAAGTAAATTTAAATTAAACTAAACTAAGAAAACAATAGACTAAGAATTGTGCAACAACGAGACAACCCCAGAGATAATATATTTCTAAATTGTTACAGTGCGATGGACATTTCTATTATATCTAGATCAATATTCCACTCTATTGTCTCATGAAAATGCTATCGAGAAATGAGTTTTATTTAATACAGTGCCTTTCTCAGAGTCGGAAATAACCTACCATTTTATCTTAAGTTTCTTACAACCTTGCTTCGGCGAGTGTTCGAGTGCATTAAAATCAAAGAAGCTACCAAGCCTCCTAATTATTGATAATCCACATATTATCAAATTTATTAGGATTAACTCATATGTCTAATTTCCACTCACTTCTCAGATCTCATGAAAGCCACTCTCCATATTGAGATTAGCTAGCAATCAATATGTAAATATCAATCAAGAATGAATTAATAGATATACAATCACAAAACCAGTAAATAGGAAAATCAACCATTAGATATAAGATCCATGTCAATACAGCAAAACCTAGAAAGCAGTGAGTCCATCAATGGGGAAAATCTGACCATAAAGATAAGAGAAAACATGAAAAGGGAGAAGAAATGGCCCTACAATGTGATGAATGAAGCCCAATCTCCTCCTTCAATCTTTATCTTCTTCAATCCATCTTCCCCGAAGAATCATGCCACTGAGGTGTTTCCCCCTTCGAACCTCAACGTTCTCGTCTCCTTTGGGTTTGAGCTTTAAAACTCCCCAATTATGGGCTCAAATGGGCTAAAATCGACCCAAAACGCCCAAAAGCGTCAGCGACGTCATTGGAATAACGTCGTGGCGTCGGGTGGCTTTGACTACCGCACTCTCTTATGCTTGCGGCAGCGTTCTTTGCAACTCCCATTTTTATACCAACCGTGGGTCATAGCGTTGTCATCAAACCGATTTGGGTGTTCTTATTACCGTTAAAACTCTTGAAGTGTAGAATCTAAGATATATCCAGAAAACACTTTAGAGATGATTATAAATACTGAATATACCGATGCCAACTGGTAACTTTGAGCTCTCTTCTCTTCTTCACTTCAGCTACGAGAGCCATAACTTGATCATTTGAGGTCGAATGGAGTGAATAAGGTCTCTTTGGAAAGAATGAAATGTCCTATCCATACATATCAATATTGTAGCCATTAGAGATCATTGTGTAGCTTAAAACATCAAAACATAGTATTTCTTTGCTACATGTGTAGTTTGCTGATTACAGGCTTATCCCTTTATTTTTGCTCCATATTGGCTCATGGTTGACCTAATCACAAATTGAACATTTTACAGCATTAGATCCTTTATTTATATAATAAAACTACTAAAAAATATAAGTAAAACATAGGGATAAAATGAGTATAAAGTATGCTAAATCATGCCAATGAGCATGGCGCACAATAGGCCCAGACCCGCAGTGCTATTTGGGTGCATTCATAGGCACCTGTTAAAAAAAAAAAAAAAAAAAAACCTTGAGAAAATTTGGGCGTCCACGACTTGGTAGCGGAACTGGGTATCACGAATACCTAGGACTCGAGAACACGGGTTTAGATCATGCATTCATTGTACTTGATGAATTGATATGTGTGATTGTGTGTTATGAATTAATTAGTTAGCATGTACCTGCTTATTAGTTAGATTGAGATAGAAATTTAATAACTTTGTTGCCATTTGACATGTGTAGATGGCAAGTCGAGGAACCGGGACCCCAGAGGGGCGTCCGCAGGGGTGATGGTCGACCATGCCCGTTTTTATCGTGAGCCTTTATGGAGGCCCGTGGCGCATTCACCGTTTTGCATAGGCCTGGTACGAGTGGGGTCGAGGAGAGTGCGAGTAACCTCCGGAGGTTTAAAGTCACGTCACCTGACGTTCTGAGAAGGGGAGATCCTATGGTGGCGGTGAAAAGATTTAGTTCAGAGCAGTCGAGAAGGTGATGGAGGTCATGGAGATCACCTACGCGTGACGAATTAGACTAAACGCATTCCGGCTAAGTGAGTCCCAAGTGTGGTGGGATTGGGTTAAGATCTCTAGGGACATGGCGTGGCAGCGGTGTTCGCCAGGCTCTTCGTAGGCGAAGTATTTACTAGATTACGCTAGGCATGCAAAGGCTTGGGAGTTCCTAGAGCTTAAGCAAGGGACGATGATAGTGATGGAGTACGTGGCTAAGTTCACGGAGTTAGCCCATTTTGTAGATGATTATGTGGCCATGGACATGGCCAAGGTGAGGAGGTTTGAGGATGGTCTGAAGTTGTCCATCTAGGGTAAGATAGTGGGATTCCTCCTGAGATATGGATTTCTGTAAGCGGGATAGCTATGGCCGTAGAAGAGATAGAGAACTTGCCGCAGACATCAGAATCGCAGTCTTTGGTATTAAATGGAAGGAGAGTCGGAGTCTTCTTCCGAGTTGAAAAAGAAGCCAAGGATCCTAGTTGGCGGTTTGAGCGCGGCGAATCGGGGGCTTGAGTCGACGAGACTCTGTCCCGGGTAGGGCCAACGATTTGTTGACTACGCCATCGGCTGAACATATGAGGCGGGATTGCCCTCGAGCGGGGATCCGGGGTTTGGGACCCGGTGCGGTCCCTGGTCATTCATGGACGGCGTGGACCGCGGTTTATTCATCCACCCAAATGCGGTCGAGAGGAACGATGCTCCAGTCCCGAGTGTACCTGGCTTATACACTGGCCAGCGAGACCCAGGAGAGGCTAGGTATGGGTGGTAGAGATAGGGCCTGAGGCTGGGCATCGGGGATTAGGCATGTCTCGCCATCATACCACCGGCGAGCCCGCAGATCGATCAAACTATCTGATTATGTTTCTATTATCTACTTTATGGGCTAGAGTATTATTTGATTCTGGTGCATCACATTCATTCATCACTGCATCATGTGCGAGAGAATTAGGCTTAAAGGTTGAGACCTTAGAGAAGCCCTTGTATGTGAGTTCTCCCTTAGGCACTAGGGTGAGCATGGATCTGATATGTCGGGGTTGCGAGTTAGAGATCTCTAGGATTCTACCTCCTTTGTGGACTGAGGTCATGGAGCGTGTCAGTTCGATGTCGTCCTTGAGGTGGGTAGTTGTGGCATATCGAGTCGTCATTGATTGTGAGTGTAGGAGGGTTACCGCCTACACACTGGACGATACTCGTGTTACGTTTTAGGGGGACAAGCACAACGTTTTACCCCAGACCGTGTACGACTCCAGATGGCACGGACAGTTGATGGGTTGGCTAGCATGCCTTACCTTGGAAGGGACGGTGAGGCCAGGACTTGAGATCTACCTCACGAGGTGGTGCAGTGAATATGAGGATGTTTTTCCGGATGAGTTATCGGGATTACCTCCGCAGAGGGATGTAGACTTCTGTATTGAGTTACACCCTGGTACATCACCCATCTCTATGACTCCACATAGGATGGCACCAGTTGAGTTGCAGGAACTTCGAGTCCCGGATCCTGAGGAGTTGGCAATGAGGAGTTCATTAGGCCAGGAGCACTTCACCATGGGGCGCTCCGGTTTTGTTTGCAAAGAAGAAGGACAAGACCCTTCGATTGTGCATTGACTACCAACAGTTGAACAGAGTTACGATCAAGAATCGGTATCCGTTACCGAGAATTGATGACTTGTTTGATCAATTGAGAGGAGCGAGAGTCTACTCTAAAATAGACCTTCGCACTGGTTACTATCAGTTGAGAGTTAGGGAGGCAGATATCCCTAAGACAGCGTTTAGGACGCGGTATGGGTACTTTGAATTCACGGTGATGCCCTTCGGATTGACGAATGTGCCAACAACATTCATGGGTCTCATGCATAGGGTATTCCAACCCTATCTGGATTAGTTTGTCGTGGTTTTCGTGGATGACATTTTGATCTACTCCCAGTCTGAGGAAGAGCATGAGAGTCATTTGAGGGTCGTTCTGTAGCTTCTGAGAGACCATCAGCTGTGCACGTAAAGTTCCCGATAGGAGTCACGAGTTTGGCTTATTGAGGTGGATTGCTTGAGGCCGCGTAGTGTTAAAAAGCTGACATGTCGGTGGACCCAGAAAATTCGAGGGTGTGATGGGTTAGGAGAGGCCGAAGTTAGTCTTGAGATCTGCTGATTTCTTGGGATTGGCGGGGAGTACTACGGGAGGTTCATTGAGGATTTCTCGACTAGCCGGGGGTGATTAGTGCCCAGTGCTATTTTGAGCCACGTATTTTAGGTTTGAGCACTTTTTGTGTACTAGTCGCGAATAACCCGATTTGCACATTAAGGTCCCGATATTCTCTGAAAATCACATTTTGTGGCTAATTTTATAGTTTTTTCTGCAGGATTATCAATGCCAAATTTGTTGAATCGATTGGCCCAGAAGAATTTAGGTCGAATTCGGCGTGCGAATAAAATTCGAGAAGGAAAGAAGGCGAGAAAAGCTGAAAATCGAGCACTTGAATGGGTGCGAAATTTTACCTTAAGTGAAATTTTTACACCGGTCACGAAAATTTCTTTGCCCCCCTTTTTGACCAATTTTGTAGTACCCCAAAATTACCCCTTTTGTAATAGTGTTAGTTCATGTAATTTGGTAATTTTGCTTGTTTTGATGGCTATATAAGCCATTTGTATAGATTGTTGAAGGGAGACTTTTTCTCTGGACTGAATAAAATTTTGGCTCGCAGAGCTTCTAGTTCTCTCGCCATTTTCATTTTCTTTCATTTTCCCTCCCTTTCTCACTAGCCAAACACCCTCTGAGGATGAGCGGCTAGAACCTCTTTTCCTTGAAGAGAAGGCTCTTTGAGCAACAAATTTGTAGTAGGCCCGGGGGTCCTCTTTGTTTAACGGTATTCTTTACTACTAGTATCTCTCCTTTTAGCTATAGTTTAAATCCTTGATGCACCTTAAGATGATCGCATTTGATAATCGTTTAGGGTTCGGTGGATCTTATTGCTGATCGCGAATTCATTAGTTATCATCTATTAGTCGTATGGAGTGGGTCGAGAGATTCGTTTTCCAGCATTTTGGAGACCAGCATTTTTCGATGAATATCTTGTACGAGGATAGTTATTAGGGGTTAGGTTATGGCAGAATAAAGATCCGATTCAGGGGAAATGACAGCTATAGATCATCCTCAGCGGGAAAGGGACCGAGACCCTCGGTTACCTTTATAACCCGAGCTCGGCGAATACTTGAGAATTTCTTTTATATTTGCTTCATTTTTTATTTTTCAGTTTCCAAAACAAATTCAACCCACTTTGTTTTTACCAAACCTTAAAATCAAAGAAACAAATTCACCATTTAAACCTCACTTTATAAATCATTTGTACAAAGAAAAACCCATCCACATGTTCGAGCCTTAGAGCCCAGCGCTATCTTGTATTAGCTGTCTTTCTGACGATACAGTCGTGGGATTTATAAATGTTTTTATTCAAGCACGAATCTACACCGCCTTATGATCTTTACCCCTTTTAGGGTGAATCAAAATGGCGCGTTCTGCGTGGATAGTGCTAGAGTCGCAGTGACGAGTTGTTGAACTGATCCATCCGCGAGTGTTGGTGAATTTTTCGACCTTTTGTTTTTGCACGTTATTTCCACTAGCGGGTTCAACTGTTAAGTTGATTGATTTTATCTTATCCATTATCTGATTTATTTTATGTAGCTAACAATAACCTTTTTGGTAGCATGGTTTTTGTTTCTTGCTATGTTTGTCTTTGTTTTCATGGGATGTGCAGTGGGGACAGGCCACGGCTGAAGCGGAATCAGAAAGGTGATAACCATAAGAACTAGATTGTGAAGTGAGCATGCCTGATATGGTCGAGATAAAGCCTCCACGAGGACGACAAAGCCCGACAAGGGTTCATAAATCCCGATACTCTGAGAACTATGAGGGATCGTATCACCTTTTGAAAGTGAGTGCACCCTCTGTTGTACCTCCGGAGGACATAATTATCGAAGCCTACGGTGCCCTTGCTCCTAACCATGGGATGGAGTAAATCCTTATTCACATCCAGGAGTTCGAGAAGTATACGATAGCCAGAAAGGACATCTCCAATGTGGATCCGATGAAATTTGAAGTTCTTCCCTCGACTCTGCGAGGGACAAGGCTAAGTTTTTGGCTCGACTCCACACGAGGGTGGGGACCATCGGGGTGAGAATGTCTGGTAAATTTTAAAGAAATTCTTGACACCCGTAAAACTAATACTTTGAAGAGACAGATTTACAACTGCTGACCCGAAAATAGAGAAATTCTACTAGTCTTGGGAAGGTACCTAGAGACCATCAATGTGTCTCGCCATGGCTTTGATACTTGGATCTTTGGTTAATCAACCATGATGGAATGTCCCTATGAAGCGGTTGTTAGAAGCTATGTGTGGAGGGACTTCATGAGTAAAAATCGGAAAAGCCATGGACTTCTTGAATTATGTAGGTGAGACATCTAAGGCATGGGATGAATGACCCAGGGGAATCAGAAGGGTG
Organism: Tetrastigma voinierianum; assembly: GCA_016808115.1. Lineage (NCBI taxonomy): Eukaryota > Viridiplantae > Streptophyta > Magnoliopsida > Vitales > Vitaceae > Tetrastigma > Tetrastigma voinierianum. The sequence goes on along the minus strand of JAEQBH010006313.1, from coordinate 298,824 downwards.
AGGCCTCTGACCAATCGAAAGGGGAGGCATGTACTCACTCCCAGAGGATGGAGATGAAGGCAAAGCTGTCTACCTTGGCTAGAAGGATGGAAGAGCTTTAAATGAGAAATCAACACGAGGTACGGGCAATAACTGAGGCCCCTGTACACATCCAGCCTTGCTCCATTTTTCCGATCCGATCACCAGGAGGCATTGCCCGATTATCGCCAGTGTAAAGGGGATTTGATGAAGTTGAGCATGCTAATGTTATGGAGCGATACAAACCATCGACGATGCCCGATACAGCGAGCACATATAACCTAGCGGAGAAACCATCCTAACCTCTCCTGGGCTTGAATCCCTCCGACATCAGTTCATCTCGCGCACAACAACGCTTTCTTGTTTATGGGTCCTCATCCCAACCATAGCCACCACCATCCTCATCTCTAGTTGAGCAAGCTATTCTAAATATGAGCAAGGTGGTAGGAAATTTTGTAGAGGAGCAGAAGGCCACCAATGTGCAGCTGAATCAAAGAATTGATAATGTGGAAAGCTTCTTGAACAAAAAAATGGATGGACTCCAAAATGATCTTAATCAGAAAGTAGATAACCTGCAATACTCCATCACAAGGCTCTTGACCAACGACGGGTGCGGGAATGAGGAAATTCCCGAACATAGCCGATCAGGGAGTGCATGAATTGAGCTTTTCCTCACCGGGCACGCTCCACAGGATGGATGGAAGTAAAGGCAAATTTAATCACGCACTAAAGAAGTGGTAGAAGTAGGTTGATCGGCCCGGTACCTATACATTGAGGAGACCAAGGAAGAAAAGGGAGTGGAGCCAGAACATATAATTATAAAAGAAGATTTCATGAAGAAGAGTATGCCTCCTCAGTTTCCTCAGCGTTAAAAAGGAAAGAAAAAAGGCCTCCCGATTAGACTGAAATTTAGAGTCTTTAAGAAGCAGTGAAGGTCAATATCCTTTGCTAGACATGATTAAAGCGAGTCCTTACATATGCTAAATTTTTAAAGGACTATGCACATTAAGAGAGATTAAATGTGGATAAAACAACCTTCTTAGCCGGCGGGTAAGCTCCATCATCCAGCAGAGAACCCGGTAAATGCACATGGATCGAGATCCTCCACCATTCGATGAACATTGGGGGAACTTGTCAGACAAAACCTTTGTTGGATTTGGGGAGCCGATGTCGACCTGCACCATACTCGATATACGAAGCAGCTGGGTTTAGGGGAATTAAAGCCTACCACCATCACCTTATCTTTGGTAGATAGATCAGGTAGAAATACCCCGAGCATAGTTGAAGATGTTTTGGTGAAGGTGGATAAATTTTACTATCGGTAGACTTGTCGTCAGCAATCTGAGGTACAGTGGCGGAAGGTACTAATCATGTACTTTATCATACTTGGGAGAGCCATTTTGGCCACATCGAATGCCATTATCAATTCTTAGGAATGGGGTCATGTAACTCACATTTAGCGACAGCAGGCGTGGAGCCTCGACATCTTCCACACAGCGGTAAGCACAAATCAATGGAAGAGCAAGAGCCGGATGAAGTGCACTGATAAGCCCAGTGCGAGAAACCTGATGTTTCATGGCCCAACGGGAGGAATTGATGACAAGAAGAGCGTGAAGTGTTTGATGGGAGCAAATGCTAAGATTGCTCCTCCAGGCTTCAGTTCCCAGCACCACGGAGGCGAGTGCGCCAAAACAAAGGAGCAAGCTAAAAATGCATTGCGACTCATCTCACAGTGACGCGGAGACTTCTCCTCCTTGATCCACCATGAACTGAGAAGGGCTACTTGAGTAGGAGTGGTTTTTGCGATAACACTTAAACCACTCCCAATTTTTGTTGAACTTTTATTTGCTTTACTTTAAGTTTAATTTGTAGTTTTACATAATTTTCTTAATTTTAGATTTGTTTTATGTGTAATTTTTCTCATTTTAAATTGCACATTCTCATATTTTTTTTGGTATTTTTTTTTTCAGGTGTAGCAGAAATCCTCCATCCTCTCTATCTCTTTCCTAATCCAAGCATGGCCAGGACTCGTGGAGGGCACAGTTTTAGGCCTCGAAGCCGCTCTCTCCACTTTGCTGTTGGGTAGAGCAATCCTCTACAAGCGGCCCCTGCGCATCTCCATCCTTCCTTTTTGTTCCTCTTGCTCTTGCACCTCGCGGTATGATACAGGTTGGGCTGCTCTTTGCCATCTCTTACTCATCAGTGTGTTCGGAGGACGGACTTCATGCCGGGCGGAGTCATCTGGTCCGAGGCCCTACTTGACCCCATTCGCCACTTGTCGAGGACTAGGCGATGACTGCCCGGATCACATCCCTACTTCTATTATCCGACCCTTAACCCATTGCGGCCACTATTATAGGAAATTCCAATTGCGAGTGCCCGGGGGAAGTGCGACAGGAATACCTATATGATCTTCCAGCCTTTGTTGTCGATCCCGAGCTCAGAGATTCTATGAGGCTTGTGCAGCGATACTCCCTGAAGCCTTTTATGACCCCGCGCCGGTTCTTCTACCCCCGGGTGGTCATCGAGTTCTACCATACCACGACATCCAGGAGAGTACCTCATCCCACTGTTATCCATTTCTAGATCGATGGCGTGAGGGACACTTGGCGGTCGATATTGCGGCGCATTCCATTTCCTGTTTGCCACATCCAACTCTGGCCGACTACGGGTTGTGGCCGCCTTACTGAGAGATGGTTCGCATATTATCAAAGATGTAATAACGGGAATTACATGCTTTTCGGTGGCTTCTCGAGCAATAACCATGCTCGACCTATCTTTGCGGTCCACGACATCTTCCTCGACGCAATATGCGGCGAAGAGGAGCAAATTCTAAGGCTTTATATCGTATTTTTGAGGGTTATTGGTTCACCCCTATTGAGCTCTTCATGACTTCCTTGTTCCACTTTGAGGACAAGGTTCACCCTTGAGAAACAGATCATTTGAGTCCACACCCTTCTTGTTCTCGAGGTACTATGCAGTGTTAGAGTATTTGGAGTCTTCTATTTGAGCCTTGATTTGGTAGCCCGGCCCAGTGTGAGGCGTTCTTACTATTGAACGGTGGCCGCATTTGCCCTGTGCTCAGAACCTCCCACCTCAGGACATAGCTGAGGACATAGTAGTTGACCATCCTATAGAGGATATAGAGGAGCCCTAGATTGCACCATCAACAGCTCTAGCGGATCCTTTGTTCCATTCCACTACATCGCGGCATCCCACGCATCTCAAATACCTTGTGCTCCTACTTTGGCCCCAACCCCTAGTTTGATCTATAACCTCTTAATGGTAAAGATGGATTAGAAGGTAAAAATAAATCTCTACATTAGATTAATTGAATCTCATAAGCGTTAGAGGTATCAATTTAGGTTGAAGACTAAATTAGTTATAGCATACGTCCCGAAGAGTATACGATACATGATTACGTAGGGCGTATGGGAGCACTAAGTGTTCCATTGTAATATTTTGGAGATGAGGGAATTAGGAAATGATAAATTATGGAACCCGGAATTTTGGTGCTAGTCTGAGGGAGTACAATTGTAATTGACCATAAAGGACATGTAAGTCATAAAACAAGTAGAGATGGGCCATAATAGAAATAAAACAAATTCTGATGCAATATTAAAAATTAAGGACCAACTTTGCAAATTGGAGAATTTTGAGGCTATAAATAGCCTGAGACAAACCAAAATCATATTTTGGTCTCATTTGAATTAGAACCTGCAAAAGCGTGGGAGGAGGAGAATAGAGGAAAGAAGAAGCGAGGAGAAGAGGAAGAGGAGGAAGAGAAGAAGGGAGAAGACGATTCGGGTGTGTTTGCCTTGGAATCATGGGTAATTGAATTCTTAAAGGTTTGGTATGGAGATTAGTTGCTCCTTTAGTCCGGGTTTTATCTGAAGATCGCATAAACGCTTTGAATTTGTTGGGTTCATGAGTTAAACCGATTTGGTGGAGGAAAAATAAACATCAGGTCATCAAATTATATGATGTTTAGAAGAATTGGTGGACGCTTTAGGTGAATTCATAGATTTTCACTGGGGTTTTTGTTGTATGGAGTTCCAGCCACCAATACAAGTATTGTAATTAGTTTTGAATGCTTTCATGTTGATTATTGAGGTATTACGGTTTTGAGAGTTGGTTTGTAAAAAAAAAAAAAAAAAAAACGAAAGGAGAATGTTGGGTTTTTAAAGGAATTGTATCAAATTATTGTAAAACCCCTGTTTTTGTTTTATTTATATAAAATTGAGAAGTTAGAATCAGCCAAAATGAATTTGATTCTAATTGGTAAAAACAAGAGATAGGGCCTACAAATGTATAGAAGGAACCAAGAGCAAATTGTATCTCTAAGGCTCCCAAATATGGACTGAAAGGTGAACTCGTGTAGCTCACTGATTTGCTCTGTTTTTGGGTATGGTTGTAATGTTTTCAATTCATAAGTGGAGTTTCACTCATCCAAGTTGAGTGATTCAAGGTCTATGGGTAGGCCATTTAGACTTCTAGGGGAATACGTTAGCTGAAGGAAGTTCAAGCAAATTGTAACCCCAGAGTACCTAGAAATATTTCTAAGTGGAGCTATGTGCAGATTATATTCTGCCAATTTGAGTAATCTAGATATAAAATACAATAACTTGAGTTTTGGTGATCCAAATTGGGTGATTTCAATTGGAGAAGAAACAGAACCATAGCTTCAAATGAGTGAAGAAACAAAGGCAATTTCGTGTGACTAGAAGGTGATATAAGTGAGCGTAGGAGGAAGAAAAACGAAGAAACGGGACCGGCGGCGTGCTACCGCCCCCTTTCATTATGGGCTGTCCGTTTTGAGTAAAAATATAATTTTTCGTTCCAAGCCTTCAGAAATTAAACGGACCGCGTGGGGTGATCCCTAAGGGTCAAAAACTAAAACTTTTACATAAAAATCGGGATTAGAGAGTCTCGGTTGAGTAGAAGCAAGTTAAGGAGGGGGATATAGAAAAATGTGGTGTAATTGAGATTCTTGACCTTATAGTTGAGAATTGAAATTTTTTGTCACCTAAGTAATGATGAGGAATATTGTAGGTGAGACGCGGGAGCGACGTCCACGAGCCTCATAGAGGGCAGCTTAATGGGGGAGTAGCCTTTGGCTTCAAGTAAAATGGTTCGCCACTTAAGATCTTTTCCCAGTTTCATGTAAATGGTTGATGTTGGTAATGAATATGGTAGTTAAGTAATCTAAAAAGAAAAGTTAGCACTACGCGACGATGCAGAAAATTCCGTTCGTAGTTGCTCAGTTTCATGGAAAGTATAAGCGCTACGTTGCGATGCAGACAATTTTGCACGTAGTTAGCTATTTGTATAGTTTGGCACTATGTGGCGATGCGGTAAATTCCGGCTCGTAGTTGCCCAGTTTTGCTTTTCACAATTGCGTCGCATTAAATTCCGTATTGTAGTTGCTCGGTGATAACTTTAAGCCCTACGTGCGTCGCGATGAGATTCAATAGCGTAGTGGTTGAGATGACTTAAGTAAGCTTCACATTGGCGTTAGTTTTTAAATGCGCTAAGTGATGGTTAAAATAATTAAAGGATATACATAAGGGGTTTTGAAAGAAACCGCCAAAACAAATGATAAATTGTCATGTTAGTGTGTATGTGATATATATTTTTCGTTGCACTAACTTGTTTGTTTCATTTGCTTAGCTATTTATATTCCATTGTGTGTGCTATCGCGGACGACAGGCGTCATCATTTTATTGTCTATATAGGTGGCGATTTGTAGCCTATGATGCCAAAACTTTTTGTATGAGATGGATATGTAATTGAACAACACATATTTAGATTTTGAAATTGTATATTTATAAATATCCATGCATTTCATATATATGATGCATCTAGATATATTCTACTTAAGTTTGTAATTATGTATTTATAAATTGAGAATTGAGTGTTGATGGCATGTTGGTGGAAATGTATTAATGATTATTGCCGAGTTTGGGAATAAAGAAGTTGGGAGGGCCAGGTTTTAGTAGGAAGTGTAAATTTCTTGACATATAAGAATTTTGGTTTATCAAAAATACGGCCGTTATCTTTGCCGAATTTTATAAAAATATTTGAAGCAAAAATTCTTCAAAAATTTTATCACTCCGACTAATTAAAGAAAATTTAATTTACGAGTTTAAGCGATAGCCGGTTATAGAAGTTGAGTTCACTTCTCGGATTTCTTCGATCCGGCCAGTGAGTTTCGAGAGTCGGGTTGAGGGTACCGGCGAGATCCTCAGACGAGTTTAGATAAAGGTGCAGGAAGGGTCGCATCACCTCTGACGTCGAGATGGACTGTGCATCAGCTCCGCCTGCATGGCCCAGTATCTCCGTATCCACTCAAAGATTTTCTCGCTATTATGGATGCAATCCTCACCTTCGGCAGCGTCGGCATCGTTTGCGGCCCGGCCGCTGGCACTGATTGAAGGGCCGACATGCGAGGCCGTCGTCGCTCGGACCACCTCCTTGCTTGCCGCGAGAGCCACGCAAATCCTCTTGCAGTCTGGAGTAAAGCGGGCTGTCTCTCTATCTCTCCATTAGTACACTGGCCTCGCCCGTGACGGCCGAATTCTCCTGCTTCTTAAGCAACTCCTCGGCTTGCCCATGCGAGATATTGACATACCACTAGCTGCTCCTGCATTAAGGAAAGTAGCCAACCCCCGCCTCTAGCTCCCGTCAAGTACGGTGGAGACGATGTGACATTTGGTTGGGAGGGGGTTAAGCGAAGGAAAATGACTTACCCATTATGTTTTGTTACTATTTTGAGCAAGTTTTTTTTTTTTTTGTGAATATTAATGACTTAACTGTTTAGTTTACTGTTGTGTAATTGTTTGTTGTTTGGTTGTGAAGGTACATTAGTTCTTCTTGTAAAGCTGAAAAAATAGCCATATATCTTTTTATACATACCATATAGCTCACACTTACAGTTTCAAAATTACACCCATTTTTTTTGTGTTTTGCTTGCTTGCAGTTTGAAAAATTGAAACATTATCCAATGCTGTTGATGTTAGATTGGTTCCATGCTTAATTAAATGGATGATTAGTTAATTCCTAATGCTTTCAACCACTTTTCTTCACTTCACAGCTAACACACGTGCACATAAGGTTTGTGATAATTTGAAAAAGCGCCTAACCTCCTAAATCTTGCAAAAGCCTATCCTAGTTTCATTTACTACCTTCAATAGGTTGAGGACCCCCAGGAAAAGAAGGCCAATGTGTCTTCCAAAATAAAAAGAAGAGAAAAACAAAAAGAAAAAGAAAAAGAAAAGAAAAAGAAAAAGAAGAAAATTGCTATGCTTTTCCTTGAAACCTGAGCATGGTCCGAGGGGTATATGGCGAAAGTCTTTAAAGCGTGCCTAAGCCAACTTAGTTAGGAACCACCGACCAGTGCTCGCTACATGGAGTGGATGGAGTGAGGTTAGGCAGTTAGCCAGAGTGCTAAATCTCGAAGTCGTCGATACGAGATGAAACTGAGAAGAGGGTTGTGGATTGAAAAATCCTTATGACTTGATGCCACACAAGCCAATTTATTTGTAGTCATCGATGGATCCCCGTTACATGGACCTTGGTGAAATCGATTCCTCGACATTGCACCACGCAACACAAAAAGAATTATGGAATAAGAATTGGGTCCCGATCTATTTAGGTCGGTTAATTATCTTAGGTTGGGGAAGCGATGGCTTGGTTGGGAAGGGAATGCGATTTAAGCGGGTTATTGTTGAAAACTAATCATATAAACACTTAGATTTTGGTGAAAATTCTAGGTTGATTCTCTAGAGAAGGAAACTCTTTTGATACTTAATTTTGTATGGCCTTTACTCTCTCGAGATGGTTATTGGGCAGGGTTTTGGTGATTGTTGCTAAGGGTTAGGCATTACCCACTCACATACTTTTTGAAAATTCCATTTTTGTGAACATGGTTTTGATATTGTTTTGTATGCTCTCTTTTTCTTTCTTCCATTGCTGAGGGACTAGCAATTAGTCGGTTGGGGGGAGTGATTAGTGCCCAAAAAGTGCTATTTTGAGCCTTATTTATTGTAGGTTTTGAGCACTTTTTGGGTACTAATCAACCGAATTAACCCGATTTGCACATTAAGATTCACCAAGCTATTCTTTTGATCGCATTTTGTGACTAATTTTTATAGTTTTTGCAAGCTATCAATGCCAAAATTTGTTGAATCGATCCAACCTGAAGAGTCGAGTCGGGCTTCGGCTTATTGCGGATCAAAATTCGGAAGGAAGAGAGTAGAAAAGTTGGAAAATCGAGCACTTCGCGGAAGTGCGAATTCGCACCAATACGAAAATTTGTTTTGCCTTTGACCATTTTTGTAATTTTAAATTACCCCTTTTGTAATAGTGTTAGTTCATGTAATTTGGTAATTTTGCTTGTTTTGATGGCTATATAAGCCATTTGTACAGACTGTTGAAGGGAGACTTTTCCTTTGGACTGAATAAAATTTTGGTGCGCAGAGCTTCTAGTTTTCCCGCCAATTTCATTTTCTTTCATTTTGCCTCACTTTCTCTCCATTTCTCACTAGCTAAACACCCTCCGAGGATGACAACTCGGAGGATGAGCGGCTAGAACCTCTTTCCTTGAAGGGAGGCTCTTTGGGCAACGAATGCGTAGTGGCCCGAGGGGTCCTCTTTGTTTCAACACAAGTATTCACTGCTACTCATGCGTCTCCTTTTAACTATAGGTTTAAATCCCTTCGATGCACCTTGAATGATCCGTATTTGATAAGCTCTTAGGGTTCAGTGGATGATTATTGCTAGATCCACTGATATTCATTAGTTATCATCTATTAGTCATTATAAGGTGGGTCGAGGAAGACTCATTTCCAGCTGTTTGAGACCAGCGTGCTCATTTAGATACCATTTCAAAAGGATAGTTATTAGGGTTAAGTTTTTATAGCCAAAATAAAGAAGATCCGGTTCGGGAAATGACTATAGATCATCACCCCAGCGCAAAGAGAAAGGACCCGAGGACCCCTCGGTTAACTTTAGAACCCAAAATCAGTAGCCAAATGCTTAAAGGAATTTTCTTTTATATTTTACTTCATTTTATTTTCGGGTTTTCGAGACAATTCCAGCCTTTATTTTTACCAAACCTTAAAATCCAAAGCAAATTCACGTTTGAACCTCGCGTGAGCTCATTTGTGCGAAGAAAACCCATGCATGTTCGACCACACAGAGCCCTTTATCTTTGCCATTAGCTATGCTACAACAGTAGGAGAAATTAGGTTTATAAATGTTTTTTGATTACGAGCACCCAGATCTACCACATGCATGATGTTACCCCTTTTGAGAATGAATCAAGAACCTATGATGAGGAATGGCCAGCAAATTCGGAATGAAATGACTGTGTGAGAAAGGCATTCCGATGGTGAAGAGAAGGCCCATTTGGCTTCACAATACGATAGTCCGGAGAGAGGCGAGTACATAGTGTATTGTGATGCCTCGAAGGCCCGAGAGCTGAATCACCACGTTGATGCGATCCGAGTAGTAATATGGTTCCCGTAGTTGAAGAATCATGGCGAATTACCCCACACCACGACATGGAGTTGGCGGCTATAGTCTTCACCCTTGAAGATTGCTTTTCTACCTGCTGGCGAGCGGTTTTGGAAGTGTGATCGAGACGAGAGCCACGAGGTATATCATCGCCTGGCGGGACCCAATGGCAGCGTAGGTGGATGGAGTTCCTAGAGGATTATGTACACTTTGCATTACCATCCACGGCGAAGCCGATGTAGTGGTGTGTCTACTCGATCGGAATCACGAGGAGCGATGGCTAGTATAGCTTCCGGGGAGTGCGGATGCTCGAGACATAGGAGCCAGTTCGGACTACGATATAGTGACGACTTAAAGTACAGAGTACGGTAGCTATGCGATCCACATTGGCGAGTGATCAAGTCCCCAGAAGCGGGGACATAGAGATAATTATCCATCGGGGGCCAAGATGCGATTAGGTACAAATAGCCCAGAAGTGGACTATCCACACACATATGGTAGTCTTCCCGGTATAGAGGAGCGGAGTAGTGGTTCCCCGATTGACATATTTGAAGAAGATCTTTAGGGATTTTACCACTCTCGATTTACCTGCATCCAGTGGCGCGAAATGTATTGTGATCGCCGTCGCCCGTACTACTAGAGCGAGATGAAACGACACGTCGGAGACTTTGTTCGACAATGCCTCATGTGTCGACGGGTTAATCACGAGCACGAGGAGCCCGGTGGGACTACTCCGGCCCGTGGAGGGTGGCTAAGTGATGGGGCATGTCGGTGGATTTTGTGACCTACTTGCAGCAGTGCCCGCGGAGGCATGGCAGCGGTATGGGTGATAGTGAGCCGACTCACGAAGTCGGCGCATTTCTAGGTTGTGCGGATGACCTTCACCTTTGGAGGAGTGCATCGGTTGTATATCAGAGATTATGCAGGTACACATGAAGTGCAGTGTGTCTATAGTATCGAGAGAAAGAGATCCCAGTTCTGGCACACTTTTGGAAGAGTTTCAAAAGACCGCTGAGAACCTGATTGACTATGAGCATTGCATTTCATCCGCGAGACGGATGAATTGATGCGTAAGAGGACCGTACATATTTTTAGAAGGGCATGTGCGAGCATGTGTCTAGATCATAAGGAGTAGTTGGGAGGAGCATTTGCCTTTGGTGGAATTCTCCTACAACACTTGATTATCAGACGAGCTCTGATTATATGGCACCCTATGAGGCTTTGTATGGGAGGCCATGCAGATCACCTATTTGTTGAACAAAGGGTGGGAGGCTTGTGTTTGGTGGATCTAATTAGGGGGCTTGCCTCGAAGAAGGAGTGGGTTCCACGATCGACAGCGTCTTCTCGCTGTTTCGAGTGTAGAAGAGCGCTACGTGATAGGTGACGTCGACCTCCTAGGTTCGAGGTGGGTGATGCGTCTTCTTGAGTGATGCTTAAGAGAGAATGGTCGAGTTCGTGCTTGAGGGGAAAATTTGTCGGCAGGTACATTGGATTGCCGAGATACTTTCGAGAGGGTGGCGCGATTGCGTATTGGTTGGCCTTCTGCAGATTTGAAGTTATCAGGTGTTCATGAGGTGTTCCATGTCTCCATGCTCCGTAAGTATCCTCCAGATCCAACTCATGTAGTGAATTGGGGAGAGATTGATGTTGACACAGATAGGACCTTCGAGGGGGGATCAGTGCTTATCATGGATAGCCGGGATCAGGTTTTGTGATGCAAGGCGTGCGGCTAATGAAGTGTTGGCCCAGCACGAGGGTGGAGGGCAACGCGTGGGACAGCGAGGACACGATCACGGGCTACCTATCCCTTCTTATTTAGGGATGAAGGTACGTGGTTTAGTCGTTTAGTAATTAAATGACTAGTTTACATGCATTAGGTTGTGCACATTGCATATGCATGTGAGTTAATGTGAATGTCTGTGGAATTTCGGGATGAAATTCTTTTAAGGGGGGAAGAATGTAAAACCCGAGAAAATTCAATTTTCTGAGAAAGGGTAAAACGGAAATTTAAGTGGAAAAATCTGAAATTTTTAGATATCAGGATACGAGAAATGGGCGCGTTGGAATCGTCTCGCGAAATCTAGCTATCTGTCGAATTTCGTTGAATTTTGAGACCGGTCGATTTCACGTTTTTGAGAAGCGCGCGGGATTCACAGGGGACATGGCAAGGGTTAATTGAAAATACATTGAGCCACGTGTCAGAAATAAGAGAACAAGTCAAACACAAGTCTAAGTAGGTAGTATTAGGACGTATGTCCTGCAATGATGCGAGAAAGGAAATCGAAGTTATGGATAAGAGGATAAGGAAATCCAAGGGAGCCAATGGGAGAGTGACATGTGACAAGAGAGGACATCCCACTTGGCCCAAGCTTGACCAAACTGGTAGAGAGAGGGAGAAAATAAAGAGAAGGAAAGGAAAGAAGAGCCCAGAGAGAAGGCTGCAGCCTGCAGATTTTTCCGACTACTCGGACCGTCGGGTTTCGGAGGAGACGAGAGACAAGTGCTTCCCCTCAACAAAGAGCTTCAAGATGAGACAAGAAAACTAGGACTTCGACAAACTCAAAGAGGAGTAGGGATTTTTCTTCTATGATTTAATCCCAGCATGTCTAGAGCCATTCGAATGGTTTTATGATTTTAAGTGGAAATGATGGTATTCGATCCGAAAAATGGGACCGAATGCTTGATGTGGGGACTGTTTTGGGACAGTCCGAGATTGAAATTTATGGGATTGCTTTAGGAAATTATATTGTTAATGCATGCTCAATTGATGTATTGACATGGATTGCTTAAGGATGTAAATTATATTGTAGAAAAATATAATTGTTCATGAATCATGAAAGTTGTATATATGAATTGGCAAGGTGCATTCATATGCGGTAACATGTCAGCGTCGAGTCGAATCTGCGGTGCATAGAAATGGTTAATTCACCATTCTTGAGTGAATGAAAATTTGGCTTCGGAAATTGGACAAAATTAAGATCGAGACTCACGGTCATATCAAACATAAATTTATAATTGATCACGTGTGTTGGCGTATGAGATTGAAATGAATCCCTCCCCGAGGTGAAAGACCAAAATTTATATGCGGTTAGACATGATCACCGGTGGTGAAAGCCCGTAAAAATGTCGGAAGGCGTGCGACGATCTTGCGATGAGACCTCGAAAAATGGCGCTAAATAAATAAACACATGGAATTTGATGAAATTCATATCTGCGTGTGGAGAATTAGTCACGATAGGTGAAATATGGATGAAGCATGATAGCTATTTTTCTCACAGCCCGGCGTGCATGTGTGAAGAGTTGATTGGGAGCTCGAGTTATGGGCATGAGAGTCGCATCTCATGCTAACATGAAATCATTCCATGCTTAAGTGCGATTGTATGGAATGTGAATTAATGTTTGAGTGCCATTGCATGTGCATCTTAGGTGGGAGAGTAACCATAGTAGGAAAGTCGACTACTAGGCATTACCACCAGAGTCGGTAGGAAAACAATTTCAAATCACCCCAGGTACAGCGGGGATGGCTGTCGAGACCTCGGTCATGAAGAAAGGCCAATTCGGCCTTGTTTTGTATTGTAAATTTTGGGTGGCTTATTTATGTATTATAAGAACATAGAATTGTAATTAAAAAAGAACATAGAATTGTAATTAAACTCGTTTTGCATGATATATACATTTTGGCAAGTTTTTCGGGTTTTCCAGGTCTTTGTAATAAAAAGACTAATTTATATTAAGTTTTAGAGTGTTTAGGAAAGAAAGGAAAAAGGGGAAGCTATGGAGGTGTAGGGAGGGTGAGAAATTTCGCGCCCGTTTGAGATCTTTGTGTCGCGACGGGGCTCGTAGCCAGTGCACGACCTGGCACGGGTGCGTCGACGGGGCTTGTGCGCGCAGGTAGATGCGTGTGCAATGAGACTCGACCACGTGTCGCGATCGACTTTAGTGTTGCGACGGGGGGTTTAGGAGTTGGGAGGCGAGGTAGGCAAGGGTGCGACAGAGGGGCTTCTCTGTTGCAGCAAACTTCTTATAGTTTTACGCATTTGCGGCCAGGAGATTTTACGCTCATGACGGAGACCTACGTCACGGCCAGATTTCTCAAAGTCCTCTCGCTGACGAGGGGAATGTTTTGCCTCATGTCGCGACAGAGTTTCCATGTAGTGACAGGGCTTAGGCTAGGGCGGCCGAGGCGTAGGGTGATAGAGTGCCTTGGGCACACGACAGAGTGTTAGCATGCCTGACAATTTGGACACAGGTGCCTTTGTTGGGTTACTATTCATGAGCCTTTGTTGAAAAAACCTTTGGAAATTTGGGGCGTCACTGTATAAACGCTTACTTGGGTGTTTCATCCCAGGTGTAAGTAGTAAGAAGGGACATATATGGCATTCCTTTTCGACATGGCCAACACATCGGTAAAGAGTCCACCTTATGTAGGTTTCGATTTTGTTTTGTAATGTAAAATGTAATATTTTGGAGATAGTACATATTTTTTTTGTAATAATGGAGATTTGTATAGAAAATGAGACTCGAATTTATGTACATGACATTTTAAATGCCACTACGGTGGTAGTTTTTTTTTCAAGTTATATTATGATATATTGATTTGTTTATCGAGGCCAGGCCCATTAATGTCGGGAAATCGGTTAAAGAAGTCGATCCGCGTGCCCTTCGCCCCTCTCTTCGCCCGAGGAGGGTGGGGCATATTGCGAGCACGTCTGTTCGGTGCTTCGGCGCTCCACGCTGAATGCTCGACACTTACATTCACGTGGAGCCACGGCGTCTACGTCGATCTTCTGACGGCTCTTCTTTAGTCGCTACGACATACGATGCATTGGGGCGATTACGTCTTTGATTAATGCTACGACATTCCTACTAGTGCTCACGACAACGTTATGTGAGGCGAGCATGTGTGCCAAACACCTTTGTTAGGTATTATGCAATGCCTTGAAGACCCTATTATCATGTCCCTCTCATTCATTGTTACTGGTCTATACAGGAAAATATTTATATGATAAGAATATGAATAATGAACAATAAGAAAGCATAATAAATCAGTTATGTTCTGTAATGTACCTACGGTTTTGTCTGAAGATCTGCATTACAGAATACATGGGAGATATGAAAACTGTTATAAGGAGGGTATGCGATATGAAAGCTACGTGATAAATTACCAGGTTATATGTAAACTTTGACATATGCATTATGTTATATGTATCATGTAATTATGGACCACTTCAAGTGGTCATATCTGTCTGTTTCAGCTCGCTATAAACTTATGCGGATTGTTTCATCAGGTGTAGGTACTAAAGAAGAAGACATGTAGGGCGTGCGCCTAGCGGGGGCGACATGTAATACGAGTCCACGATGTGAGTTTTGACTCTGGCCCCCGCCCAATGTAAATGTAATGTTTTGGAGATAGTGAGCATTGTGTAAGTATAAGTAAATATGACTCGGGAATGTATGTACATGAATAGTTAAACACCGCTATGGTGAAATTCGTATTCTGAAGTTTTATTTCATTATGGATTTATATGTGGAAATGGTCCCTTAGTCGAGACGGGGTTAAGAGTCCCAGTCCCATGCTGTGCCCTTTCTCTTCGCCAAGGCAGGGGTAGGGGCGTGACAATTGAGTAGTATCAGAGCCTAGGTTTAGGCGGTTATAGGAAAACTATTAGGTTAAAAATGTACCTACATAGTATTGTGTTGGCCTAATGCGGATGTCCTTGTTTTGTCTATTGTTTAGAATGGATCAAGCCCAGGAAGCTGTGGAAGAAACAATTGAAAGCGTCAATCCATCTGTCTCTGGTCCGTCTGGGTCAGATAGAAGTGATCATGTGTCAATTGAAGCGTTGGTAAAAATTTCTCAGGATATGAGCGAGGTTTAGATAGAATCACGACCCAGGCGCGATAGATTACGTGAAGCATGGAGTAAGAGGAATTTCATGAGTATGTGAGTTTAGAGAGTCTAATAAAGTTGAGTTTTGGCTTGAGAAATTACAAAGATCTGCGGGCCAGTAAAATGTCCACTTGAACAAATGGCTAAATGTGCGGTCTCATTGTTGCGAGTGCGACATGATTGAGGAGTGGAAGCTAGTTCTAAGAAATCCATTGCTTCCAGAACTAATTTCATGGGACTTCTTTGTCCGAGAATTTCAGATAAAGTATGTCATTGATGACTATAAGGAGACCAAGTGGAAGCAATTCTTGAATATGAAACAGGGGAATCTGATAGTGGCGGAGTATGAAAAGGAGTTTAGCCGCCTTAGTAAGTATGCACCAAAACTAGTCTTACTTAAAATTTTCGATGTAAACAGTTTGAGGATAGCTTAAAGGAGTGTTGATAAAATGGTAAATCCACCGGTTGTTACATCGTTGCAATTAGTAAATTTTTATCGTTGGTCGCGGTGGCTATGAATGCCACACCAGATTCGGTCGGAGCCGAATAGAATCAAGACAAGTTAGGGCGCGAGACCATCTTGGGACTCTTTGTTTTTTTATTTTTATATGAATCAAAATCTCATATACATATCGAAAGAACTACCCTTAGAGTAGATATCCATCAAAATCTATACACATATCTTTTGAGTCCCATTTACATATACAAAAGCGTACTTTTACATTTTACAAATTAGAGCACGGAACATGCGCCTTAGACCCACACTAGTGTGTTGGCCCAGAAGTATCGCGAGTTTCGGACGTCTTCTCCTGTACCTACAAGGTTAAAAACGTGCTAAGCTTCTGCGGCTTAGTGGGAAACATATGTCTTATGCATATACATTTAAAGCATAAAACAATAACGAGATATCGAATTTTCATGCATTTGCTTATAATGAACTTATACAATTACTTATGCTTATCTGAGACTTATGCTTGTCGGATCTCTACTTCAGATTCTAAGCTTATTACCCGTCATCTTCTGTGAGAGGCATACTGGTACTTCTTATCTTATACTTACTCAGAACTTACAGTATGGGACTTATTCTTATTCAGTCGTAGGACATACTAATACTTATCTCTCGTATGCGGTACTGAACTTATACATATACTCATACTTCTCTCTATCTTATACTTATTCAGATCTCAGGAATCTGAGCTTATGCCTTTCTTGAGGTACCGTGAGTCTTGCCAGGCTGCTCTTGCCCACAACATACCATAGGGCTTATACTTATACTACGGAGTTACACTTGTTAAAAGTACGTAGGTACTACGAGAGATATTACGGGCGATATCTTTTGATATTCTTGAACTTATTCTTATTGAGTACTCAGTAAGTATTAGCGTTTCAAATGTCTCAAAGACACATACTTATTAACCCATATACGAGCTTATATTTGTTAAACTACCCGTAGGTACTACGCTTGTTCTCAAATGCGGGAGTACCCGTGGGTGCTCTTGAAGGTTTATCCTTATCGAGGGCATCTGAATGCCAGTAGTCTTACAGAGTGTCGGATACAAAGATGCTTAGTAGGTACTGAACTTACACGTATTATTGTATTTCCGATCTTATTCGCATATTCTGAACATATACTTTATCTTCTGGATCTTATACTTGCATTACGGCTTATTGCATATTTCAGATCTTATCGTTGTATTACGAACATATACTTGTCTTACGGAACTTATACTTGCGTTACAGAGCTAATTCTTGTATTTCGGATGTGAAGAAGCACCACGTGGAGTACTACAGGAACATTTCTTGGTACAAAAGTACCCGTAGGTACTACAGAACAGATTCATTATACAGAGGTACCCGTAGGTACTACTGGACTTATACTTATTCTTGTATTTCGGATCTTATACTTGTCTTACAGAGCATATACTTATCTTACGGATCTTATACTTGTATTACGGAGCTTATACTTGTACGAAAGTACCCGTAGGTACTACTGGACTTATACTTCTTTTTTTTTACCCGTCTGGAAGTACTGTAAGTCACTACGGAGATTTTATCTGAAAGTACGCGTAAGTACTTGCAAAGATGCGATATAAAGTTTTTGGTAGGTATATCTTTGGACTTATACTTATATTCTGAAGACTTATGCTTATTTTACCAATCTGAGTACCGTAAGGTATCTGATTTTCTTATGCGAAGTACACATGAGTGCTGGGGCGAATCTCAGAGGTGCAGAAGGTACATTCAAAATTTTACCATGTTTGTTCGATTCTTTACTCTTATTCTTTATTCAAAGTCTTATCATACCTTTGTTTTGACTATCCTTCAAATCATAAGAAATGAGTAGAATGCGACCACAAATAAGGCCCAAGGGTATAATCTGGTACTGAGGTGCCGTGTGGCGTGTGGGATGCCGAAATCAGAAGGCGGGAGTTAAAGTAGCACTAATGCAGAATGCCGTATATTGGAAGAACGGGAGTGTCGTAGCACTAATCGGGACAAAGGTGCACGTAGCAACGAGTGTCGTGGCACTAATCAAGACGAGTGCCGCCCTTTGCGCGGGAGTGCGTAGCGCTGCGAGTGCCGAGGCACTAATTCGAGCAGGAGTGCCGTGTAACTGTGATGCCAGTCTTGTGTCTCGGGAGTGTCGTGGCACTAATTAGAGCAGGAGTCTTGTAGCCCCATTTAACGAAGTGTGAAACCATTAATCAAAACATCCCTTTCCATTCGCGTTCTTTTTATGGTCTTGATGATGCTTGATCCATATGTCTTAATTTCAAAGCCTATCTGTCGCGATACGTGATGCATGACGCGTATTGTACCTGTATTCGTATTTCATGTTTGGATCGTTTTTCATGTTTTGTATAGCATTCATGTTTGTGACATCCTTCCCGTATTGCATTTCATACTTTTCATGTTTCATACCTATTCCTATGGCATTTTTCATACATATGCAGTATGATGCTTATGTATTGTCGTTCGTATTCTGTGCCTCGCATCAGATCACTATAGAAATTGGAATCATTCAATTGGATCATCCGAGGAGCTAAAGTTATGGCATTTTCATGCGAACTAGTTAATTTACCCGATATCACACCGGGACGAGTTTGAATACCGCATACGCCCGTTTTTCCGTTAAAAGCGATGAATATTTCGTGCCGTGGGTTCAACTTTTACGGCGCGCCGCGAAGCTACGGGATGCCGAGTTCTCTCCGGGCTGGAGTCGTTGATCGAATATGATGAAAGGAGCTTCGAGTGTATCGCCGCTAATGGATGCCGGATTAATAACGAAGTGTGGCAAGTCAAAGTGGCGAACGTATTATTGCTGATCGTGCGACCATGATAGACCACCGATGCATCGGGGATCATTTGCCAGTTCTTTCGCACCGCGAGTAAGAAAGTTTGTCGTGAAGACGGATCGAGAATGGTTGAAAGTCCATGACCGAATCGAGTCGTAAAACCAAGTGTAGTGGCGAGATAAGGTGGATGACGATCATTGTTTCCATTATGTTGAAGTGAAGAATTTTGACCGCATCAGATCGTGACATATAACATTTGGATCAAATATCGTCAAATCGTTGATGCCGACCGTATGAGTCAGATAAAATGTCTCGTAGTAAATATCGACGATCCGCGAACAAATCGATATGGTACGTTGAATCGATGCGTGATGAGTTTATTAACCATGTGCCACGCTCGACAGCATGATAATCGTTGCCTTTGTATCCAGATCAATATTGCCGATGGTTGTACGTTGTCTTTCGTGCACCTGCGCCGTCGCCATGGATTAATCTTGAAGTCGACTCGATCGCGCCACGACCAACGGGATGATGGTTGATTCTGTCAATGACCGCGCCGGGATAACGATCGCCGCCGAAGGGATTCGTTCGTTCTTCGTTGGTTTTATATTCTCAAATAGTGGTTGGAGGATGAATCATATCAAATATATCTGAAAAATCAAATATACAAATAAAAGTCATGTATCAGATTATTATATGTTTCCGAACATGTATCTTTATCTTATTTGATTTTCAAATACTTTACTCTTTATCTGTTATATTCTTCTTATCGCTTTGTAATACCATCTTTCATATTTCTCTTATATCATTCTTCATATCAGTTTTATGATCCTCAGGAATATGAAGATGATGTATCTCTATATCAGTTGATAGATACATAAATGATAAATAATCGAATATTGTTATGTGTCCATTTTCTGTTGTGTCTCTTCTGTTAATCATCCCATTATGCATAATTAATAAAGCATAAACCTCCCATCTTCAAGGATATCGATGTGTTCAACAACAGATTTTGTTATCGTTATATTATATCGATAAAAATGACTTACTTTTGCCATCATCGCGTCATTGATTGGGATCCATCGTGTTGTTTGGGTTAGTTGCGTCGTTTATTAAATAAAGAGTGAAGTATGGGATGATTAAGGTGTTAATAAATCGAGAATGATCGATCGATCGAAGATATGAGGATGCTCTTTTTCGTAATGAAATGATTGAGATCGAGATGATGATGCCGAGATGTGCGGGATAAAAGATAAAAAAGGATTGATGTAGTTGAATGAGAAGACAACAGACAGATGAAGCTAAAGATATGATGTAATCATCATTGATAACCTGAAATGATCATAAGGTCTTTGTCAAGACGATCGACCATGGAAGTATCTTAGACGTCCGAAAGGATGAGATCTGAGATCATGATGGATGGAGGATGATATTAACAATGATGATGATAAAGTTCAGGGCCGAATGCGATGAGATCAATATATCAAGACGTAATAAAGTGATACATTCATAACCGTGATGATGCTCTGTTACTGAGTTGTGAAGTCGATCATGGGAGTGAAGTGGGAATGAGAAATTCATCTTATAACGCGATGATCAGGAGCGATCAGATCGTTGTTCGTTCCGCCCGCATTGAGCGGTTGAGTGTTAACAATTGCTATGGCAAGGGCGCCACCGTATTCCAACGTGTTCCATGCCGATCTCTTGGACACGATGATCATTGGGCGTCGAATCAGTCGTATTATAGTTACTCTGCAATATGATGTGAAGATGAGTTTCGGTTGATCATTGCCGCTGCCATTTCGTGGATGATTGCGATGGACCGGTTTATCGGTACTCAGGATATATAGATTGATTATGTGGATGAAGGCAATCTTTATTTGCTTGAATGTTGACATGAATGTTGTGGCATCGATATTATTTGATCAGTGGTGTGAGTGCGATCTTAGCTCTTATGTCATTGATATGAGAGGGTTTGTGAGTAGCAATGGCATTGCCCACAGCGACCTCCAGAGGATCAGATGGAATATTTCCTTGATTTGTTTCACGAGGGTCTGAGGTTGCCACTCGAAAGAGAAGTAAATCTATCTATTGAAATTGTACAAGGGACAACTCCTATTTCTAGGGCACCTTATTGTATGGCTCCAATTGAACTAAAAGAGTTGAGACTCAACTACAGGAGCTATTGGACAAGGAATTCGTCTAACCTAGTGTTTCGCCCTAGGGTGTGCCAGTTTTGTTTGTTAAAAAGAAAGATGACACTCTTTAGATGTGCATTGATTATCGACAAATAAATAAGGTAACAGTAAAGAATAAATATCCGTTGCCGAGAATAGAAGATCTTTTCGATGCATTGAAGAAATGATGTCTTTTCTAAGATGGACTTGCGTTGAGGATGTGCTCTGACTTCAAGTGGAAATATGTGGATATATGCGAGAAATAGCATTTAGAACTCGATATGGTCATTATGAGTCTCTAGTAATGCCATTTGGGTTGACTAATGCATTTGCGTTGGACTTGATGAATGAATTATTCCACCCTTATTTGAACCCATTGTCGTGTATTCATAGATGATATCACGTTGTATTCTAAGAGGATGCACAGAGCATGTTTCTTATTTAGGATAGCGTTGCCAAATTCTAAGAAAAGCAAAATTGTTTTGAAGTTAAGCAATTGTGATTTTTTGAAGCTGAGGAAGTATGGTTACCTAGAGCCATGTGTCTATAAATTATTAAGTTTGACCCTGCGAGATTAAACAATTGCCAAGTTGAAACCACTTGAAATGCAAATTGGGTTTCTTGAGTTTCGCGGGGAATTACTATCAGCGGGTTATTAAAAGGATTCTTAGTAAGAACTTAAATACTCGCACTAAATTCTCAGGAAGGTAAAAATTTGTTTGGGTTAAACAAATGTCGTCAAAGTTTGATTCAGTTCAAAGAAAAATCTAGTGAAAAATGTTGAAAAGTATGGCAAATTGTCTTATAACGATGAAAAAATTATAAAATTATTTCTGGATCATGAAGTATCTTGAAGTATTTGACCCATTAACTCCAGGAACTTGAGACTTGGGCGGCGATCAGTGCTGAAGTTATTTAAGGATATGATTTGCGCTGATTGATTCCACGAAGTGTGTTGTGGGATCTTTGAAGTGAAAATGTTCTGGTTTGACTTCACGAAAATGTTGCACTGGGATTTGGTATGTTGGGCTTTGTTAAACCAGGACAAGCTACACTCAGGAGTTGACAATCATTGAGTTGAGAAGCTTTAGAAAGTATTCAAAGTTACGACAATTCTTTTGATTCAATTGACTGGAGACTCAAGTGATTCATCTATGAAGAGGATGGAGTTTCATATTACCCAAGATGAAGTTAGTATGTTGGAATTTCCGTTGAGAAAGGGTTGATGTGAAGGCCACGTGACCTTTGTGTTTGCATCTGGGTGGCTCAGGATGTACTAGGTTTGGCTTGATTCGTGGTGTGAAGGGTGAAGGATATTCTTGTTCATGGTTAGATGTGACATCGATGATAAAGTGGGACAGTCAAGTGTTGTCTAATGTATTGATTCCATTTCAGATTCCCACATTGGAGTGGATAACATTCTATCGTTTGTATCTGGTTTCCCTCTCTAAAGAAACATGACTGAGTTTGGTGTTGTTGGCGGACACAAATCTAACCTCACTTTAACATAATTAATTATTTATTCCATGGATTCAGTTCTGGAAGGCTTGCATGTATCTGAATAGGATCGTTGATCAGCGGGTTCCATTATCATAAAGTGTTGTGCGATCACAGTTCAATCAGAGGTTTGAAGAAAATTCTGAGTCATTGATTTTTCGTGACTCAATTGATATGACCTTCTATCTATGTGGATCAGACGATCTGAAAGTGAAGTGAGTGTTCCCGGAAGATCTCTTGGGGTTGTATGTAGTTTTTAGTATTGGAGTTAGGACTAATTTATGTTTATACTTGTAGTTTTTCTATAATAACCAGTTCATAGATCAATGTTGGTACTGAGACCCTGTGAGCTGTATGGAAGGGAAATGCAGACTTTATATGTTGGATGCCGAGACTAGAAGGCAGGCATCAGTGATTAATTCTGCCTTGTGAGAGGGAGGCAGAGAAAGAAGAAAGGAGTTCCAGTCATTGATAAAGTTAAAATCTTCATTGATGGACAAAGTCACCATGCAGTTTGAAAAGAAAATTTCTTCAAGTATGAAATTGGAATGGGTTTTCTTGAAGTATCATCATGGATATAGTTTGGAAAGGAAAAGATTCAGTCAGAGGGTTTACTTCATTGGGACGCCTTAGTTTCCAGAAAATTTAGATGGTAGCATATGCGTTTGGCTCTTCAGCGAATTAGCCAAATTATAATGTGTTCCATCTTCAGGCTTGAATACCGTTATTCAGTCATGTGCCGCCAGCCCCAGATATACAGAGTCGCCGTCAAGCTACTTTGTGTCGCAGCTATTTCTGATCATTGATAAAGCAATTACAAATGAAACAAGTCTCTATTAAGAACCTTTTTGCCTTTCTGATATGGAAAACGACCGAACTTCAGAGTCAACTGTTGACGCGATATCTGACTCTGTTAGTATAATTTTGAGGTAAGGAACTCTTTAAGGAAGAGGAAGGGTTGCCTTACCTTGAATTATATACCTGTGTTTTTTATTCCATTCCTTTAGATTCATCTAGTAATTATATTTTTAAAATTTAATTTACTAAGAGATTCAGTCGTTGGGTTTATCAAGAGCTGGAGCTAGGGCTTATGCGTAGGATGATGTATTCAGTAGAATTTTGATAAGTTGGAGATTGATAAGGTAGAGTGGAAGGTTTCAATCAAGGGGTGAAGTTTGATAGTGGATCAAGACTAAAGGTGGCATGGATTTCAGGAATCATTTTCCATAATTTTGGGAAGAAAAGTGGGTTCTGGTGGAAGGATTAGTTGGCACAGACACAGTGTTGTTTTGGTTCAAGTAAAGAAATCAAGGTATGGAATACTTGTATGGAACCTAGATGTATGGATACTTGTTTAGGGTTTGTATGGATTTGTTGCTAGAAACCCTCCTAACTTTCTTTTGTCTATGTTCAAGAACCCTATCTAGGTATAAAAGTGATTTTTATTGCGTTAGCTTAGTTTTGTGGTTGGTTTCGTTTCGTTGGAAATTTTTGGTGAAAAGAGGTAAACCCTGCTGTAATTCACAAGTGAGTATATACCGGGAAGTCGAGGACCGGCATCGAAAGTTGAGTACCTGCACTAAAGTGGTTAGTTAGTCCGAGAATG
Organism: Tetrastigma voinierianum; assembly: GCA_016808115.1. Taxonomy (NCBI): domain Eukaryota; kingdom Viridiplantae; phylum Streptophyta; class Magnoliopsida; order Vitales; family Vitaceae; genus Tetrastigma; species Tetrastigma voinierianum. Next base: position 274,824 of record JAEQBH010006313.1, on the reverse strand, counting down.
CTGAAAAATCGGGTACTAAAGTCGAAAACACCAATAATCGATCAGCCAGTACCAAGATCGAAAGCCGAGTACCGCATTTTAAAAGTTGAGTACCAAGATATTGAAAGTCGAGTACTGGGGCATCAAAGTCGCTTAAGGTCGAAAATTCGCTTCTACAACTTATTTGTTTTGCTTCTTCCTTAATTCAGCAATCATCCATTGATTAATGAGGATCCTAATAAGTGAATGAAAGCTGTCCAGAAGGATGTGTAGCTAAGTGTATGTAAATCGTTTAACCTCGCCGCCTTCTACGAAGCTTTCGCCCTTCTACGATCTTGTTGTTAAGCAAACATTGTTTCTTGCCCTTATTTGCTAATGTGAGTAAGAACAAAATAACAATCTCAAAAACACATATAATCAGATGCCGCCGTGAGACCAAATAACGGTCGAATAAGTAATGCCCGCTCGCGCGACGACATCTCGTGATCAGGCTACAACACCTCTCGTTACGCGGCGCACACGCTCTGCTCGCGGCTTTCTGGGCATCACAAGCAATGACACTTCGCTATACGGGCAGCATCGCCTTGATTAAGCACAAGACTCCTCGCTAAGGCTACTCACATTTTTCTCTATGCGGGCAAAGACGCCGACAAGGCTATAACACTCCCGCTAGTGCTATAGAACTTTGCATGCCGCGCACACGACAGGTTTCCTATGACCGTCAAGATCGCATAATACCTTCGCACTCATCGCCCTACTACCCCTCTCATTCATTGTTACTACGCATGCATAAAACATTTATATGATAATAATCTAAACAATGAACAATAAGAAAGCATAAGAAATCAGTTATGTTTTGTAATGTACCTACGGGTACCTTTTGTACAAGATCTCTGTTTAGAACTCTTACGGGAGATATGAAAATCTATTATAAGAATTATGCTATATGAAAACTCTGTGATAAGAGTTAGGTTATACGTAAACTTTGACATATGCATTATGTTATATGTAATCGCCTGGCCGTTTCCTCGTATTGTACCCACGAAAGTACCCTTGTACAAGATTTCTCAGAGTAGAACTCCTACTAGAGATATGCGGAAACTCGCGAGTAAGAATTATGCTATATGAAAACTCTGTGATAAGAATGAGTTTATACGCAAACTCTGACATAAACATTATGTTATTTCAGATCTCGTAATCAGGCTCGTCATATTTGTTATTTGTTTCCTACTAAGTTATGTTTATATCTGTTTTATCCGTAGGTACCAAGAGACATCCAGGCATTTCGTGATACAACAGTACAACACAACAGAGTCCACCCGATGTAGGCTTTTGATTTTGTTTAATAAATGTAAGTTTTGTATTAGTAGAATTGTTGAGGGCTGGCAAATGGACTCGTGAACATATACAGATGTTTAAATAATTACTACTAAAGGTAAAATTAGAAGTTTTATTTCCTTATGGATTTATATATGAAATGAGCCCACCAATGTCCAAAAGGTGTTAAGGAGTTCGGTATCCCGCGGCCGCACCTCCTCCCTCTCTCGCCCAAGCAAAGCGGGGGTGACATACGTGGGCAATAAATTTGTCGACAAGGATATGTTAGTAGCGTTAGACATCCGTTTGTCCATTTATTCATTCCATTAATGTATCTACATATTCAACCATATAACAAACGCAGCAGATTATCTAATCTAAAAGGTTTAATTGATCAAACATTATGGGCATTTGTGTACCTTATCCCAAAAAAACTGAGGTCTACATTTATCGTATGTTTAAATACTTCAAAATAAATACTTACGATATTTTATAAACTAAAGAAACTACAAACTACTTTAAAACATGTAGCATTTTCTAAAGAAGGACATGAACCACTAAATACATTAATTATTAATGAAGGAAATTAATTAAGTTCAACTTTCCACCATATTATTACAACATCCCATTGAGATATATCACTGAAAATTAGATAGTAAATTAAGGTTCTTGCTTCTTGGTGCAGTTCCATGTTGTTTGTTTTCAGAATTAAATATGCACATATCGCCAACAAAGTGAAATGATGAGCAGAGGCAATTGGTGCATCTAACGTAATCTGCAACGAGTCACCCATATGTAAGATAATTACGATTACTGCCATATCAAGCCGACAAGTGACACGATAGTAGCCTGGTAGACGTCCTCTTCCCACATCTATTCACTCATTTGACGATAAGGGCATATTTAAGCTACAGATTAAACGTTAGGGACAACATTTGACCCAAAAAAAGTTTAAGGGCCAAGTTGAACATATAACCAAACATTATGGACATTTTCGTACCTTATCGCAAAAAAAACTGAGCTCACATTTATCGTATGTTTAAATACTTTAAAATAAATAGTTACGATATTTTATTAACTAAAGAAATTAGGAATAATGTGTATAATACTCTAATTTAGTCAGATATCCAATTTAGTTCTCGAATTTTTTTTTTTTTTTAGTCCATGCGTCTTCACTGAAAAGGCAAATACCAAGACATGCTCATGCAACAGACTCTGTACAACAGACAAACGGGAGCTATCCACATGGCACACCATCTCAACGACGTTTAAACGCCCATTTCTTCATCTGTGACGATAGGAACATGAATAAGCTACGACACTAAACGTTGAATGCACTTATGAACTGAAAAAAAAAAAAAAAAAAACTCAGAGGCTAAATTGGACATACGACTATAAGTCAAAGACATTTATACACCTTATCCCAAAGAAATTACAAACTACTTTAAAACATGTAGCATTTTCTAAAGAAAGACATGGAACCGCACATTTAAATTATTAATGAAGGAAATTAAGGTCAACTTCCACCAAATTATTACAACATCCCATTGAGATGTATCACTGAAAATTAGACAGTAAATTAAAGGCTTTCTAATTCTTGAAAAGTTCCAAGCAATGTTCTTGATCCAAATCCCTGCTCCAGAAAGTTTTGTAATACTCAGCATATGTGAAATCCCTGTAAATGGCTGGAGATTCATCTTCTTCTGTGAGAGGTTTTGCAGGGCCAATAACAGCATCATTGGCTGGGCAAAGGAAGGAAGCAACTGATAGCCTTTCACTTTCAGCATTCACAATGGCTCTATGCCATACACTCCTGTATTTTCCATTGCTCAGTGCCTATAATTAAATAATCACATTCATTTATTAGCATATGTTCATTCATTTTGGCAAATGAAAAAAAAATCTTAAAACCGTTTTTTAAAAATGGTTTTGATGAAAGCAGTTTATTAAATTATGGGAAGAATGTCAATGAGTCTGACCACGAATAAATGGGTGCAGATATAAGGAAATGGCAAAAAAGTATTATAACTGATTAAAAAAAGGTGATTTGATTAAATGACCTTCTGAAATCTGACCTGATTTTTGAAATTCGACCTGATTTTGAAAAAAAATGTTTTTTTTTTTATTTTCTTGCAAAAATAACCTCTTATTTTTAAGGGACAATGTAGATACATGAAATAGAAGTTATTTTTCAAGAAAAAACATGGGAGATGTTAGATTTATAAATTTAAGGATATTTGATTTCTTTTAACTAGATATTTCTTTAAAAAACCGATTCCAATGAAAGCGTTTTTCAAAATTATGGGAAAACTACGTTATGATGTCCTTGTTTCAATTTATTTGAAAAATAAGGATTAAAAGACCTGAAACTAAGGTCAGGCCCCATATTTAAAAAATATTCGATGAAGATGGTAAAATATTTTATAAATGATCCAACAAATTTGGCGCCAACCTGAATTTATAATTAATATATGCATTTAAAATAATCTGTACCTAAGATTTATCATACCACTTCGTTCTTACCAACCTCTAACAAATGCCTTTAAATCAAAGACTAGCATTACTTTGGTGATTTTGATCCTAATTTTTCAAATAAATTTGAAAGTTAACAACCCTATAACATAGTTTCTAAAATTTCATCATCAACCAAAATAAGATGATGAACTCACTTTGTCCTACTTCTGTGGCTCTTCCCCACTAATACCAATCCAAATCCCCTTACCTTAGATTCAACATTTAAACTGCAAAGAATCTTCACGAGATTAGTCAATGAAAAACTGTCATCAAACCTTGCTATAACGCAATTGATCAATGATTGACGCAACAGCTTCCTGATGCGCTTCCATCAATGAGCCATAAACGCCATTTTTTGAGTACTCAAGACCGAAACTCTCGACTAAGAAGAATAAACAGGCATTAGGTCCAAACTGCAATCCAGCATAGTTCACTGGATTTGATGAAGTGACAAAGAGTTCCACAAACACATGTTATCTGTCTCTCCCACTACATTCATACATCCTTCTCTTAATCCCGTTTTCTTCCATAACACCTCATGATCTCAACCAGATTCCCACTTCTCGTAACAATCATCATTTACTTTCTTCTATATCCGCAACCAACTGGTCCATTTTAGTTGGAAAGTTGAAGTCAAAACCGTATAATTTTATACTATGAACTGTACCACTTACTGAACATAAATTTGAACCATTTAAACTCGCATAATGAAATGGAATTGAATAAATATGATGGGCGACATACAAATATTCTATCGTTTCGATCGGCATGCTTTAACTCATTCTGTGCTTTTCGGTCCAATGTTGTCTCTAACGCTTGTTTCAGAGTAGCTCAAATATGTTTCTACTATTGTTCAAACGAAAAATGGGGCAATCGACGCTAACACCGGGCTGACACGCGGGACATAATTCTGCTGACACGCCACGTCGACGGCGTAAATAACGCCAACTGACAAAGCGATTAATTGCTTCACCCATCTGATCCATCCTAACCTGATAAACATGATTCGGTTTATGCGTAACAAACGTTATATAGCACCGAATACCCCAAAAGTGCCGCCACGCGCTAGATATATGTACCAAATATTAAAAGTATTTCAAAGATCTAAAATTAACTCTTCCGAAAATGGTAAATAGTAATTTCGTTGCAAATCCCAATTTATTCTCTAGATCTCTGATGATCTAAACGATCACCGGTCATGAACCCGTCCAAATCAGCTGCCGACGCTTAAATTCGGTATCGCTGACTTGCACGTTCGAGGCATCGAGCACTGAGCGTCTTAAACGAATTTTTATGTGAAAAAAGTCACCTATAACATGTACACATGTTATACATGTTGCATGAATAGAGAGATGATGAAAATGGAAAGTTTAGGTAGCGCTAAAATTACAAACCCAAGAGTGAGGACATAATTGGCAAATTGAATTACTAAATGACACTGCTGGACAAAATAAGGAATGTATCGCTCTCTACCTGGGCAGCTAGTGAGGTTTGAGGAAAAATTAGATGCGCAGCCATTTATTTGGTTTAAGAGAGAATATCTAACTTCTCTCTAGATTATTTCAAGATCACCATCGGAATTCTTCACAAGATGGAAAATGGCGCTTCACGGCGAGAGGTAAACACACATGAAAGCAGACTGCCGAGTTTCACAACTGAGGTAGGGGTTTTATCCTAATTTGGGTTTTACACTTTATTTAAGTATTTTGTAATGCTCGTATGGTTTGAGGCCTTGAACTGATTTGTTTACCTGAATCCCTAAAATCCTGGGACCATGTGTAAAATCAGAATATTCGACAATCCGTGAATCTATCAATGATTTCAGCTGTTTATGTTAAATCAAGTGCATCAAATTGTGTTTTGGTGAGTAGAGAACGAGTTTTGTAGAGAATTCTGTTCCACTAAGAGGAACCTGATGTAGAGGAGTAATAGCCCTGATTGGTGCCCACTACTGCTGAGACCAAAAATACCGGCTAGGCAAATGGACCATAAATGTCCATGTCTTTTGGCATTGGAATTGGTTGATGTGAGCGGCCTGAGCTAGCTGTGGATCAAAGAAATTAATGTTAATGCTGATGTTAATATTATTACAATCATAGAATGATAATGCGCAGCAAGAAATAATGTGGAAATGGAATAGCGATTTTAATTATGGAGTAAATTTGGGAATTTATAGGTTAATGCATAGGTTACGAGGTGTTATCGATGATGTCACAATTATATGGAATATAATTTTGGGTGTGTAGGCCATTGGAGATGAGATTGTGATGAGCTCAAGGAGCTTAATTTGGGTGATGACTTGAAAATTAATAAAATTATATGACATGTTTGTGTGATTTAAATTATGTGAATATATGCATGATTATATATTTACATGTTATATAATTGTATCAAAATTCAGATCATGCATTCCATGCAATCAAGCACCCGTAACGAAGGTGAGCCGAAACAACAGGCCCACGGTAAGATGCCTTGGTGTCGAATAAGAGTGAATAAGGAATCACTTTGAGGCACTCCATATAAAATATCAATCGCCTTGTTCGCCCAACGATATACATCAGGTTGTCCACCAAACAGATAATCTGAGTCAGTCCAATTACTTCATGATCGTGAGGGTTGTCCACAATTAAAATCAAACGTCTCGTTTAAAAAATAATGCTTCATACATGGCTTTAGCGGGCGCAGATGCGGAGTCGTCGGCGTGACTTTGACAATGGTCATCGATTTTGCATGATCCGGCGCGATCACGATTTACTGAAATAGCGCCAATGAGATCATCAGATACGCACCATGTTTGCAGAACCCATTTGCGCCGATTCCACCATCGGGCATTAGCTCACCCCGCCGAAATTATTATTTGCGCATGTGAAGCCGTGACGAGGAGACGGCCATCTTGTAGGTCGACGGAAAGAAGTCGGTTGCGGGTCGACGTCGGGGACAAACATGCATTAGAACTGAAATGATAACGACAGATTGTATTAAGATGAACATAACTTGAAACCATGAGATAACTGGTTGACATATTGTGAGATTTGGCGCAAACACGCGGCATCATCATTTTATCTCTAACTGGACCTCGCAGCATTATATCAACCCGTCGTAATAGATTTACGATCAGCAGAGCACAGAGGCGCAGACTCACCGATTTACGATGGAATGACGCATCCTACATCTTAACAGCATCTGGCGTCGACGGTCACAACCCGGACACCCTAGAACGGGCATTACAACAGCATCGTGAGCCCAGGTATAACAATACCTAGCAGCTCGGCTATGATCCACCACCACTCATGGTTCGATGTAGGTTTAGGCATGAGATTATCTATGAAGGCAATTCGACAAAACTAGAACACCGCATGCATATGTTTTGGGGATGATCGCTTTGATGCAATGACGTAATCATGAATGCCTTGATTAATTGGTGCTTATACCTATGTCAGATGTGTTATGATTGTTTGTGTGCTTAGTAATTAAAGTACATAGAAAATGGCGGATGCGGTTGTATTCTGCAGCTCAGCCGGGAAACCAAGAAAGAAAATTAAATAAAATAAATTTTTGTGTTCAATTTATTTGGTTTACTGGGAAATGAAAAAAATTGAGTGGAGAAATTTTGGTTTACAAGTGGGTAAAAAAATCAAAAAATAAATAATGAAGAAAAAATAAATTTTTTATAAATTTATTTTGGTATACTGAGAATGAAAAAAAAATGAAATAAAGTTTTTGAATATAGAGTATATATATATATATATATATATATATATATATATATATATATATATATATATATAAAGTATATATATATATATATATATATATATATATATAATATGTAAATTTGAAAATGGAAATTTTCTAAAATTGAAATTTTTGTTAATAAAAAGGATCTGAGATATTGAATTATGTCTCCATTACGAACGTGGGACATAGAATATGAACTGTATATTCTAGCATGAATAAGGTCCTACTATTGTTTGCAGATACTGCATTGTATTTAACTTCCATTTGAACTGTGTAGATGGCTAGTCGAGGAAGAGGACGTAGAGGGTGTCCACGAAAATTAGTCGGCACCACCAAGATTCCACTCAACCAATGGATCGATCAGCAGGCTCAGAGGTCGAGGTATCATGGGTGGCAGCCATAGCATTGCGCCAGGTATGGGGCAGGTAGTCGTGAGGTCCTAGTAACCTCCCAGAGGGTTTAAAGCACTTATCTCCTCCGACATTCACATGGGAGGAGATCCCATGGTGGTAGACCATTGGTTTATGCATCGAGAAGGCGTGCATTTTTTCAGATTACCGACGCGATCGTGACGCAAAGCCGAACAAGGTCTACCAGAGGCGAGGCCCATGGTGGAGACGGGCACCCCTGGTGGAGACTTCAGAGGGGCCGCTGCATGGGCAGCCTGCGATTGCTCATGGTGCGCTTTCCGTGATACCGCGAGGCACATGCAAGGCTCGAGTTCCTAGAGTCGGGGCTGCAGGTGATGACGGTGATGGATTGGCGTGGCCAGTTCACATAGCCAGCCCGGGATTTGTCGATGATTACGTGGCCACGTAGTGACCTGATTGTGTGAGGTTAGGAGATTTAAGAATGGTGGGTTGTTGTCCATTCAGGCGAGGATTAATGGACTTTGCTACGGGATATGGTGCATAGTTGGGACTGACCTTGACCATAGAGAGATAGAGGATGCTCGGAGCACTCGGGATGCGAGTGTTAGTAGCAAGAGGAAGGAGAGTCAGTCTTCCTCTAGTTCAGGAAAGAGGTAGAGAGCTTCTATTTCCCGAGGGTTCCAGAGTCGCGGCCATCCGGGTCAGGGACAGATGAGAGTTGTCGGTTAGGCGGGGCAGATGGTGTCTTTACCATTGTGTGACCTGGAGCGCCGAGGATTGCCCAGAGACGGGGATCAGCGGGGTTTTGGAGACAGCGGATCCCGATCGAGTAGCGAGATAGGAAGGATCTGAGTATGTTCCTCCACGGCCTGATACGACGAGAGGACGGTTTGATTTCGAGGGAGCTACATGGGCACCTCCCATTTCCTGGCGGGCCCGGAGGCCCGGTATGGAGTAGAGCGGAGGACGAGGCCCGCGGGGCGGGGATATCCCGGGGGACCGGGCGTGTGCGCCATCGCACCGCAGTGAGTCGACGGATCAGCCCCGGTTATATCACAGGGGTACGTTTTTCCTATCGCATCGGCGAGTGTTATTTGATTTTGGTGCTTTGCATTCATTTATCGTTGCATCAGTTGTGATAGGGTTGGGCTTAGAGTTTGAAGGACCTTGGGAGGCTAGTTGTATGTGAGTTTCTCACACTAGGGATTAGTGAGAATAGGGATGATATGTCGGGTTGCGAGGCTAGAGATCTCGGGGACTCTACTGTGGTGGACCTGGATCATGGACCCATGTCGAGCCGATGTCTTAATCACCAGGAATGGATTGGTGACGACTTACGAGTCGTTGTCAGGTGTGGGCGTGGGAATTCTGCTTACCGCGCGGGGGCAGTGCTCGTGGTGTTCGGAGACCAAACATGATATTTTCCCCATGGGGTATCTCTGAGTCAGTCTTCGGGGGCAAGTTAGTGGGTTGGCTCTTGAGCCTTACCTACAGGGACGAGGAGGCCAGGACTTAGATACACCTGTGGTTGCGAGTATGAGGATCTTTTTCCCGGATGAACTATCGAGTTGCCTCCGCACGGGGATGTAGACTTAGGTGTCGAGTTACACCTGGTACTTCTCCTATCCATGACTCGCATAGGATGGCATCGGTTGAGTTGCGAGACTCGAGTCCGATTCTGAATTCTTGAATGAGGGTTCGTCGGCCAGAACTTGCCATACATGGGGCGCTCACGTCTTGTTGCTAAGAAGAAGGACAGAGACCTTATTGTGCATTGACTATAAGTTGAGCAGGGTTCTGATGAGGAATGGCTGCCCGTTAGAGGATGATCGATGATTTGTTTGGCCGGTTGAGGAGGAGCGTGATCTACTCTAAGTGGTGCCCTTAGTTTACCATCGTAGAGGTTAGGGAAACAGATATCACAAAACCTGACATTTTAGGGCCAGTTATGGGCCACTTTTGAGTTCACGGTGATGCCCTTTGGATTAACGAATCGCAGTAGAAGTAATATTCATGGATCTCATATGGGCATTCAACTATCTAGATTAGTTTATCGTGGTCTTACGTGGATGACATTTGATCTACTCCCGATCACGGTCGTAGCATGAGTATCACTTTGAGGATGAGTATTTACGGTTGTTGAGACCATCAAGCGTACGCTAAGTTGATGAGTGTAGTTTTTAACTGCGAGGTGAGATTAACGGACACGTGGTGTCGGCATCGAAGTGTCGGTGGACCCGAGGAAGGTCGGCGTGATGAGTTGGGGAGGCGAAGTCGGTCTTCGAGATACGCATTTTCTTGGAATTAATTTGGGTATAGGGAGATTCATTGAGATTTCTCGGTTTCTCCGGAGGTCAGTTTGAGTGGGATGGCCGTGTAGAGGCATTCGAAGTTGAAAGATGAGACTTACTTGACTCTATCTCCAGTAGTCCGGACGGGACGGGGGTACACAGTGTATTGTGATGCCGAGGCGGGCCAGGATGTGTTTGATCTGTCGAGAGGGTAGTAGCTTATGGTTCGGAAATCAGTTGAAGAATAATGGCGAATTACTCCACACACGACATGGGTTAGCTGACCGTAGTCTTCGCCTTGAATTTGGTAACACACTGCACTTATATGGTGGGGAAGTTCGAGCCTCAGACACGAAGTCACAGAAGTACCCTCTTTGGCGGGACCTGATATGAAGCGCGGATGGATGGAGTTCGCAGAGAGGATTATGACTTGGCTTTGGATTACCGTCACGGTAAGAGCGAAATGTGGTGGTAAATCTTTCGATCGGAAGTCACGGGGAGTATTAGCTAGTATAGCTTCCCGGGAGTGGCGGATGCTCAGTTGTGGGACGGTTTGGATTCTGATCTGACGGTAGGCCGCAGTGCGTTGGGGAGTTTAGTGGCTACATCGTCTGGTGACGAGTGATCAGTCTGATGGCCGGGGCCTTGGAGATAGTCATCGGGGCCCCAGGAATTACGGTCGGTACGGTGAGTGGTTAAATCCCACTTTCGGATGGCGTCTTGTATAGAAGGGCGGGTAGTGGTTCCCATTTGGCCAAACTTGAGAGAGATTCTCGGGGAGTTTCACTACTCTCGATTTTCCATGCGTAATAGCCTTGAAGATGTACGGGGATCTTCGGTAAAGTCAGTCTTCTGGGCGGGATGAAGAGACACGTGGACTTTATGAGGCGATGTCTCACGTGTCCCGGCGGGTAAAGGCGAGCACCCGAAGCCGGCGGTGCACTTCAGCCGTGGAGGTAGGCGGTGGAAGTGGGGCCGTCACGATGGATTTTGTGACCCACTTGCACGGACGCCGCGAGAAGACACGATCACGGTTTGGGTGATAGTAGGCGAAACTCACGAGTCGACACGTTTACTAGCGTGCGGATGGCTATTGGAGGTGGGATTGTATATTCGAGGAGATAGTCAGACTACGTAGGTGCAGTGTATCCATAGTGTGTCGGATAGGGACTCCCGAGTTTAAACACACTTTTGAAAGAGTTTCAGGCTATAGGCACACGGTTGTGATGGTCACAATTTACCCCTCCAGGACGGATGAATTGATCTGAGGTATCGGAGTGTTAGAGGACATCTTTGTGAGCATGCGTCTGGATCATGGGAGTAGGTAGGAAGAGCGCTTGCCCTTAGTGGGTCTTTACAACAATAGTTATCGAGTATGGATAACATATGAGGCTTTGTATGGGAGGCCAGTATGAATCGCATAGTTATATTGGATAGAGGTGGGAGAGGGGCTTGCATCATTGATCTAACATGATTAGAGACACCTCAGGAAGGTGAGTTTGATTCGACGCGATCTTCTCTCACGGCTGGGTAGACGGAAAGGCGCTCAGCAATGTCTGACGTCGACCCTTGGGGTTCGAGGTTGGGGATCATGTCTTCTTGAAGGTGATGCCTAAGAGGGGAGTGGTCAGGTTCGGCAAGCGGGAAGGCTATCCATGCAGGGTTTGTGGACGCTCGAGATACTCGAGAGGGATGAAGCCTTTGTTCTGCGTCTGGGTTGAGCGTTGCAGCCCTAGCATGTCGGTGTCGCGAGGTATTTCACGTCTGTCTTTCAGGAGGTATCTTTCTGATCAGAACATGTGGTGGATTAGGGAATGGTCAGGGTTGAAATCTGATGCTTGATCTTCGAGGAGGGACCGGTGTGATTTTGGATGGCAGTGATCGGGTTTTGCGACATGGTGTTGTGAAATTGAAAGTGAGGGTGCTATGACGGCGCTATGGGTGGAGGGTCAGCGTGGGACGGAAGGGACCTTGATCTGGGTGCTATCACCTTGTTTAGGGATCACGTGGTTTAGTCGTTTAATCGCCAGTGCGAATTTACATGCGTGGTATAGTGCCGCGTTGCATATGCATGTGAGTGCTTGTGTTGTCAGAGAATTTCGGGACGGGGTCGCTGAGAGGGAGAATGGGCAGAAGTCCCAATTTACGGAAAAATGGTAAAATCGTAATTTCGGTTAAAAATCGAAATTTATTCTGCAGATCTCGGATGTGAACCAGTTCAGTTGGAATGTGTAATCCCCATTATGCGTTAGACTCGTCGAATTAAAGGCGGTCGAATTTGTAGCGTTTTTCGAGTGTCAGTGTCGGAAAATAATTTTATGTGACAAAGCGCTTTTTATAACATGTCTGCGTATTGTTATACATGTTACGTAAGTAGAGAGATGATGAAATGGAAGGCTAGGTAGTCGCCGAATGTCGAAAATCACGTGGGACATAGTAGGCGATTGGATTTGATTAAATGGCATTAAGGAATGAATAATGAATAGGGCCGTCTCACCTTAGAAAAAGGAAACGTGAGAAAAAAAGAAATTAGATGCAGTAGCCAATTTGTTTGGTTTTAGGAGAGAATATTTAACTTCTCTCTAGATTCTGGCGATCAGTAGTCGAATTCTTCGGAGACGAAGGAAAGACGTTCTAGCGGCGAGGCGTGCGTGTGGGTTTCTTGGGTTTCGACAAGCTTCAGTGAGGTAGAGGTTTATCTACTTAGGTTTTACACTTTATTTAAAGTGTTTATGTGTGTTTCGGATGGTTGAGGCTGGCAGGCCGACGTTTGATCGATCAGCTTGGGACCAGATGTGTGAATACATGGAATTTATTAGTTGTCGTGATTGTCACGGTTCAGGGTTGTTTATGTTGGAAGTGTATGCATCAAATTGTGTTTTGGTGAGTAGGAGAGCGGAAATGGGTGAGGTCGGTTCCACAGGGAGCAAAGATGTAGGAGGAGTGGGTTTGCCCAGTGGGCGAGCCACTTGCTGTTTTGAGCTAATAAAAGCAGTCAGTTGTATGAAATGGACCATAAATGTCCATGTCTTTTGGCGTGGAATTGGTTGATGTGGTGAAACGACTTGGTTGATCAAAGAAATTAATAAGTTAATCTTGTGTGTTAACATGATGCCGTAATTATATAGAATATATAATTGTAGGTGTAAGTAGTGGAAATGAAATGATGATTATTTCCATTGAGCAAATTTGGGAATTGAGTTAATCATGAAAGCGAGGTGTTAGCAATGATGTGCAGTATATGGAATATAATTGTGCATTGAAACCGTTGGAGATGGGGATTGTGATGAGCTGGTAATTTAATTTACAGGTGATGATTAAGAAATTGTTGGATTTACATGACATGTTTGTGTGATTTAAATTGTGAATGTAAATCAGCATATGTTCACGTGTGTTATATAATTGTATTGGAGTTGGCGTCATTACATTCGCATTATGCCTTTGAGGCGTACTAGAGATAGGAGTGAGTCGTGAGGGTGGTTCGTTGAGAGTGGTTTCGGAGGGTTGTTCAATAATAATTATCGGTGGTCGCTCAAAATATCGATCGTCGGGTCGGCCCGATTGATATACATCGGAGGGTTGTCAAAACAAATGAATGTCGGTCGGTTTACTACTTATATCGGAGGGGTTGTCACGATTAAGCAGATACCTTTGTTTTGAAAATAGTGCTTCATCACATGCATTGCAGCCAGTGTGAAGTCGATGTTTCGGGACGTGGTTGTGATCGTTGGAGGCGTTTAAGTAGGATCATGTTCACGGGTGTGTGTTTACATGGGATCGTGGGTATGCGGCTTAAGTGGATGCCGGGTGGGGTGATTAGCCCTCTTGGGCGTCGTGACTCCTTTGTACACTGTCGGAATATATTATTTAGTCTGAGAGCGTCTGAGGACGGCTCATCTTAGAGTAGGTGATTTTGAAGAAAGCTGGGGTTGTGGATTTGATGTTTTGGGATAATATGTATTAGAGATTATGAAGTTTTATTGTATTTGTATTAAGAATAATGTATAACTCTTGAGCCAAGTATGAGATAATTGGTTGGACGTTATATTGTGGTATTATTGATGCAGTGAGATGGTCGTCGTTTTATTCATGATTGGATCACTTGTGTGGTCGTATTAGGCCCATTTGGAGCAGGTTTTGTATTTTGAATTAGAGCTCACTTGTATAAAGGAGTGTCCAGATTTTGTGAATGGTGTCGGGTTATCAGATGTCGTATTTCGTGGGTTGTGGTTGTCGACGGACATTTCCAGGAATGGGCGTCACGAGTATTTATATCGCTATTTAGAATATATAATGAAAGTAACATAAAGAAAAATAAGATGAAAATAACCATTATGGCTTGACTCGATACGGAAAGGGATGGGAAGGGAGATGAGAGATCCAGTTTTGAATCATTGTAAGTATGAGTATCATAACCTAATATTCAAAGTGAAAAGATTTTATTTTTAAAAGGATAAAAAAATATAAAATAATGCAAAATAGATTTGATTGCAAAGAAATGGCATCTAAAGGGCATAAAAAATTAATAATAATAGAAGATGCCCTACTGATCCAACCTTTTTTTTTTTTTTTTTTTTGTGGGGTTCTAGAAGGGTCAAGTTGGGACCATAAAAACTAGAACATGTCACCTACTAATCATATACACGATTTGCTTACGTCAACACGGATTCCAAATCCATTGTCAATCACAAACATTATAAATTTGGCATCATTTAGAAAAAAATAAAAAATAAAAAAAATTAACAAATCAAGTATGATATCAACCCAACACCATCTTTATGTCGTCATCACCGTCCAAAAGTAAGACTTTTGGAGCTATTAGCATCACAATAGCGTCAAAAATTGTCCAACATATATATATAATAAGGTAGTCCGTCACTTACGTTATATTATTTCAGGTGTACCTTTAAAGTTGTGGGAATGATTGACTTTAAGAGATGATATTTTAGTGATTTAGAATAAAAGTTTTTCTAATATTATAAAAATCAGATGGGTTGTTGAATTGGAATAGTTACCGATTCATGGTTTAAGATTTATAATTGATGATCGAATTTGATTAAATCGAGATTAAAAAGGTCATCGCTTGATGGTTTGGTTGGTTTGATTGGCCAGTTCAATCTATTTTTTAAAGCACTTGGGCTATTTAGACCAAGGGATTAAAGGTGGCTCAAAAATAATTATTGATTATTATAATAAGAAGATTAATACCCCTAGTTTTATTATGTTATTAATAGAAGATATAAAAATTGTCTTATGAGCTAAATATTTATGATTATCTACATGTGTATAAAAAAGCAAATAGAACAACTGATTATCTAGCAATAAAGAAATTCGTATATTAGTTTTAAAGATTACTACGGTTCTTTGATCAATGGTGTTTATAAGGACTTTATTACGTAGTCTTCTTTTAAAAAAAATTATCTAAACTATACCTAAATCATGATACCATTTTCTTTTGTAGTAATTTTTCTTTATTTATTTTTTTTGTTAAGACAAAAATTTTCATTTATACTAGAAATCTATAAGATCCAAATTGTTAGAACACTAAAAAAGAAAAAAAATCATGTATCATATGGTAACAGTAATTTTCCTGTTTCGACTAGACAAAAATTTTGATTTTGATATTCTAGAGTTGCTAAAATCAAATATTATGTGAACAATATAAAAATAAAATCACATGGTTAAACTTTAAGAGCTTTTCCATATCAAGTTCATTGAATTAAGATTCTTTGTTTATTGTATTTCATCTTCCTCAATCATGTAGAATTTAATTTCTTTTCATTGTTCATGATATGACATCAAGTACTTATATGATATATATATATATATATATATATATATATATATATATATATATATATATATATATATATATATATATATATATTTAAGAAAATAAACAAACATAGATCTTCTTTCATGATGCATGAGATTTATTATATCATAGTTTCACATTATTTCATGTTAACATCAAAGAAACAACGATATAAGGTGTATAAATGTTCTCAATTTTTATTTGTATGTCTGTTTGATTATAAACTCGATAAAAATATATTTGACAATTCACCGTAATTGATTTATGTCGCTATGAATTATAAAAAGTCGCAAATGAATGGCTTAGTTTAATACTATTAAACATATATGCATGTCAGTTTAGGTGGATTGTAGAACTTTTTTGAACGAAATAGATATGAGTAACTACGGAAATAAACATCAATGGTATTTAAGAACCGAGAAAAAGTTCAAAGGTAAAATATGACAAACGTTCAGAACTTGGGAACATTTGTGCCCTTTATCCCAAATTTCGCTATAGTGAGAATCAAACTTTTGATCTCTAAGTTTGGAGATAAAATTGGAAGCCCAGTGGCTAACCATTATATTAAAAATGCTATTCATACCTTGTCAATATCCTTTCAAAAATATTTTGTCCCTTGACTTTATTTTGACTGGGTCTCATGAACAGAGCTTATAATTATTAAAAATTTATAAGAAAAAAGTAGAGAAAAAGAAAGAAAAGAAAAGAAAAGAAAAGAAAAGAAAATGGGAGATGTAAAAAAGTACTGCATAATACAAATAGATACAAAAAGAGAGATAGACTTTAGAGAAGAAATCAAAGACTTACTTGAAAGGAGGAGGATTTGAAGGCCACTCAGGAGTATACTGATCCAAAGGATAACAATGGAGTCTGAGATAATCTCTCCAGTTATGAACCTTCTCCTTCCTCACATTAAAGCTGGTAGATAACCTAACCGTCTTCGCCGGATCATCGGAATGCAACCATCTTCTCCTCCACCGGCAGCCGATCTCAGCCACCATAACATTTTCTCCCATCATTTCTACAGACTGCAGTTGATCACCTAACAACACATATCAAAATCAGTTCAGTTCATCCATATAGAGTCGGTCAGTCTCAAACTATACTAACATAACATAATTATGAATATATATTGATAGTTTCTGTTTGGAGACCTGGAAAAAGCCATAGACCCTGCAAGCATGGCCTATTTGTTGGACAATTTGGGGCCTATTCAGATGATCGCCAAGGTTGATTATGGGGACATTTTTGCACTCACTCACTTGAGAAAGTCTCGGCCTCTCCAGCTCCGGCCGGATGTAACTTTCCGGCAAGATCGAAAATTCCGGGTTCAGTGGACAGAATCTTTGCTTCCATGGGGGTTATAAATGTAAGAAACCCTAGTAAGAAAAACTAGATAACAAATCTTCTAGACAAGCTTAGTAACTTCCTGGAAGATGAGGATGATCACATATCACTTGCTGTAATATATAAGTGCATGTAGAGACATATTGGGTTGACTCCAATACCTGATCATCTCTTGAAGTCTTTTGGCCACTTGTTTCTTCACATTTGTCGTATTTTGATTGGATAATGAATGTTTCTATTTGCTATCTCATCTTGTTAGATTTCATTAATTATGGTAATGTTTTTTTTTTGAGAGGTGAATAATTGTGATATTAATTAGTAGCAAGCGTTACATAGAAGCATTTATGAGGCGATGTAGTATCTAGGTTAATAGTCTGATGAATCGAACTTCAAAGAATTTGAGCGTTTTAATAATTATGTTGTTATAATATATATGATTGAGTTCTTATTATATTGATGGCTGCTAGTTTGATTGAATGTTTGTATTCAGATATTTACCTTGTAAAAGCGTCGCTGACTAAATGATGAAAACCCAGTATATTATCTTAGATAGCCTTAGCCCTACATGCCTTGAGGACAAAAACATGAATAAATAAATAAATAAATGTCCAAATTTTATAAACGCTTTATTAGAAAAAAAAGAAAAATGTGGGAACTTACTTTAATAAGAAAAGCGATTTTGACTGAAAAGGTGTCTGATGACTGCGAAAAGCTGCATCTTCTCAGTGGGTTAGAAAGAAAAGATGAGAGAAAGGGAGGAATTTAGGGTTTTTTTCTTCTAATGTTTGTTTTGTTTAGACAAAGTATTAGAGGAAGAAAAATATTATTAGGAAAAATAGTTTTCGAATTTGATTGTAATATGTAAAATATGATAAATCAAATGTAATTAAAATTATTAAGCTAATTGAGTTTGAACTTGAGAGTGTTTGATTTAGGTAATAGTTGATTCTTTTTCGATCAATTTCTTATAAGTTGTATTGACCATGTCGAGACGTGGTGTGACCTCGGGCACGGGTTATCTTTGTTGTGGTGCCTGAGTCTCGTGCCATGCCGTACCTCGACCAGCGGTGTTTTGACCCTTGCGAGTCATGCCTAGACCGAGTTGCCTGACCTCGTGTCATGCCATCCACAGGCAGTGGTGCTTTGACCTAGTCTTTAGGCAAAAACATTATGAAGCAATTTCTAGATGAGCACGACATGTATTATATGGCTTATTGGAGCTAAACCCTCTCATTAAAAATATCAAATTTCTGTTTTTTTATCATTCTCTCTATTTATGTAAAGATTAATTGTCCCATGTCGTATGCATATGGGTAAATTAATCTTGATCAACTACTTTAATTACTAAATGGTAATTTATTAGATACTATGGCAAGTTAATTACTATGGCAAGTTCTATTGTATGTAGCAGGGTGTTATATTTTTCTTTCTTAGGTTTTGTATAGTCCTAGCTTCTCATAAGGTCTCCTCTTGTACATGTAATTTATAAGTTTTATAATAAACGAAGACTCAGTCTTTCTTCTTTTTGTGAGTATCGAAAGGGTTCTGCCCAATTTTTTAAAGCTGCTCACTATCTAGGCATTCACAATGCATAAGTATAGACTTTATTTTAGATGAGCATGCAGTTGCTCCTTGTTTCCTGCACTCCTTGACTTAAAGCGAAGTTCTGGACCATTCGGTGTAGATCTTGTCGAGTGATCCTGCCAGGTGTGCGGCGGTCGCAGAAAAGGCACTCGCCGCCTAAAGTGCGGCGCGTTGTCCCACGCTGCCCAGCCCGGCGCAGCTTGCGCAGCCCAGCGTCATCCCGTGCGCATGCTTGCACTTCCGCGCCATCGACTTGTAGGGGCTTACGTCGAAGCCATGTCATACGAGTCCGACGGGTTTCTCATGCTTTCGTCCCGGGCACGCATACACCTTACGCCTATTGATACGCACCCGTCGTTCAGGTGGCGTGTTATTAGCGAAAATTTGAGCCATGTGCGTGACTTATTTTAACGTCCTCATTCCGCTTCTAATGTTATTGAATTAGATATATTAGGTGATAAATTTCTTGTCAGATT
Organism: Tetrastigma voinierianum; assembly: GCA_016808115.1. NCBI lineage: Eukaryota > Viridiplantae > Streptophyta > Magnoliopsida > Vitales > Vitaceae > Tetrastigma > Tetrastigma voinierianum. The sequence continues at coordinate 255,392 of JAEQBH010006313.1, read as the reverse complement.
AACATTATTTTTATATGAATAATTTTGCCCGATAATTACTTAAACCATACCTGATTATCTCGAGACATATTTATTATTTGTCTATACAGTGACCGTCTTATTCGAAAAAAGAATGAAAAACTTATTTTGCTATGCCATTCGGATTGAGAGGATTGGGAGGGAGTCTTGTCGTGATAAATGTGGTTTTGCCAATATATTCCATCCAGTTTGTTGATGAGTTTAGCCAACATTGATATTGTCGAAAAGAAGTTTAGGACTTCTTGTTACTCGATTATCTTTGGTGAGTGGTGCCTCGTAACCAAACTCACCACATAAACTTCTCCAGATCGTCGGGAGACGGGTGAGAGGATTCTTGTATCCTGGCGGTGAAATCCATTTGGGATCAACTAATTGCTTCTTAACCGATTCTCTCTAATTTTGCTGCGCCCAAATTGGTTTATGCTCACGAGTGAGCAAGGGCCTTTTCGATTTACAATGGGGGCACGTGATGAGTTTGAATCGGCCCGAAAGTCATATTACGTCAAGATCTTTGCAATGATGCCATGGCTTCTATTCATAAGTTAGTTGATGATGATGATCTTGGTGATGTATTCTATCTGAGACATGGTTCTTCACTCTGATCGTTGTTCCATGGCTAACTACTCTGTTTTCTGCAGGTTAAATACCACCTATGTTTTAAACGAGAATAATGTCGAACTGTATGTAATCTGTCTGTACTTATCTCTGTTCATAAGAACAAAAATTCAGTTGAAACTGTTTTCATCAGTATTCTTCATGTTTGCTCTTGAATACAGTTTGAATTATGTTTATGGACTCTCATTCAAGTACGATCTGCCTCGTCCTCTACATAGCGTATGGATATTGTTTTCTTCGAATTTGATTCTCTTTATCTATTGGAAGCGAGCAACGATCGATTCTTTCATTCACTTGAAGCAAAATATGAAATACTTGAAGCTCTACTAGAGCAACAACATTTAGTTACGGTGTAGTTTCTTTAGCAGGGATCTTAGGCGTTGATATTCCCTTTGAAATTAAACTGTGTGATAGTAAGTATTCAAATTACTCATAATTGTGAGCATATTAAACATATTGAGATTAATTGTCAGTTCATTGTCATCATACGCGAATTACTTATACAACTTGGATTTATTACTCTGCATGATCAGATTGGTGATATCAGCATGCCCTTGCTTTAGAGCTTTTGGCTTTAACACATTTCATGTGGATCTTAAGCATAGTGAGTTTGAGGGGATCATTAGATTACTATATGAGTTAAATTATATGGCAAGTTCTATTATTATATAGCGGTGTATGTTTCTTTCTTAGGTTTGGACCTTCTTTATAAGGCTTTGCTCTTATCTGTGTAATTAGTTGTATCTGAAATCTGAGAGTCTTTTCTTGTTTATAATCAAATAGCCAGTTACAATAACTGCTTGGTGAACCAAGTATATTTAATATTATATGAAATGCAATATTTTGTTTTTTTTCTTTCTCTAAATTTTTGAAAAGAACATAATTGGAAGAAAAAAATGAAAATTTCAAGAAAACAAGCACAACTTAGAGAAGAGGAAAAGGAGATTTTTAGTTGGTTCTAACAAGGGGAAGAGCATCTTCACATGTAGCAGAATACTGTTTGTCTATTATCTTTAGCTAAATGATTTGTCGATGCTTTTATATAATCAAACACCTTTGTTTTCTGTAAAGTCATTCATTTCTTATAATTTCTTGGTTTATGTCCTTTTAAAAAATGCTCTAATTGTAAAGTTTTATAGAAATTTATAGTAGAAAATTCTTGAAAACAAGTATATACATTTAGAAAATCGTAACAATGCAAATAAGTCCTTAAAACTATGGAAATTAATTAATATAACTAATATATATATATATATATATGTATATATATATATATATGTCATATATATATATATATGAATCTGCTTCATTTCGGTCAGCTCTGATAGGCTCGTAAGTGGGCCTGTACCAAGTGGCCTTTTGGATGTTTGCATTATATTAAAGCCTTGAGGGAGCCCGTCGGACGAGCGATCACATAACTCGTGCGGATCTCGATCCTCCCGATGGTCATGCAGCATATGAAAGGGTGTTACTATGTTCTCTGGAAGAAATCTGATTAGGATATTTATCAGAAATGGATCTCTTTGAGTCTTATTCATGATCTTGGCAATTCAATCTTAGATAAAGAAAGCTAAGTGTTGACAGAGAGGAGATCTTCTCATGAAATGAGATGTCTTGCAAATCAGGAGGTATGAGTATAAAATAAAGGCTGGGAAGGGGTATCTGACTCACAGTTCTTCTTTCTCTTAACCAACATCGTAGTTTGTTGACTTAATCGTGAAGGCGGCCGGCATCTGTATGGACCACTTTTTAGATAATATCTGTCTTAAAATCCAGCCTGGTGGGACAGTCCATGTCTTTGTGTAGTAGTAACCATGTGTTAATTAGAAACCATGATGTTTTAATGGACCCATGTCCAGTAGATAGTCAGGCATGGCAAATTCGTTTGATCTAGTGGTTGTGAATGAGTATAGGATGAGCCAGACTGAACTGTGAGTGGGAATCGGTGAATTGAATGAGCAGGGCGGTTCTGACAGCAGGCGGTTTGCTCCTTTTAAAATTTTTTGGGTTAAAGCAGCTGGTGGTTTCGATCTTTTACATTGAAGCAATGTCGTTGTTTAGAGTTAAAGAGACATAGGGTTAGAAACATGTAAAAGAAAAATTGATGTCTACAAACAGTGGATTCGAATATAGGAGGTGGGAGATTCTGATGACAGGCATTTCTATGGCTGTGTTGTGAATTTGTGATTATTTTAGATGTTCGCGAAAATTATATATTCACTAATTAAGTATATATTTATATAAATAATTTCTTGAATTTAATATGTTTTAAGTAGTTAAACGTTATCGTATTTTAAAAATAAATTTTAAAATCACTTTGTTATATAAAAAGTAATAAATAATATCTTAAAATTATTAATTATATATTTTAAATTTAAATAAAATATAAATAATATATTTATTACATTCACAGATTCAATGTGATTGATCGAGTTGTGATAGGCGAAGTAAACCCATTAATTTTTTCAATTTAGTCACTTTGGTCCGATTTATATTGAAATGATATACTAGAGTGATGTTGAGGTGAGTGTTTTCACATGTATGAACTAGGGGAGTTTATACATGTGATGAAAAGGTTATAATTAAAAAATTTGGATTTTTATATTTGTTTACATTATGGTTGTAGTGCTACGTTTTTTTGAGTGAACTACCTGTATATCTCTTTAACAGTTAGGCTAGGCCTCAAGGATGGTGTATTATTTTTTGAAATTATAAGCCATTAAATTATCTTTAGTAATAAAAAACACAACTATCATTTCTACTGACTTTTTTCTATCTTTAGTACTTTTTAACTAATGATAGAGGTGATTTTGTAGTGTGGTTTGATAACAATCCCACAGCTCTTTAGTCATTACTCTTTCTAAATCAGTGTTGGTTTATTAAAACAATTTAGGTTTTATTTGTTTTTAGGTGATTTGGTCTTCGTTTTGAATTGTGCTTGTATTTGTCGTCGCGCCGTCTCAAATAATAGTTTGTCGTACGTCTTTTGTCTGACAATTGGTTATGTCGTCTCGAGTGGGCGTTCGGTTCTATTAGTGTGTGTGTCGTTTTATTTGTATTTTGGGCGTCTGAGCAATCTGAAATTATATAATCGAAGGCAAATAATCAAATAAATAATATTATAGAAATTTCCAGATAAGCTATATATTATAGCCACTTGATAGTAATAGTAAATGTAGAGCTGTGCTCAATTTAGTCGATTCATTTATCTTAATGCGCAGGATGTTGTTTTATTTTTATGATTAACGCGATTTTGATTATATATTTATTACTCTCCCGATGTGTGCAGTTTGGTCTGTAAAATTATTTTTCCTTTAGAAAAAGTACCTATTTAGTAATGGGATAGCATATATTAGGTAGTTCAGACATGTTAAGATTTCATACTAATTTTAATCCCATATTGATCATATATATTAAAAAAAATCATTGATGGGGTTATATTTTACATGACTTGAGAGTAATTATTATTACATGTGATCATCATGTACAATGATGAAAAGGCCATTTTGCTGACAGAATGTGTCCAAAAGCAGGTGACCTTTAGGAAAGAAATGTGGCCAGACATACCATGTACGTCTCCATTGATAAATCATTGTAACTTAGGTGGCGTTTGTTTGTTTTTTTATTGATTTCATTTTTAACTTTTATTAAATTTTAAAATTTTAGCTTAATAAAAAAAGTTAACATATTTGGCTTTTTAATTTTTTCTTATCGCTTTTTCTAAATATTTTTTACCGAAAAAACTAGATATTCATCGTGTCCGAATCCTTTGGTCAAGAAAAGATCAATTCATATATAATAATCACATTATAGCGAGTATAATTTAGTGATAAAAGTGTGATTCATTATATTAGCCCCCTAATAGTTAAGGGTTCTTCCTCAATGATGGATTCGAAGACTCGAGATTTGTATGAAATTTGGAAATTGGATTATGAAATTACGAAACATAGTACATGAATTGGATCAATGCTTCCAATTGAATGAGTCGTTTAATGCTAATTATATAAATATATATGTATATTTAAATTTTTTTTCTCAAAATTTAAATAAAAATTAAAAGATTTTTTTTAAAAAAAAAACAAATATCTAAATATTTAATCATATTAAAGCGTTATTCAGAACAAAGATTCTATTCAATATTAAAAAAAAAAAAAAAAAACATCGAACACCCACTTAGTCATGACTTTTGGATGAGTTTCAAGTCATATTGGTAAGGATTAATTATCATAATAAAGACTTGAGATGAAGATATTATAAAGGTTCATCCAACAAAAGCCACATCAACTCCTCTCTTCTTCTCTCATCTTTTTATCTGGTACCCCTTTTTTTCTTATAAAAGAGGGGAGTGGTACTGCCATCAAATGCTGTATCTACTGTTTATCGTTTTAACTAATAAGAGTGATTTTTACCGTATAGATAAGTTTTTCTTTTTTTTTTTTTTTTTTGTGATTTTTGTGAGTCTCTTGTTGCGGTGTATGATTGTATCGTGCGGAGTGCAATGGTGGCGATTCGGAGGACAATGAAAGCATGTTGATTAGATAGAAACGTGAATGTGATTGTCGATATGTTACAGCAAGCTTGAATCATATGTATTATAGTCATTATATGAATATCAAATATATATCTTTGGACCAGTTATGTATGCGATTAAACTTGGATGCTTACGTGTATACAAGTTTTAATGAATTTGATTTTATGTTTATATCCGAATATATTAAGTTTGAATCAAAGAATTATTTCTCTTTTAAAAAATAAAATAAAACAAAGGACATCACCGATTAAGGAGGGAAATTTTCTGGTGACAGTTTCATGTAAAGTCTATGTCATGAGTGGGTATAATATATGACACTCATACGTCTGGAAATATCCACATCGAGTGGGCCCAAAATCTACGCCTAAGGGTTGATTACTCACTACATGATGAATTGATTATCAATATTTAATGTTTATAATAAGCCCATTTCAATCATTTTGATGTTAGGTTTCAATTGGAGAAATATTTGAAAAGTCATAGAAAGAGGCCATGCTTATGGTTTCCAATCCTTACAACTAGGCATGTTATCTTCAATTCAAAGAATATCGGCATAAATATACAACCATGATAAGGGCATGTCATCGACATATAACTATATGACATATATAATTAGAGATGGTGACGAGACGGATATTTTTGTCTTTCACCTTGAGCTACCTCTAATAAGACGAGTTTAGAGTTAAAATAAACATATAACGGACAGAGTTAAGATTTTTTTTAAACCAAACTAATACGAGGTGTTTTCTTGTCCTACATAGGCCTAATTAAGTATAGGATTGTTTTTCCTATAACAAATCTTGATAAAAATTTGAAGGAAAAAAAAGGCAAAGAATGCACATAAATTTAGCGCTGATTCAACAAGATGCTTATGTTAGGGATGATATTTGAAATATTTTACTATATCAGTTATAGAGTTTTACATAAAAAGTATTTACTTAACTCTAGGTAGTGATTCCTAACAAAGAATTACAAGCCTAAATGATAAATGTTTTTCGATAGATATATTTCTTCTGACCTTGAACCACATACTACAACAACAACAAATAACTTACATGATTATTAGGATGAGAATTACTTTGTATAAATGGGATGAAATATTGAGATAAGAAGTGACCCTAGCTACATCTCTGTCACCATCCTATCCCAATAAGCACTAATTGAGCTTCAAGCAGGAAGACTTTCTAGTCAAGATGCCTTACCAATTGCACATATGTTTTGATTCATAATATTTTAAAACTGTTTTCTAGAACGGAGAATATCATTTAGTATTATCTCAAAATTGTTTAAAAACTGTTTTTTAGAACCATGTTTTAAAATACGAGAATATCATTTAGTATTATCTCAAATTGTCTTGTTATATGAATTTAAATTTTTTTTTTTTTTTTTGTGTTTATGTGCTTGCGCAATTAAAAAAGAAATCATTTTGATTCTTTATTATTTTCAGAAACAAAAGTAAATTTTAAAATCGTAAACAACAGGCCTTTAGTACCTCTTAACTATATGACACTTCATGTTTACCTCAAAATTGTGGAATCTTGTCACAAATAATATATTTCAAAAAAGCGTATCAATCTAATACGTTTCAAAAAAAAATCTGATAATATATGTTCTTAGTTGGTGATTATAGTTTTAAATTTTTAAAATTAAGCGTAGTTCTTAATACAATTCTAAAGTTAAAATCTTGGTCATGTGCATTATTATTTTAAGCGTTAATTTATACGTTATTTTTAAAACGTATTAGATTTGCCTCTCTCTTACAAATATATTATTTTGAGACAAAACTCAAAGAATGTGTTGAGGATAACCATTTCATACCATCAACTATGTGAAAATGGGCTAGAGTGAGTGATTCCCATCAAACCAAGTACATTGAATTTATGAAATCATTTCCATGTGGAAGTTAATGTTGGCACTGTACGAGATGCTTTTCTACCCAATTTCCACAAATATGGCCATTAAATATTCGTCTCATTGTATGAGTTCTTGTCAAGTGACAGCCTGAGTCTAACACTCAACATGGCTCCTCATGTCAAGCCAAGGCTAGCAATGGAGGAAAATTCTCCATGGCTGCATATGACATGTTGTGACCAATCCTGACATGAAGATGACCTTGTTACTATATATATCCACTTGTAATCTTGGAGGTATTATCCGTTTTTGTTTGAAAGAAAAAATAATATTATTGATTTAAATTTATAATAGATAGGTAGATCTAAGATGTAAATAGCTAAAAATTATATAAGATGAAATAATATCCAGGTTAATAGTATGATAAATCGGTATAAAACCTATAAATTTGATAAAATAGCGATTAAAATATTTGTAATTAGGTTTTGATATGCGATGATAAGAATTTTACATATCTTGTGATCAATCACATTTTGCGTGTGCAGATAAGTTAGGATGGATAAAGCGTTCTGATAAGGCGATAAAGCGCGTCGTATCGATAAAACGATACTTGTAATAATAGCTAAATCTTTGTGGAATAGCGAATTTATTAAAGTGAAAAATGAAGAAAGATTGGATTAGTGATTTCAAGTCAAGAATGGTAAAAAAATATTTGTCCTTACTTGAAGAAAATAGGTTACAAAAGAAAAAGACGGGGAAAAAAATGAGATAAGGGCGGCTAGTATATAGTCCAAAACCAATCACTTATTTAGAAAGAAATTCTATGGGTTGAGGGTTTGAAAATAATTTATTATTTTATTGGATTTGATATATAGATATCATAATCCAAAAGGTTTAAAATGAATAATATCTACGAGGTTTGAAGTAAATCATTAGGAATGACTAGATTATAATTTTAGCACATGTACAAGAGTTGGTTAGTGGTTGGTTGGTTTATATTTTTTAAAACTGTTTTTAAAAATCTGAGAAAATCTGTATGTTGTTTTGAAAATTGTTATTTTCTCAGCTTAGTATTTTACATGTTTTGAAAATAAAAATAAAAAACGAAACTCATTCTACCATTTGTTTCCTTCTGCTTGTTTTTAATAAAAATATAATTTTTAAAAAATAGAATCGAAACAATCTCGGTTTGATTCTGTTTTTGAAAAAGTAATATAAGAATAGGTTTTGAAAGCGAGAATCTGAAATAATTGGTTGAAAATTGTGCTGCTCTTTCCATATTTTTTTTATGTTTCAGTATACAAAAAAATTCGGTAATCCCATATTCTTTTGTTTTCCTTGTTTTTCAAAACAAAAAAACAATAGTAAACAAACATGCAGTAAATCACTTAAAACCGATAATGTTTATAAGACTGAGAATGGGTGGCTACATTTCAAATCTGAATTGCAAGTTGAGAAGTAGTAATTACTATCCCTTCACAAATTGATCAGAGTTGAAAAGTAGTAGCTAGATATGATCATATGAGGAGTTGGATCCTTGTAATTGCTGACAAGGCAGGATAGTTGAAAGAGATGACTGTTCTTTTATTAAAATATAGAGAGAGTAGCTGTCCATTCTTATCTACACCCCTAGCAAGTTGATTCAGATATCATCTCCAAATTTTAATTTGTATTAATTTTTATTTTATAAAGAATATTTTATATGGATAGTCCATGGATTGTTATATTATTATAATATTAGGTTTTATTATAAATAAGAAAGTTGTTAAATATTAACATAAATATTAACGATAATGAAAAAAAAAAGTTATAGATAAGAATTTTATCTTGGTTTAACTATAGAATAGAAAAGTTGTTAAGAATATCTTTATAAATATTTTGGGTCACGAGAGAAAAAAAGTTTTAAGAGAGATTTGGTGTGTGCACAAATATAAGAGTTTTAGGAATTAAGAGTTTTGTGAGATATTTTCTTAGTGTTATAGATATCTTAAGGCTTTGTTATTTTATAATTTTTTTTAATTATTGTAATATTTTGATACTCTAATTTTATTTTTTTATATTTTTAAGAATAATGAAAATATTCTTTCTCGTCCATGGATTAAGTATAATTTTCGAATAAATTAAACCTAACATTATGAGGTAGAGATGACGTCAAGGGTTTGCATGTGACCCTATGTCACGCCATGACAGCATGCTGATGCTTGGTTGCAGAAAAAATTGCCCAATTTTTTTACGTCATGCACATGTGATTTTGAAGCTTATTGCTTGTTGGAATTAAATTGGATTATTGTAACCATTATCCTATTTGTTTATGTGGCTCCCTTTGAGGTGATTTTGGAACTACCGATTCCCAAAGGCATTCGTAAGATAAGGATTCCCTTAAATGTTTATAAGGCTAAATGTGGCCGTGTGTCCCGTGTGGGATAGCCATGCATTTCAGCGATTAAATCTGAGAATTATAAAAGTGGTGATCATAGTAAGTGTTTGGTTGAGCTGCATGAGGGAGTCGATAGATTATTAACTTATATTTTTACAGGTTGTAAGGTAAAAACTTATAATCAACTGATAAGGATATAGAAGAGAAATGGGTCGGCGTTTGACTGAGAGACGATAGGTCAGTGCCAGTGTCCTCCGATGACGAGGGGCGGCTTCGTTAGGCGCGAAACATGGATCGAAAACGGGAAGACTATGCTCGGCCGATCGACTATCCTCCAATGGGAAGATAAATATTCGCAAAGATATCACCCGTCTAGTCACCATTGCCAAAGGAAAGAAGAAAGCAAATAGAATGTCAGTTGGACGTTCTCACGATAAAGAGGAGGATTATTCAGGAATAAAGCTCTTTTGACTAATCAGTAGCTAAATTAAAAATTTGTATATGAGAAGCATCTGCACGATGGGAAGGACTCGCCGTCGTGGTCGATGGATGAATATCGGAATTTATAAATCTGTGCATTTCATGTATGTACAGAAGGTGCATTCAATCTTAGGCGATCCCCAAAATTATTCTCTCTTTTTTCCTCTCGAGAAAGAATATGACTTAGTCGAATGTGTGAAGGCGAAAGCCTTGGCCAAACCCTTCTTCCTTAGGTTCTTCTTGCGGAGAGTCTGACATCGAGAACTGCCGTCGGTAGCATCCCTTCCCGGGCCCAGACGACGCCCACGGCTGCGGACCATCGAGGAATAAGTCTCGGATCGAGAACCCCAGACGATCATGATCCCTCAGTCGGTAGCCCGACCAGGTCATTTCGGCGGCCCTGGCGGCTAGGCGGGTTCGGTTGAAAAGCATCATCGGTTGGCGCGGAGTGCATTGGGAGCGGTATTCTTACAAGCGTAGCGGTTACCGGTTACTGGTATCAAGCGGAGCAGCGGAGCGATGATCTGCGGATGCGGACCCACCCGGGAGATACAGGCGTGGCGCGCGGGACGGTAGCGGTCAGTAGCAGCGAGTGGGCGCCTCGTTAACCCGGTAATGACTGGTAGAAGAGATGAAACTATTTCGTGGAGACAAATACGATGCCCGAAGGGCGGCTGGGCGCTCTGGAAGTCCACGGCGTTCCTCAGCGAGGACGGCGGCGGCTATGGCGTTAAGTCACAGGGCGGGGCGGAATCTGGTCAGCCGGAGGCACGCCCGCATTGCTTCGGTGGGAGGAGCGATGCGGCGGTGCAGAGGAGCGTGGCGAGGGCGCGAACCTGACATCCCAGCCTCGGACACGCGGAGCGGGCGTGGGAGACGAGATTCGGGGACCTCCCGTGAGGCAGCCATGTAGGGAGGTAGTTAGAGGGGCGCACCCGAACATATGGATACGCAGTGCGTAGCCAGTCGCTCACCTGGGATTTTCGGCTACGCTCAGGGCCCAGGTCGGGATGCCTCGAGTGGGTCGTTCGATGGGCGTCGAGAATCCAGTGGATCGTCTCAATCTACTCTGAGACCAGGATGGGTTGCATGGGTGTCAGGACCGGATTCGGTGCGGGGCATTCGCCACCACCTTAAAAGGCCAGTATGGCTGGACTGACGAATCCCCTCTTGACTGATTTCCTCGTTCGGAGGATTATCAATCGCGTTCGTCTCCCACTTCATGGGGCTAGGACATACAGGAGGCCAGAGTACCATCGTTGAGCATCAGCGAGGAAACACGGGAGATTTAAAGTCATATGTACAGCGGTTTAATGCAGAGGTCCTTGAAGATGGTGCCACGACGAAAGTTCGTCACGGCCTTCATAAGCGGGGTTGGGATGCGGTCGGGCACGATGTTACCATGCCGAGTCCTCCGGCTAACATAGTAGAGGTTCGCGAAAGGCCCAGAAAAAATACATAAGCGGAAAGGGCGCCGTCGAAAAGGAAAATGCCGTTGTAAAGACAATAGAAGCGACGGGATGGGCCCCGAGAACGAGGCGACCCGGGAGAAATTCTCAGGGCGGGGCGGGAAGCGATCTCTAAAGAGGCGAAATCTTAGGGGCCTTTGGGCATGACCCAACGAAAGGCGGCGGCCAGCTGTCGCCCTCTCAGCCCACTTCACTCCCTTGGCGGCATCGATATCGCACAAGTTACATGAAGTCTGAAAGCGGCGATTCTAGGTGGCGGCCACGAGATGAAATCAAATCCAGCCCAGAATAACTCGAAATCTTTAGCCAGATTCCACGGGACTATGGGCATCGCGCAGTTGTGTATACGGTTGAAGAGAGATAAATTATCGTCTGGCTTGTGGATATCTACGGCGTTTCATATCTCTCGGGAACCCAGACTCGAGACCAGGACGAAAACCTTGGCGAGAATCAGGCCAGGCTCGCCACCGCTCGTCGGGCGCCGACCATCGGCTGACCTGAAATCCGCATTGATCTCGGGGAGGTTTGGAGGAGGAGAATCTAGTTGACTCGGGAAGGCCTTACGAGTATAAGATCGGTGAGCTTGGAGTACGGTCGGTATCTAAAATCTGCGAGTGAAACACCGCTATCATTCTCTGATTAAGACTTGGAAGGGTGTCGGCACCAGTGTGACCGCGGTAATCTCAGCCTTGATTGTATTAGCGAAATACAACATAAGCGGTGTCAGGTCACAGTAGACAATGGGAACTCGTGAGCATTATTTTCTGCGTCGGCCTTGACCAGAAATGGGAATTCTGGAAGAGAAAAGCTAGAACTGTCAACACTCATCTCAGGGGGTTCTCGGGGAGAAAAGACTGTTCTGGATTGGAATCGTCCGACTAGTCTTGTGGGAGGCCTTGCGAGCAGCGGCGGCGACGGGTTTCTGTAGTGGATGACTCATTATTTTAATAACATGTTGCTGGGCGGACCCTCTCTCGGCGGTAAAAGCCATGTCCCTCGTATACCACCGGTAGTGCAAATTCCCGACAATGGCGGGCGTTGGGGCGGTTGGGGAATCGAGTGTACGAGAATCTTTATACCGCCTACATGAGCGAGAAAGCGGTCGTGATGTGAGCATGGGTGGCTGATATGCGTGATGAAGTGTTCACTCGGCGAGCCTCGAGAGTTGGAGCATAGCGTTGGATGGCGACAGGAGCATCTTGCACATGTCGGCTCCCAGGTGCGAAGGCTCGAGGCCCCCTGCGCGGTTCGAGCAGGGGACATCTCTTACCATGGAAGCGGTAGGCATGAGTGGCATCGACCCAGCGATCATCACTCATCAGTTGAACACTGACCATCTCCTGGCGTCAAGCAAGCGGGATTGCTGAGAGAATAGGCCATCAGCGAAGAGAGTGCGGCAAGCTCATACGGCGAGGGGGTGATGGGGAGGTAGAATGCCGGAATGGGCGACCCGATGTTGTTCTCGTCGAACAAATGTCGCGAATGGCGGCTGCGTATTATTTGCCGATCTCAGCAAAGCGTGGGGCTGACTTCACCGGGATCGACCCTTGTAGATCTGACGACGGGCCGTAGGCTCCTTAGCTGTGGATCGTTCTCAGGTTCTGTCAGATCTGACATGGATTACTAGTAGTGGGAGAGACGTCGTCAAATGTCCCTTGTGGGGCCTCACTGATAATTATCCAGGTAATCTTAGTTTAGAGCAGAATGCGACATTTCTGGAGTTAGTGAATAGGATGTTTAGCCAGGATAGATGCAACCAGTAGGTATACATAGGCGACATCTTTGGTAAAATCACTTCTGATAGGCCTCCACATCGCTCGCCTCTCAGGACGTTCCGGATCCTAAGGTTATAACTGAAAAATTTGAATCCGTGAAATCGCCTTCGAGCGTGTCGTAGGGAAAATTTACGGGCTTCGTAGTCATACCTGAGGAATTGAAGCAAACCAGGATGAATAAAAAGCATTCTTTGGACATGCCGTCAAGTCAGGGACAAAGGAAGTACAACGGCTAACAGGGAGGATCGCAGCTGGTGAGTTAGGTGTCAGGAAAGCAGTGACCAGTGCCAACCTTTCTTTGAGTCTTGAAAAAGCCTTTCGATGGGACGAGAAATGTGAAGAAGAGCGTTTGTAGCCTTGAAAACATACTTGAGCTCGCCACCCAGATTTCTAGTAAGCCGTAGAAGGAGAAATCCTTACATTGTCATTTGGAGTGTCAGTTTCTCGACTAAGCGATTACTCGTTAGAGCGAGCGAGTCTGACACGCGTCTCACTAACGCGATTCAGGCCACGAGGGGCGAGGAAGGTATCGAAATGGAAAAATTAATATTAAGCTCACGGTGGCCATGGCTGGAGACTTAGGTCCTTATTTCAGGCTCACACCATAGAAGTCGATGAATACCCGTAGACGGGTATTACATAAGCGAGTCTACAGGAGTTGATGAAATGGGCATTAGAGTGGAGTCGACATTGATGAGCAAAAAACAGCCATAAAGAATGATTACAGCCAGATTTCGTCATGGAGTTCGCGGTAAGAGCTTGAGCCCGCGATCAAGGGACGACCTCCCGTATGGAAACTCTACGTGGATGGAGCCTCAGATACGAGAAGCGGAGCGGCCAATCGACCTCACGAGAAGGTATAGACATTGAGTATCTTTCGGGTTGGGTTCCACCTCAGACCGCGAGGGTGAGTGCGGCGTAATAGCGGACCTGACCTCGCTCATTCATTGGGGTCGATCATTTGAGGTCTATCTGCGACTCCAGTTGGTGGTGAGACGGATTGAGGAACACACATACGAGGCGAAAAGAAGTGAAGGCTGATTCTGTATCTTAGCAAGTCAGCGATTTATTAAAAGTTTGTATCGGTTCGGATCGATGCGATCCCAGACGGAGAATTCCGTAGTAGCTTTAGCGGCCAGCGGCGGCCTTGCGAGGAAGGCATTGTTAGAGTTGACGCCCATCGAATGCCTCGTGAGAGCCCTCAGTTGACCTGCGGCATAATGGTCGCTACAACGGCGTCAGTACCAAGCTGGATGGACCACATTTGGGATACATTAATGTGGAACCTTACGGGCTGACCCCGAGGCGGCAAAGATAAAGTGAGATCCTCCCGAGGTTTACCAATCACAAGGGAGCCTCTATGACGGATTCTTACACCTTCTAAATGTATCACGGGAAAACCTTGAGATATGTGCTAAGAGAAGTGCATGAAGGCATATGCGGGGCTGCCATATGGAGCTGGCGTTGGTGGCAGGCGGGGATATCTTATTGGCCTGATGCCCGAGATCACGATAACTTTGGTCGAAGATGCGAGAATGCGGAACACGCTAAAATATCCGCCTCAGTGAGAGCCTCACGACATCGATCACCGACCCCTGGCCCTTCCGGCGGTGGGGTTGGGCGTATTATTAGGGCCCTTGCCGGTAGGCGAAGGCGATGTAAATTATGTCGTGGCGGTAGACTATTTCACGAGTGGGTGGTACGGGCCTTAGCCCTGATCATAGGCGAAGATCTGTGACACGTGTGGCGACGATGTATACGATTTGGTGTCCCAGGGCGCCCGATCTGCAGATGGAAGCGGTTCGACAATGAAATTCGAGGAGACTTTTGTCTGCAGAGCTTCGAATTAAAAATTACTATTCTTCTTACGCCCCGGCTCGCACGATCCAGATGAATGACCGAAGTTACCATCGAACCTGAGGCTAGCCTTGGCTTAATTTGGAAGAGTTGAAGGGAGTTGGGTGAATCCTCCACAGTGTATGGGCACATCGGACGACCACGGAGAAGTGTGGCACGGGAAACTCATTTATACTAGCTTTTTGTACGAAGCGATAGCCCTGTCAGTTAGGTAAAGTCTCCCGAATCAGGCTAGCCTCGGAAGAGCAACGATGAGATGTGCGTGCGAACTTAGATCTGGGCCGAAGCGTGAGCAAGTTCAACGGCGCCACGGAGGAATACGAAAAGAAAGACCATTTAGGCACTACATGAGAGTCGGGCCCGGAAGTTACGGAAAGACCGGCGAGCCTTCTGGCAGAAATTTGGGCCCAGAAGTTACGTGCGGGGGGATTTGGTCTTGAAAAAGCTACTACGCGAGGAAGAATCCGGCACATGGGAGAGTTGGAGCCCCGATTGGGAGGCCCTTGCTGTTGTATCTCGGGTCGTCGGACCGGGCATGAGTGTAGGCTCCCGAGAACGAGAGGAAGGAGAAAGGTACTACGAGCATAAAATGGAATCTGCACGGGAACATCTTAGCTTATCGGTAGGCCTCAGATTGGCGAGAGGCCGCTACGATTCTGGTGACAAGTGGGTGAGCAACGAAGTTTGTTTATTTCGGCGTCTCAAACAGATTAGACGTAAAAAATAAATATATACACAATGGAAATTTCATAGAAATAAAAGTGCATCTTTATTTCAAGTCATGGTTGGATACGATCAATGAATTTTGTCTCGATTATCATAGAAGCATGAGTGGGTTCCTCCGTACTCAGTCTGAGCAATACCTAAAAAAAAAAAAAAAAAAAGGGGGCAAGAAGGAGGAGAAGAAGGAGAAAAGAGATGGGGACGGAGGGAGAGAAGAGGAAAGAAAGCCTGGATGAGAAAGTGGCTGTGGAGAGAAGAAAAGAAAAGAGAAAAGAGAGGAGAGGGTATAAGCGAGAAAGAGGAAAAGAAGAAAGAATGAGTGAGGTGCAAGGGGAGGCACCATCCACCTCTAAGGCGCATTCCTAATGGCAAGAGCTAGGGGAATAACATGACTCCATAAAGGGAAACTGAGGGAAAACACGACTCCCACGGAGAAATTCAGGAAAGGCATGTCGGAGTGATAGAGAGGGAAACCCTGACAGAAGGCAATGAACATCAAGCATCCATCTTTACGAGCTTCATCAGCGGGTATGGAAGAAGAAATCTTCAAAAGGCGTAAGGCACGGAGGCAGGCTCCTATTTATAGCGCGAGAGGCATGAACTGGCCAGTTCAGGAAATTCCTCATCGTCCCGACCCATTAAATGCGATTCGCACCTTTTTATTAACTAAGGGATAAGCGGCGTTTCCCTCATAGCGCCTCTTCATGCAGGCGTCTTTTCCCTAAGATGGATCCTCACACGAAACGGTCCTTCACAACTGTCTTTGCCCCGTCATAGCGCCGTGAACATTGCTCGCTCGTGTGAGCTCACTGCTCTGCTTGGGCCACGCCTCGGGAGTGGGCCGGCTCGGCCCACATCGCCCACTTTCGGCCTCGGCGCCGAGGCCGCAGCGGTTGCTCACTCCCGGCGAGCTCGCCCTACTCCGCCTGACCGCACGCCGCCCTCGAAGTCGGACTATTTCGAATTTCTGTCGCCGCTCATTTCAGTGAGCGGGCCGCGTGCTTCATTCCCAGCATTCCTTTCTCTCAGCGTGGCCAGCGCCTCGGGAAACCCGAACCGGCCAGGTACATCGCCACTCGGCCTCGGCCGCCGGAGCCCACGGCCCGCTCACTCTCGAGGCGAGCTCACCTGCTCAGCCTGAGGCCACGCCTCGGGGCGAGACCGGCTCGAGTACATCGCCACTCGGCCTCGGCACCGGGAGCCCGGCTGCTCACTGACCCAGGCTCACTGCTCGCCCCGCAGTGCAGCCGCCTCCCGCTGTCGGGAGTCGGGGCCAGGGCTGGGGCTACGTCGCTCTCACGGCCTCGGCGCCGGGGCCTGTTTGCTCGGCCTCCCAGTGAGCTCACCTGCTCGCCGCAGACCACCCAGCGCCTCGGGGTCGGACCCGGTTGCCGGCCCACATCGCCACTCGGCCTCGGCGCCGAGCCCACGGCGCTCCTCCCCGACGAGCTCTGCACCTACTCGCGGGCGCGGCCTTCGGGTCCCGGACCGGCTCGGGCTTCCCCCCTTCCGCCACTCACGGCCACCTCGGCCCGCCCAGCCGCATTTGCTCGCTCTGGCGAGCTCACACTTTCACTTTGAGCCACGCCCCTTTCAGAGTCGGACGGCTCGAGGGCTACATACGCCACTCGGCCTCGGCGCCGGAGCAGCGGCGCTCACTTTCGGCGAGCTCCCACCTACTCCACACGGGCCCGCGGCGCCTCGGGAATTCGGACCGGCTCGGGGCTACATCGCCGCTCGGCCTCGGCCGCCCAGAGCCACGCCTCCTTTCAGCGAGCTCACCTGCTCGCCTGACCGCGCCTCGGGTCGGACCATTTCGGGCTATTCGCCACTTCAGGCCCCTCGGGGCCCCGAGCCCGCGGTACGCTCCACTGACGAGGCTCACCTGCTGCCACGGGGCCCGCAGCCTCGAGTCGGGACCGGCTCGGTACATCTCCGCGCTCGGCCTCGGCGCCGGGCCACGGCCCGCTCACTTTGACCGGAAGCCTTCCCATCACCTGAGCATGAGGCAGGCTCTCTTTGTGTTACTCGATACGACCGAGGCTGGAGTCCCACATCCTTTTCGGCATGGACGAGGAACTGCTTTACATTCGCCACAGCGGGCTGGGTGCCATCCTCGAGCATGGACGAGGCTCGACTCGGTATTTGTTAGCCCAGGCCCCTCGGCGCACTCACAGAGACCAGGGGCCGGGCTCCGGCTTCCTACCTCATACTGGGTCCCTCCCAGCTCGGAATGGATGGGCTCCCTCTACTTGTCGGGGCCAGGCCCTTCGCGTAGCTCCCAGCGGGGCGGGATGCCTCCACCAAGTCTCATTGACGAGCTCTCCGCTTCAACACGGTGACGAGCTCCCTACACTTGCTCCCGGGGCAGGCCTTCCAGCGTGCTCCCAAACGGACGGGCTCCTCCTACAAGTCTCGTGTGAGCTCTCCCTTCAGCGGGGCGGCGAGCTCCCTCGCGTCGGGGTGGGCGCCGCTGCCCTCAGCGCGAGACGGGCTCCTCCTGCAGTCTCATTGGCCAGGCTCTCCACTTGGCCACGGTAGAGACGAGCTTATGGACGAGGCTCCCTCACACTTATCGGGACGAGCCACTTCAGCGTGCTTAAGCGGGGCGGGCTCCTCCTACAAGAGTCTCGTGTGAGAGCTCTCCCTTCCAACACGGCCAGAAGCGAGCTCCACTCTACTTCATCGGGGTGGCCGCTGGCAGTGCTCCCGACGGACGGGCTCCTCCTGCAGAGTCTCTGGCGAGCTCCTCCACACTTCCAACACGGTCGGCGAGGCTCCACTTTTTTTTTTTTTTTTTCTACTTGTCGGGACCGAGCCCTTCGGCCTCCCACACGGACGGGCTCCTCCCTGAGATCTCGGTGAGCGAGCTCCGCTAACACGGTAGACGAGCTCCTGCTACTTATCGGGGCAGAGCCGCGCTCGAAGCAGACGGGCTCTCACAAGTCTCATTGTGAGCTCTCCACGCTTCAACACGAGGCCCGACGAGCTCCCTCTACTTGCCGGGGACGAGCCAGCGGCATGCTCCCGAACAAAGCGGGCTCACTCCCTGCAGGAGTCTCATTGGCGAGGCTCTCCCGCCCGGCAGGTAAGCGAGCTCCCTACGCGCATCGGGGCGAGCCCTTCCAGCGTACTCACGCGCAGAGGCCGGGCTCTTCCTGAGGTCGTGGCGAGCTCTCCATTCCAGCACGGGCGGCGAGCTCCTACTTATGGGACGAGCCGCGAGCATTGCTCCAGCGACGGGCTCCCTCCTACTAGTCATCATTGGCGAGCTCTCCGCCCAGCCACAGGGGCGACGAGCTCCTACACACTTATCGGGGCAGGCCCTTCCAGCGTGCTCCCAGGCTCAAGCGGGCTCACTCCTACCCAACGAGAGTCTCATTGTGAGCTCTCCCTTCCTTCAACACGGTAGACGAGGCTCCCTCTACTTATCAGGCCCGAGCCCTTCACTGTGCTCGAGACGGACGGGCTCCTCCTGCAGAGTCTCGTGGCTTGAGCTCTCAGCCCCGACACGGGGCCGGCGAGGCTCCCTCTGCCATCGAGAGACCAGGCCCTTCCTTTGCTCCACTGAGCCCAGCGGGCTCCTCCCTACAGTCTCGGTAGCCGAGGCTCTCCCTTCAACTTGGTAGACCCAGGCTCCCTCTGCACTCGGGGCGGCGCTCAGCATGCCAGACGGGCGAAGCTTTTCCCTCACTGCAGTCTCATTGACGAGCTCTCCGCCGGCCGCAGTAGGCGAGCTCCCTACTTATCGGGCGAGCCCTTCCGCGTGCTCCAAACAGGCGGAGCTCCTCCTTACCATCTCATTAGCGAGCTCTCCCTTCAACCGCAGGCCAGCGAGCTCCGCTTGCCTTCGGGGCGGGCGCTGCTGTGCTCCCGAAGCAGGCGGGCTCTCCCTCTGAGTCTCATTGACAAGCTCTGCACAATGCAGGCGGAGCCAGGCTCCCTCTGCCCTTCGAGCAGGCACGCCCGGCGTGCATGAGCAGGCGGGCTCTTCCACTTTCTGTCCACTATTGGCGAACTCTTGGGACACTCTCCTCCCCGTCATTAATCAGGCCTTAATCAACCACGCACTTGACTGTGAGCCCTCGCCTTGATACACTCCCGGCGAGGGCGCGTGAGCGAAGGACGGATCAATACCCATGAGCCAAACGGCGAGGGCCGCAGACAAAACCAACAAAGTTTCATCGCACCATGCGGTGGAGACGAAGCAGTTTTGCAAAGTGTAGAGACAAAATGGGGAGGCTGCATTTCTGTCCTCGATTGAAAGAAAAGCAAGATAGATAAATAAGTAAAATCAAATTCGAGGGGAGCAAGTATCCATTAAAGAGGGTCAACATAGATAGTAGGCCTGGGAGTAAAGCAAAAGAAAAGAAAAACAAAATCAGCGGAGGCGAGAAAAGCCGGATCTCAAGTATCGGAACGAGAAGAGAAGAAGAGCCGAGAAGGGGGCCTCGACATGAGTGCTAGGCTGCAGGGATTCATTTGTCTTTGGAAGATTCCTCCGCCTCCCATCGCTGCGGAGGTCGAGGTCAAAATCAGATCGAGATTTGCAGGCGGCTTCTGGCGACGAGCCACCCGAAGCCACGTGCAGGCACCCGGCGGTCCCTTGATTGGCCCGATGACCTCGTCCCTCCCGAGAACGGCGGAATCGTCGCGCGGATGAAGTTCGGTCGTAATCCGCGACACTCTTCGGCAGCGAGATCTGACAAGTCCTGGCTTCGAGGACTCACGTCGGGCGGTCTCCGTGACACCTTGCCCTCGAAATCCTGGCGAGCAATCTCAAAATTTGTTTCTCCATTCCGTCCAAAGCTGGTGTCGCGCACAACTCCATAGGATCCGTTGTTAGTCCGAGGAAGCGGCTGAGTTCCTCCTGTGTCGAAGCTCATCTTGGGTGAATCGCGTCCTCCCAGGGTCTCGACGAGATCATCATGTAGAGCTGAAGCTCATCCGGAACTTTCGGAGCTCTCCCTCGGCAATCGCCAGTACCTCCCGGACCTCGCCTTCCACATTTTCGGCCCGATCACGGGGCGTGGGGTGTGCTTAGATCGCGTAAGTCTTTCTATTTCTCCGGACATAAAGGCTGCCTTTGTCCCGCAACGGCTAGTCCCTTCCAGAGAAGTTAAAGTAGTCCACTTTAAGCCTTATAAATTGGGCGATCCTTACATGCTTCTCATTCAGTTTGGGCTTTCGAAGCCCTTGAATGAGTGGCGGCCTGCGAGGAGACAAACCACAGTAGAAGTCGATAGCCGAACCGGCGAAAGTTAGCATAATTATAAGAAGCTTACCGAGTAAGAGTCCCGAAGAACAAGGCCAAGGCCTTGTCGGCCCAGCAACCCACGATCTCTCAGCGTCGGAATCTTTGAGAGGATGGATGAAGCGTACTTAGGCGAAAGTTCCGCGTGAGCGACAAAGAATCCCTTGGAGATTCCATCGACCTTTGATTTTGTTTTCTTCCTCCTGGCTCTATCACCTTCTCGGGAGATGGCAGCGGAAGAGTGCAATAGGAGCATTCGGATGGTTATGGGCAAAGCGCCAACGGTTGGTCGCCGACCTCGTTTGAGGATTCCACCTCTGCGATGGGCTCGGAAGAGGGAAGTGAGAGGAACGAAGAACCCGGCGGGAACCTGGCCCGATGGGGATGAAGACCCGAACGGGCCTTTGAGATGAGGGGGACTTGAGAGGTGCTTAATCTCCGAACTTTGTTACGGACTGGCTGATCCCTCTTAGGGAATCTACTTTCCTCCTCTTACTCAGGGGTTTCGAGATGTCTCGGATGGGCTAAAAGTGCCCCTCGAAGATGGGAGGCGTGCAACGGGCAGAAAGAGAACACCCGGAGTGAGGAGATGAAGGCTAAAGCGGAAGAATTTTATGGACTTGAGACCGGATAAAGAAATTGAGACATCCGACCTTAGTAGTTAAAAATGGAGCGAAAGCCAGGAAACATTTCAGTCAAAACCTGACAATGACTATCTTCGTCACTAAGCCCAGAAGCGAGCATAAGAAAAATATAAGGGAAACTTAAGGTCGAGGATGTCGTCGCTTTAATCAGACAAACCAAGAGTAAGGATGATATCTCAGAAGGTTGCTCGAGGCACCACGTTACGGAGTGCGCTAGGGTGTGTTTGTCACAAGGTGTACTCCCGAGTTGGGCCACTAACAAAGAAATATGGATTTTCCGTGTCCAGATGAAGAAGGAAGATCGAAATCTGGGGCCGGGGTGCGCTGGGGAAATAAATAAACCCTGTGGTAGCAGCAGGATTAAAGAATGGGAGCAGCCACGCTAGGGGCCTTGGCTATCTCTAAAGGCCAAGGCCAGGCCCCTGTCTTTGACCGGCTAGGGCCGGGTTCGGGGAGAGGGGCGGATAACTGAAATCTTTGAAGAACACATTTGATGAAAGGGTCTGATGGAAGCGGGCCACCGTTATCAAAGGCGACCTCGAAAAAACATACCATTCCGGGCACGGAGGTAATGTAACGAGTCAAAAAATCAGGAGACCATATACGAACACCAGGAAGAGGCCGGTATCGTTCAACAAAAGTAGACTCATATAAAGGGCCCAGCAACTATTTTGGGGCCACTTTCCTGTGAATGTTCACTTTTGTCTTGAGATAGTCAGAGCTGGGATATTTGATCAGGTTTTATCTTCCTTTTCCTTACCTAAGAGGAAGGGGCGCCTGCGGAAGCGGTGAGCCCGGCCATCAAACAAGCGGAGACACCCCAGCCTGCCTGGAATGGGCATCTTGAGAGGAATCACATCGTTGATGCAAGAAGGAAAAACGTTGGGACTAGCACCTTAAAAAGCGAAATCAGACAGCGAACCCTGAGGGCCTCGTACGTATCAATCAGGAAAACTTGTGACGGGGCTTGGGATATATGGAGCGGGGAAAGAAAAGACACCAAAAAGGGACCCGATGCCCCGAGCAGATAGAGCCGTCCCGGAGCGAAATGCAAGGCTGTGAGAAATATGAGGTAAAGGGGGGAGTTATGGGGCTAAAGGAAGTCGGAACTAGAAGATCGAAGCGAGAAACAAAAGGAAAACAAAGGGAATATGAAAAACAAGCCTGAAACTGAAGAAGGCAATGTATTAACATATGACGGCGGACGAAGGGTTAATTAATCCACATCAGAAATGGACACGGGAAATAACAAGGTATTATGGGGACTAATCACTGACCTTACACTTTTATGTCCGTACCACAAGAATTTGGGGGCGCTGATAAGGATATAGAAATGGGTCAAGCGTTTCAATGCGCCAGCTTCGAGAGCAATGGGGTGGGTGCCCCTTGTGTCACTTACGGCCCAAACGAGGGGCGGCCCTCATTAGGCCCCAAAACATGGATTAGAAAGAGCAGGAAGACCATTGCTCGGCCGGTCGACACTATCTCGATATGAGGAAGATAAAATATTCCACACACAAAAGATATCACTCCGATGAGTCACATTATAAAGGAAAGAAAAAGCAATAGGGCCATCGATTGGACATTCTCGATGAGGGAGGATTATTCGAATAAAACTCTTTTGACTAATCCATCACTAAGTCCCCAGGCCAACTATGAAACATACCCCCGATGGGAAGGACTCCTGATCATCGTCCGATGGATGAATATCCATTATAAATACCAGCGGCTCCACCACCGAAAGTGCGTCAATACTAGGCAAATACAGTGTTCTCTCTTTTCCTCTCGAGAAAGAATGACTTAGGCATCGGGCGGCCACGAGAGAGAGCCTTCGCCGACCCTTCTTCATGGGTTCTTCTTGCGAGAGGAATTCACGACATCCGAGGCTGTGGAGTGATGCATCCCTTCCCCGGGCGAAGCGGCGCCGCGACTGCGGACCATCGAGAATAAGAGTCCTCGAGATCGAGCCGGAATCAGCCAGATCCTCCCGATCCGACCGCCCGGCCAGGTCGGCTGTGACCTGCGCTCGAAGCCCGATTAGGTTGAAAGCATCATCAGAATCAACTATTGATAATTAATTAGGACTAAACAATTTCTTATATGAAAAAATTATATAATAGGGCTAAACAACTTTTGATGAAAAAAATCTAAAGATCATAACTTATTATGACCCGTTTTTGTTATTGTGGATTATTATGATATGTTTTTATTAAAATATCAAAATTTCATTTTTATCCTTTTTATATATACGTGTGTTGTTTTTATATTTCTCTATCATGTTTATATAGATAAATTAACTTTCGATCAGTTATTTCTAATCAACTCCTTTACCAAACAATCATTTATAATTAGCTATCAACACCAACCATCAGCTATCAGCTAAACTAGAGAGCACTAATTAAGATTGACATAGAACTCGTCTTACAAAAAAAAAAAAAAAAAAGATGTATGACAATTTGTAAAACATTTTTAAAAGCTTTAAAATTATTTATCACTTTGTAAAATGTAATTAGTATTTAAAAATTTTTATCAAAAAAATTGAGTAAAATACTACAAAACATACTCTTCTTATAAATAATTAATTAAGTTAAGAAAAGGGCACCTAAAACCTTTTATGATCAATTAATTGCATCCATTTATCTTGGATGATAACATGATTGATTTACAACCGTTTATCTTAGCCTCGCTTTTTGACACTTTATTCTTTATAAACCTTTCACCAAATTACCTTTTTCTTTGGCTAGCTTTTAACCTAATCACATGTATTCCATCTGATTGTCTGAATATTGAATCAAAAAATCAATTTAATTCAACCCTAAATGGGATTGATGTTTATTGATTTTTTTGATAATGAAAAGAGAAATTTCATTGATTCTGAATGATAATACATTATATCCGAACACAAATCAAAATATTAAAAATATTAGAGGATGACATAGCATCCAGATTAATACAAAAAAGAAACGGTTCAAGGCCTACACAATTGATAATTATAAGATGTCTAAAATTCCTAAGATTCTAGATCTGATGAAGCATACTGACGAACATAGATTTGATATGATTTTTCTGTCTTATCGAAACAACGCTGCTATCTGAATCACCCACATAAAAACCAACGAAAAACCACATGATACAACAAGTCAAAGATAAAAACACAAAAAAAACAAAAGAAAATCGAATAAAAACTCAAATTGAATCGAAGAAACCACTTTATTTAGAGAGAAAACCCAAATATGAGTGAATGAATGATAAGATTGATGATTTCAAGTCAAGGAAGGTCAAACAAACCACACCTATTTTTAACGGGGATGAAAAGAAAGAACTGAAGGAACTAGGGTTTTAGAGGAGATGATGTTTATTGATTTAGTTTTCCATTGAATCACAAATGCAATTTGATTTAGACGTTTAAGAAAAAGTTTCTATCACAATATATGTCTATATTAGTTCCTCCTGGTCCATTATCTTTTATAACAACTTTAAATTGTGTTTTACTCATATAAAGAAAGGGAAACATATATATATATATATATATATATATTTATATATATATATATATATATATATATATATATATATATATATATATATATATATATATATATATATATATACCTACTAGATAAAAAATTATAATTATTTAAAATATTAGTGAAACTTCTAACTATATAATCACCCTTCATATATGCAGAGCATTAGAGTATATTTATTGACATTTGTAATAATTCACTTCATCTTCTTTGATCAATCATGAGTTTTATAACTAATTCTTTTATGTGGATTATAATTAAAGAAACTGAAAGAGATCTACATATTATGTTATTATTCTTTTGAGCTAATTTTTCATTGAAAAACTATACAAACTATTATATGATAAAGGAAACTTGAAGGCAAATATCTTAATATAAAAATATAAGATACCAAAACTTAATTTCCTTGTTCGGCACTTTTTTGTATTTATATCCTAAATAATTAATCTTCTTCTTCATTGATTATCTTCCTTTTTTTTTCTCACATCTCTATCTATCTATCTATCTATGCACAATTTGATTTAAAAAAAAAACAATTTACCACCATATTATAGGATGAAAATATATATATATATATATATATATATATATATATATATATATATATACATATATAGTATAACATATATATATATCTCAAATGGAATACCAAAACTTTCCATGTTGGGCACTTTTTTGTATCTATATCCTAAATAATGAATCTTTTTCTTCATTCACTATCCTCCATTCTTTCTAACATCTCTATCTACCACACAATTTTTATTTAAAAAAAAAAAACAATTTGACTGCAGACTTATAGGAGAAAATAGATACCAAAACTTTCTATGTTGGGCACTTTTTTTATCTATATCCTAAAAAATGAATCTTTTTCTTCATTCATTATCTTCCATTCTTTCTCACATCTCTATCTATCACACATTTTTTATTCAAAAAAAAAAAAAATTGACCATATTGTAGGATGAAAAATAGATACAACCATTAGATATATCCTAAATGCATTGATTATCTTCCATTCTATCTCATATCTCTATTTACCAAACAAATTTTATAAGCCTTTCTTTTTTTTGGGTTAGGATAATTGTGACGACCTACATCCAATCATGTAAATATTGTTTATTTTAGGTCCTTAAAATGCATTTACTAGATTAAGAGGAGCTTATCTTTATATAGTATTATAAACTTTCTCCTATAGCCGATGTAAATATGACAAACACCCCTCAAACAGACATACAACTCCTCATTGTGTCCTATTAGATTACAGGGCCAAGTCGAACAAACAAATATCCTTCCTTAAAAGGCCAAAGAAACCCCTAAATTAGAGGGGGGATCGGCTCTAATACGTACCATTTGTGACAACCCGCATACGACCATGTAGATATTGTCAACAGACATACAACGTGTCGCGCCTCTATCCCTGCCTAGGCGAAGAGTGGGGATGCGGCACAAGATTGGGACTCTTTAACATGTTTTTCTATCATTAGTGGGCCCAATTTATATATATTTTCATAAAGAAATAAAACTTATAACATATACATATAAAACAACCACTGTAGTGATGTTCATAATATTTTGTACATATATCTGAGTCCCATTTACTTGTTCTTATACAATTTCACTATTACAAAACTCTACATTTACATATACAAAAAAAAACTAAACCTACTTGGGGGCTTCTATTCCGTGTTGAACCTGCGACGCGAATGTCAGAATGTCCTCCTTTAAGACCTATACGGATGAAACACCCGTGCTAAGTTTATAGCTTAGTGGGAAACATATAACATATACATCTTTCGTATCATTTGCATATTTCGTACCTTTTTCATGTGTCATGTTTCATATTATCTTGTATCATCTTGTATCATTTTTTTTTTATGCCTATATATTCCAAAGATATAGGAGATAACTGTATATACCCGAAGGTATCATCATCAGACAAAACAAATGACCTATGCTCATACTTTATGACCCAAACGGGGCTCACAATATATATACCAAGATATCATCAAGAAGGACAAGAACTTGTTCATATTATGACCCAAACGGGGCCGCTTTAATAACCCAAATGGGGCCAACTCATAACTTGTAATCCCCCTACAGTGCAATGCCTACTTGTCCATCCACTTTGAATATATGCAGAAATCAAGTTTATTAGGTTTTATCCGAGTTAGAGATATCATACTAGTCATTTACATGTATGTATTACTGTTCATGTGTTCATATTTCATATATCAACCCTTCTTTTATTTATTTAAATCAAATACTTTACACCGAAATATTTCCTACAAACAGCACTTCACTTTAATGAATTTAATGGGTCCATTAGGGTCCAAATTTGAATACACTTATTTCAAGAAGATTTGTTCTCCTAGAGTCTAGTTTACCTAGAAATTTGAATCACTCAATTTGAATGAGTAATGACCAAGTTAAGTCCAAGACAAAAACGTGGGTTTTCGAAAAAATTTGACAGCATCTCCTTTAAAACCCCAACATTTCCTTTATATAAACATTCCTCAATTTAGGACCACAACCAACTCAAACAACTTCAAAACAACCACAAACTGAACTAAAACAATTAAAACCACACTTATACAAGTTAGGGTTTGATGAAACTCAAACGAAATGCTCAAAGAAGTTAGGATGAGTTCTTAACCTTAATCTTTTCTTCAAACTTGCTTTCCCTCCGCAACTTCCTTCCTTCACTTTGCTTGAACAAATAAAACCCAAAGATGGCTTCTCCCTTCAACAACCGTGTCTCTTTCACACTCTCTCTCTTTTCTCCACATGAGCAATGCTTTGGTCTATCAGACTATTTTGGCCTTATCCCTAATTTTGGCTCCAAGCGCCTGTTTGCCTTGCATTTTTAGTTAGTTTTCCCATTTTTGCACAAAAGCCCTTCATCTCTCTTCATTTGCACTTCAAATTATCTCGTTATTATATTTTTGGCATATAAACTTCTTATCTTTACCCTTGATTCTTGAATTTAATTTCCGGGTTGTTATCATTTTCACACTTAACAGTAGAAATTTCGGAAAATTTCAAATTTAACATATATTATACCCTAAACTTGTTATAAAACGATTATGGTATATTTCGGAGTATTACAATTCTCTCTCCCTTAAAATAATTTTGTCCTCAAAATTATTACCTGAATTGAATAGTTGTGAATACTGTGCCCTCATAGTTGCTTCTAGCTCCCACGTAGCTTCCTCCCTGCCATGGTGTTGCCAGAGTACTTTCACTAATGGTACTTGCTTATTCCACAACTGTTTCACTTCTCGAGCTAATATAGCTTTTGGCTCTTCATCATAGGAGAAATCCTGTTGCACTTGCACCTCTTGCACATGCAGGATATGCGAGTCGTCTAATATGTATTTCCTCAACATGGACGAGTGAAAAACATCATGTAAGTTGGCCAACTCCAAAGGGAGTGCCAACCGATAAGCAACATGGCCAATTCTTTCTAGGATTTCATAAGGCCCAATGAATCTTGGACTCAACTTTCCTTTCTTGCCAAACCGTAGAATCTTCCTCCATGGTGATACTTTCAAAAATACTTTATCCCCGACTTCATATTCAATATCTTTCCTCTTCAAAACGGCATATGATTTTTGTCGATTACTAGCAGCCTTTAACCTTTTCCGAATAACCTAAACTTTCTTCTCGCTTTCTTCACTATATCAGGACCAATAACCTTATGCTCATTCAATTCTGTCCAACATACAGGAGTTCTACATCTCCTACCATACAAAGTCATAGGCCATACAACACCGGATCGATAACTCAAGTGTTATAAGCAAATTCCATAAGAGGAATATACTTATCCCAACTTCTGGAAAAATCTAATGCACAACCCGAAAGCATGTCTTCTAACTCTTGAATCACTCTCTCTAACTATCCATCTATTTGTGGATGGAAAGTTGTACTAAAATTTAGCCTAGTACCTAAGGCTGACTATAATTCCTTCCAAAACCTTGACATAAACCGTGGATCACTGTCAGACACTATAGATATCGAAATACCATTTAACCTGACAATTTCATTCTCTAACTCAGATAAAAACCTAATAAGCCTGATTTCCTACATATATTCCAAAGTGGATGGACAAGTAGGCATTGTCTATGAGGGATTACAAGTTATAAGTTGACTCCGTTTGAGTCATTAAAGCGGCCCCATTTAGGTCACATATCACAGCATAGTCATCGCTCAGATAAATACAATACTTCGTATATACTACTCAAGCCATCATACAAGCATGCTATTGTGGTCATTGAGCCAGAGTAATGATGATACCTTCGTGTATATACAGTTATCTCCCGTATCCACATCTTTGGAATATACAGGCATAAAAAAAAAAATGAAACAAGATGATATAAGATAATATGAAACATGACACATGAAAAAGGCATGAAATATGCAAATGATACAAAAGATGTATATGTTATATTTTCCCACTAAGCTATAAGCTTAGCATAGGTATTTCATCCGTGTAGGTACTGAAGAGGATATTCACGGTATTCCACATCCGCCAGGGCCAACACAACAATATAAGCCGACCCTAAGTAGGTTTTGGATTTGTTTTTTTGTATATGTAAATGTAGAATTTTGTAATAGTGAAATTGAATAAGAACAAGTAAATGAGACTCGGATATATGTACATAATATTATGAATACCACTACTAAGTGGTCGTTTTTATATGTATATGTTATGTTTTATTTATTTATGAAAATATATATAAATCGGGGCTCCACCAATGACGTAAAAATGTGTTAAAGAGTCTCACCCGTGGTCGTATCCCCACTCTTCGCCAGTAGGGAAGGACAATTAAGTGGTACGAGCCTAGGTTTGGGTTTAATGCAAAGATAGAAAGATGATAGAAAAGCATGTGCCCACAATATGTCTACTAACGTGGATGTCCTTCACTTTGTGTTTTCTATGTAATGATCATCCTTCGAATTCAGTTGAAGAAGTAGTGGAGAGTGTTAACCCTGGAGATCAAGGGTTATCAGCTTCTGAGCCCTCTGAAAGCCGAAAGGCCAAATAGACATGATAAGAAGACATGGGGCTTAGGAATTCCATGGGACAAACATGGAAGAGTCCAATAAAGTGGAATTCTGGTTAGAAAAGCTACAAAGAATATTAGAGGAAGTTAGATGCCCTCCAGATCAAAGAGTATCATGTGCAATCTCACTATTGCAAAGTGAGGCATATGATTGGTGGAAGCTAGTGTTAAGGAGTCCAAGGATTCCAAATCTTATGCCATGGGAATTCTTTGCTCAAGAGTTCAGGGTTAAATATGTTTATGATATGTACCGGGAAACTAAGTGGAAATATTGAAGTAAAGGAACTTAGCAGTGGCTAAATATGAGAAAGAATTTAGCCATCCTCGCAAGTATGCGTTTATCACCACCGAGGCATTTTGGTGTGTAGACAGCTCGAAGATGGACTACATATTCATAAAAGATATTTATTATCATTACAATATTATTTCATCGACATGCTTCACTTTAACAAATTTTCTGGATCCAATGGGGTCTAAATTTGAATACACTTTTTTCAAAGAGATTTTTTCTCCTAGAAGTTTAGTTTACCCAGAAATTTGAATCACTCAATTTGACGAAAGAAACTTAACTTAGCGCCTAAATATCAAAAAACTGTACTCAAAACACCAAAACTGACGTAAACTGGTCCAAAAACAAAGGTTTCACTTTGATGAATTTTTTGGCTCCAATGAGGTCAAAATTTGAATATACTTATTTCAAAGAGATTTGTTCTCCTAGAAGTCTAATTTACCCAAATATTTGAATCACTCAATTTGGATGAGTGATGACCAAGTTATGGGCAAGAAAATAATGCGGGTTTTGGAAAAATTTTGACAACATCTCCTCTAAAACCCCAACATTTCCTTTATATAAACATTCCTCAATTTAGGACCACAACCAACTCAAACAACTTCAAAACAACCACAAACTGAACTAAAACAATTAAAATCACACTTATACAAGCTAAGGTTTGATGAAACCGAAACGAAATGTTTAAAGAAGTTAGGATGAGTTCCTAACCTTAATTTTTTCTTCAAACTTGTTTTTCCTCCTCTCCTTCCTTCCTTCTCTTTGCTTGAACAAATAAAACCCATAGATGGCTTCTCCCTTTAACAGCCGTGTTTCTCTCTCACTCTCTCTTTCTCCACATGAGCAAATGTTCATTCAATAGGACCATTTTGGTCTTATCCCCACTTTGGTCTAAGGCCTTGCCTGGGCCTCGCATTTTTAGTTTTCCCATTTTCGCACAAAAGCCCTTCATCTCTCTTCATTTGTACTAAATTATCTCGTTATTCTATTTTTACATATAAACTTATCTTTACTCCTTGATTCTTTGAATTTAATTTCCTGGGTTGTTATCATTATTTTCACATCTTTAACAAGAGGAAATTTCGGAAAATTTCAAATTTAACATATATTACCCTAAACTTGTTATAAAACAATTAGGGTATATTTCGGGGTTTTACACAACGTCCTCGTTGTATCCTATTAGATTGCAGGGCCAAGTCAAACAAACAAATAGCCTTCCTTAAAGAGCCAAAGAAACCCCTACATCGGAGGGGGATCAGCTCTAATACGTACCATTTGTGACGACCCGCATACGACCATGTAAATATTATCCGTTTTGGACTCAAAGAGCTTTTATAGCTTTAAAATGCGTTTACTAGGTTAAAAAGTGTTCATCCTTATATAGTGTCAAGAATTTTTTCCCGTAACCGACATGAGATACAACAATAATACACAAGCTCCGGCCCTAGCCCATTCTAGTCATAGTTATTCTAGAAAATGTGGTTGGTGGGTGAGTTTTTCTATAAAATATTAATGGTGATGAAAGAACCCAAAGAACACCCTGGAAACTGATGATGAAGTCTTTGGTTTGAAATTCTCATACCTACCACCTCTGAATATTAGGTGCAACTCAAAAAAAAAAAAAAAAACAAAAACAAAAAACAAAAACAAAGAAAATCTCAAAGTCCAAGTGAATTCAGTAAATGTCAAAGGCACGAGGATGAGACTAAAATCATCCGAGTGAAAGGAAGTAAAACTTTGACATTTTCATGCAAGGAATTAGTCATCGGATAAACTACACACTAGCTGAATGCGAATTAGTCATGCAAGAAATAGACCAACTGTTTGCAATGCGAATTTTCAAGGGAAGGGAGTATTTTTCTTTGTGAAAGAAGCTTCTTCTCTTTTTTTTCCTTTCTTACGAGGATCCCAATCATGTTGTTCTATGAGATCTTTTGAGTTAGACTAGTTGTCTCGACGGTGAGCGCCTGAAGCCCTATATTGGTTAGAAATAGGAAGGATTATGAGTTTATAAGAATGGATTATATATATTCAATTCGTACGAGGCCTTTAAAAGGGAGTTCAAAAACAAAAATCATAAGGGCCTCAGACTCAAAGTGGACAATATCATACCAATGTGGAGGGATGAGTCCATAAGGTCTCCCAACAAGTGGTATCAGACCCGGGTTTAGGCTTAACCGTGTGGGTAGATGTCGAATGAAATGGTGTGGTGAGACCCTACCAAGTAGTGCGTTATGTAAGGCATGTGCCTAAACGCAATGAAGGTCAAGGAAATCTTTATTTGAGGGGGACTCGGTGAAATTTTGTTCGAGGGAATAATTGTTGGGTATGTGTCAAAGTTCCCACATCGATGAGTCCATAAGGTCTCCCAACAAGTGGTATTAGAGCTGGGTTTAGGCTTAACAATGTGGGTAGATGTGGAATGAAATAGTGTGGTGAGACCTTGGCAAGTAGTGTTTTATGTAAGGCATGTGCCTAAACGTAATGAAAGACAAGGAAATCCTAAGTTGAGGGTGACTTAGTGAAATTTTGTTCGAGGGAAGGATTGTTGGGTATGTGTCAAAGGTCCCACATTGATTAAATAAGGAGGATCATGGGTTTATAAGAATGGACTATATCCAATTGGTATGAGGCCTTTCGAGAGGAGCCTAAAAAAAGCTATGAGAGCCTCAAGGCCGAAATAGACAATATTATACAAATATGAAGATATGGATCCATAAAGTTTCCCAACAGACTTATACCCTTAGGGTCGATGTAAGGATGGTTAGATATGCCCTTAGGGTCGATGTAAAACTCGGGAAAATTTTAATTTTTCTGAAAAATGGTAAAAATAGTAAAATTGTCGAAATAGTTCAAGGAAGCCTGAAAATTTTTCTAGATCTCGAATGATGAAACGGACTTCACCATTGGATTCGTCTCACAAAATCTAGTTACCCAGAAAATTTTCGTCGAATTCTAAGACAATCATTTTTTTTTTTTTTCACGATTTTCGAGGTAACGGGCATCTAGTGACTCTCAGGGACGAGATTTTTATGAGAATCTTAGGAATTAGGAAATAACTCAAGTAAAATTCATTTAAAATAAATTAAACTTGAATTGGGACGAAATAAATTATTTTGCGTAAAAACATACCCAAATGAGTACGGACACATGGCGCGATGGCATATGTCTCCAAACTTAAGAACTAAGTTAGATAAATATGAAAAAATCGCTTAGCAGAAATGAGCAGATATTCATTGGAAGAAAGGAAAACCCGTGAGAGGAGAGAGGAGAGAAAAGAAAATCAAAATCAAACTTCTTCAATCCACGGAGTTCCGTCGATCAGAATTCGTCGGGCTAAGAATGAAAGTTCATCTATTCTACAAGGGCTACGTGTGGGTACCGAAAACACGGATTTCACTTAGGATTCAAACGAGGAGTTCGAGAAATCAAAGGTTTCGGGTTTAGGAAGTGTAAACGGGACTTCCTAGAATTTCTTCTACGCTCCAAGAGGTAAGGATTCTTCCTAGTTTGGTTTATTTTCCATTTTATGAGCTGTTTGGTTGAGTTTTAATGCCTTAAGGGGCTGTTTGGCTCCTACTCTAAGGGATGTTTGGCAAATTAATGGGTTAGGAGAATAGTGCCCTGTTTTGACCCTATATGATGTCCAATTTTTGGGGCTGATTTTCAGTTAGAAAAAGGGAGAATTTGGACTATTATCCTTCAAGGAAATTGTAGCCCTATCTAAGAAATTGATGTTAGGCTTTTGATTCACCCAAATTGGACATCTATAATCCAAGTTATGGTCCATTTTCTAGGACTACCCTGTTTTGGCCGAACCTACTATCCATATTTTTGGGACTGATTTTTGGTTGGGAAAAAGTGAGAATTTGGTCTAGTATCCTTCAAGGACATTGTAGCTCTATCTGAGATCTTGATGTTAGGATTTTGAATCACCCAAATCGGACCTCTATAACTTAAGTTATGGTCCATTTTCCGGGACTGCTACAACTTAGACTGTTTAATGGTTTGTGTCTAGATTTTGGGACTATTAGGGGACTAGTTTATGAAATAAGTTCGAAAATATTATGTGTTCTATGATGGCTTATTGTGTGGAATGTTTCGTGGGCATCTCTATGCCAACTGATCTTGAGGATCAAGTGTCATTGCTTGATAATGTAGTGACCTGTTTGGATGTCAATATGTGTACTCCAACATTTTGACGTATGATGAATTGTTATGTGCAATGGCCATTATATGGCTTGCTTGTGTGTGTCATTGCTTGATCATAGAATGACATGTTGAATGTGAACGTTGATATATGTTTGCATGATAGGTTGACATGAATGAAATGATTTACAAGTCATAATGTAAGGTGATGTGATTGTCCACGCATAATCCTGTGAGGTGGTGTGAATTGTGTTGTCCATGTAGCATTCATTATGCATGTGACATGAGATACATGTTGTAATGTCCGTTGCGTTACCAGTACTTTTACTTTTACGATATATTCAAACACCAATACAAATACAAATACATTTTCAATACCGTAACTCTATGCTACTTGTGCTCAGATACCACTTAAAATGTGGCTCACCGCGCCCTTTTATAACAATTTAACTGTAGCTTTGATAAAACAAAATATACATTCCTTAATTTAAATAGGGTCCATAACTGTTCTTGAATAACGTATTTATACAAATTGACATTCCATGCCTTTTCAAATACAATTATAAAATATTTATGGAGTTCACTCCTAGCTTGTCCACACATGTAAAATACATTTCCATACTTTCTCAAAAAGATAAAGAAAATGTGATCTTCTTATGAAGACTTTTACATCTTTGAGTTCAATGCAAAAAATTACAAAATATCAGGTGAATGAAATTATATGCATGAGACCGAGCATTTACTTATACTCCGCTTTGTTTGACGGTGACTCTACGCTCGACGATCTTCAATCCTGCCACTTTCTACTTAATACCTGCGCGATGATAAAAACAACGTGCTAAGCATTTTCATTCTTAGTGGTTCTATATAATACTCTCTTCCATTTCAGTTTAAAATCAAGTAATGCATTTTTCTAAAACAATTCCCTTTTAACCTTTTTGAACGATCAATGCAATACAAGACATATATCCATTTCATATACTTTCATTTACAGTTTATTGATCATTCCAAATATGCAATTTCATATGCAATAAATCATTCAAAACACAAATCATGCATTTCACAATTTTCTTTTCATTTGCCCTATGAATTTAACCTGTGCTTCTGCATAGATAACGACCACCCACACCTACCGAGTCGCAGGCCTGCAGATATAAAAAAAGTTTTATAACACAAAGATAGTCTCGGGGCTGGGTCACGACCAGTTATTAAAAGTACGGAACACTACCAATATCAGTCTCCACTGGCTACTGATCATATAAGAATACATCATTACGCTCGCACAAGACGCTTCATTTGACCCTTATTGGTATACCAATCTATCCTTAACTCGAATTTAACGGTTAACATTCTATTAAGAGCGTTCAAATCATTCATAGCTAAATACAATATAGTATATACATTTATACAAACAATTCATTTTCAATACTCATGCAATTTTTCATATGCAAATCATTTCACAATCAATTGTGTAGCACCCCTTCTTCGATTTGACCCGATTAGCGGATCCAGGATGCTTTGATACCACTAATTGTATCGCCCAACCCGGCACCCAGGTCGGTATATAGTTATTTTTTTTTTTATAAACTTATAAACTTTAAGCTTGTTCATTCATATAATATTAAACATTAAACTTGTATTATATTATATAGCAGCGGATTACAAAATATATATAAGCTCCATATATGGAAGTGTTCAACATTTACAATATTTACATTGTTTACAAAATAAACAAAATTACATATACAAAATATACCAAAAGGTCTTCCAAGGCACCCCAGCGATGCTGGCTCGATCGTTGATGCATTGTCCCGTCTCTCCTAGCTTCCTCTCTTTCTATACCTACACCTGATGAAAACACCCGTAAGGCTTTACGCTTTAGTGGGAATAAATACATGTATGGACGACCATAGCACAATCATCATGACTTCTATACATATATTTATGGTTATAAAGGTATCCACATATATTTGCTACTTCATGGAATCATACCTTATACATGTCATTCAACATATTTCATATCTTCTGCTATCTTTCTATCCTGCATTTTGTTCTGTAATCAGATACTACTATCATCGCATAGCAATGCTATGCTTCATATCATATCATATGCTTTTATATTAATACTTTATCATTTTCTTTATGTTTCATGCCCGTAAAAACATTGTAGCTGAGGGAAATAAATCAGATTCACCAAAGGTACTATCACTATACGAGACAGTGATCTCTATCTGTATGTACCCGAAGGTACTATCACTGTACGAGATAGTGATCTCTATCTGTATGACCCAAACGGGGTTGCTATAATGATCCAAACGGGATCTATGTCATCGAACCAAACGGGGCCTCGATATCTGTAAACTGTATGTTGCAACAACTGTATCCCTATAGGCATGTCTATCTATTCCTCTACCAGGTTCTAAGCAGACAATCCATGTGTATTTTATGTTCAGTACTTATCTCATATTCCCGAATAATTATGGTCATCCAGTAATCATATGCAATATGTATAATTATTTATTCGAATCTTTGCATTTTTCATATCTCATTATATGCATAAATAACTATGGTTACAAGCGAAGACCTACTAGTTTTCGTGATTTCTGGACCTAATATGAGTTCCAATTGTAACAAGATATATATAGATGGATTCTTGACTCAATGGGCTTTCCATAGAGTCTAAGAACACCCGAAACGGAGTTCGGACGAAGAAGTTATGTCCTTCTGAAGTTGGAGGTCTCACATGAGTAACCAAATTCTACTTGGCCACCTCTACCCGACTCGGCCTCGACCGACCTCGCTTCTTTCGCCGCCTCCAAGACGACCGCCTTCACGTGACATGGTCGAATCTTAACTCAATGGCTTTCCATAGAGTCCAAGAACACCAACGGAGTTTAGACAAAGAAGTTATGACCTTCGTGGTTGGGAGGTCACATAGGGTAGCCAAACCCAACCGAGCTAACCCGACCAGCCGAAGCCGACCGACCGCTAA
The DNA here is from genome assembly GCA_016808115.1 of Tetrastigma voinierianum. Classification (NCBI taxonomy): domain Eukaryota; kingdom Viridiplantae; phylum Streptophyta; class Magnoliopsida; order Vitales; family Vitaceae; genus Tetrastigma; species Tetrastigma voinierianum. The sequence continues at coordinate 217,781 of JAEQBH010006313.1, read as the reverse complement.
GCCGACCGACTCGCCGAGCCGACCCGACCGACCTTGTAGCAGAGTTGACCTGACCTAGCCGAGTTGGCCTGACCGATTAGACTATTCAAGGTAACGGACCATAACTTGATCTACAGAGGTCCGAATTGAGAAATCCAAAAGCCTAACATCAAGTTCACTGATGTGGTTACAATTTATCAGAAGGCCTCACTGCCAAATTCCCTTTCTTTCTCACCTAAAAACCAGTCCTAAAGTCCAACTACACGCGCAAATAAGGAAAACAGGTACTTCCCTTTGTTCAAATTGCAACTAGACATTTCCCTTGGGGCAAAACACCACCCCACAACCCTTAAATGAAAAGGAACCCGAGTAGGAGAAACTCCTACACAATTAATGGGTTAGATGAGTTTCCTAAGTATAAAAAATTTGGGGAATCCTTACTTAGTTTCCATACAACCCAAAATCAACTACAAAACCAACCCAAAACACATATATAGAAGTCTTAGAGTTCTTCTCAACTTAACCCTAACAAGAAATGAGTTTGAGAATTTCCAAACCCAACCCATACACAAAATAGAGGGTTCCAAACCATGTATCTATACTTTCTATACCAAAACTACACAAATATCATACTCAAATTCCATACAAAACACTAGACTTCCATACCTTTGATCTTCTTTTCTCCTTCTTTCTTCCTTCTTCTCTTCTCTTCTTCTTCTTCTCCTTCTTCTCCCTCTCTCTACTTTTTTTTTCGTCTCCCAAAAATGATAGACCCCTTGATCTTATCCTCTTTTTATCTCTTCTCCCAAGACCAAAATGAGATATTTTTAGCCTTTTGATCTTATCCTCCTTTTAGAGTTAAGACCATGTTTGGCTTACTCATTTTTGCTTTCTTTCCCATTTTTGCCTTTAGGTCCCTCCATTTCTCTATTATTCTTACTTTAACTTATACATATTCCTACTTTGGCATATGAACTTATTAAATTATGACCCTTGGGTCCTGTATAGGTAAATTATTAATTTACCCTTAACTTTTGTATTAATTTCGGGTTCTTGCTTATTTTATTTGTTTATCTTTATTTTGTTCTGAAAAAATATACTTTTACTTTTATTATACCCTAAACATATTATAAAACTGTTATGGCATAATTTGGGGTGTTACAAATTGCCTCAAATCAAATAAAACAAATCAATATGCTTTTTCTTATAAATCGTTTCAGCAATTCAAATCATTTTGTAATCATTCAAACACTTTAGAATTAAAGAGAGAGAAGTGGAGAACAAACTCCAAAATGGAAACAAAAGAGAGAGTCGAAGAACAAACCAAAAATCTTGTTGTACTTTGATTCCAATCCTCGAATTCAATCACCCTAGCTTTCCTCCTCAACTCCTATTCCAATACAATTAACAATCATATTATTAGTCGGGTATTTTAGAGTTTTATTTAGGTTTACTTTCTACCCACTCTCTTTTCCATACATTCTTCATTTCTTTAGAAAATCCTTAACATTTGTTTTAGGCATTGTTATGCCTCATTTTTAATCCTATTTGTGGGTTATGGGATGCCCACACGGTTCACTTACACTTAACACAACCAAGCAATTAGTACACTTGGTGCAACAATCAATTTTTTAGCAAATATTTGAGAACCAATTGTCATTCAATGAAATATGGTTAGATTATAGACTCAAAGAGATTTTTGTAGAGTCTAAGAACGCGTGAATCGGAGTTCAAACGAAAAAGTTATGGTCGATTGAAGTTTAGGATGGAATTTGGGGGCAAGGCCCTACGAAAATTCGCAGGCTTTGTGAAATTTTTTTCGCAAGGGTTGTGAAAACTTCCTGTATTCTCTGTTTTCATTTTCTTTTCCTCTTTTTCATGTTTAATTCTCTTGAAAACAGTTAGCCAACACTAAATCAATCCATTTGTGATTCATAATAGAACACACATGCAGTAGTCCATTTACAATCAAATTCCCGATCATTTAAACCAATCCTTTTTTTTTTTTTTTTTTTTTTTTTGCTCAAAATAGAGCACAACAGAAGAAAACCAATCGGCCATTCTAGGGTTTTGATTTAGGGTTCATTTCTATCCAAATACAACTAGATTTTCGAGGGTTTAGACTGGATCTACTCTTACCTTGCAAGAAGAAACAAAAACCATAGTTTTTACTTGACCTAGCCAAAACTTTTCTCCCAATCCAAAAACAAACCAATACCAACCAACAAAACACTTCGAAATCTAACCCAATACAACCCCAAAACTCGTTTATAACCAATAAAAACATTATTTATCCAAATGTGGGGTTTTCACCAACCCGAACACAACAGTGGGGTTCGCTTTCTACCTCAAAACCTTGATTCTGTGATTAATCATAGTTCCTCCCTTCTTGATCGCCTTTTCCTTGATTCAACTGTATAAAATCACAATCCTCTCTTCTTAACTGAACCCTAGCTCTCTCTCAAAAACGTGAATGCCCAAATGGGCATTCTATAAACCATTTTGGTCTTTAATCCCCAATCTAACTTAAGGCCATGTTCGCTTATCATTTATCGGCCTTATCTCATTTTTCATTTTAAAGCCTCTATTTACCTCATTTTCACTTCATTTCATTTCATTTTTCTATTTTTAATTATTTAATTTCTATTTAGAACTCTTTAAATCTATTTTACTATTTTCACTAAATTTATTTGCCTGAAATTTTCTCGCTTTTATCATTTTTGTTTGCTATTTAAACTCCGAAAAATATAATTTAATTTATTTTACACCTCGAACACGTTATAAACCAGCAGTGATTTTCAAGGGCAGCACATGCAATGGCACTGCATTGCCTTTATGAACGGGACATCGCATGACATGGGTGTGAGTGTATGGTAGAGATCGACACCGTGTTTGGTGTTCGATGGTATGTCGTGAGTACAAGGTAGATCGAGACTATGTTTAAAATTTATTAGTCAGAATGGAACGCCCAAAATGAGTCTTCCCATGCCTGATAAAAGAAAAAGGAATCTAAAAAGGCTTGTGGTTGGTAGTAACGTGAAAACTTATTTCGTTAGACAAACATCCAATAATAAGTCATAGTACACTGGCGCTAAGGTCAGACAGACTCCTGAACGCTTTTACCCACAAAATTCATATCTTCTATAAAACATGAATATCGGAGTTTGTCTAATGGATTTTTGATTTATAAAACAAAAACTTTGTTTTGGGAAAATGGTCAACATGAAAGATAAATGATCGCTTTTCACAATTTAGTATATGCATGTGTGCGGAGTTGATAAGGACTCGACATGGGATTGTGGTGAGTCACATTCTCATCCATGCATGTAGACATTTCGAGTAGGAATGTATGTTTTCACTTGAATGTGTGACATGGCATTGCATGTAAAATTAGTGAGAGCCTCTGTAGAATTATTTCAACTGCATTTTCACCCCATCGTAATCTCTTGCATGTGTACAAGGCTGAACATCTGAACTGCGCTCTATTGCCATGATTGCAGCAAGAAGGCCGACAAGTGGCCTTGATAAAACTTTTATAAAAAGTATTCTGTATAAAAGAATTGTAATTAAATTCTTTTGGACTATTGCCAATATAGTCGGGTATGTAATTATGGTCAAACTATTGTGATATAGTTGTATATTGGGGATATGGACAGATGGACCCTGTGTGGTCATTACTACTTCTGTTGAGACCCTAGATGGGTCATGGATATATTGTTATACAAGTTGTAGATCAGTAGAGCTCTAACAAAGTGAGACTCACCACAGAAAATTACATCCCAATAATGACACAACAATGCAAGATTGAGTTTGCATCTCAACCATGAATTTCAGGCTGATGGTTGCTTAACTGATCTCTGCCAGAGTACGCCAACACTTCTGAACTACTCTTTATAAACATAATATGATAGAGAGATCACTTTATAATTTAAAAAAAAAGTGTATTTAATTTGAATTCGAAAGTAGGTGGCAATTGAAGAATGTATAATCTCAATTATAACTCTAATATTTTATTACTCGCTTAGTATAATATACAAATTTGTAATTTTCTTGAAAATTCTAGTTACAGGTAAAACGGTAATCACAATACATGTAATCTAAGGAACATAAAGATAAAACATTTATGTTAAAGTATAAATATGATAAGTTGATTTTCAAATGGAATGAAATGGAAGAACTAATAAGTAAAATGAGAATGGTTTAAAAAATGGATGGCATCAAACAGTCTTAATAGGAGAAATTCTCATTTTCGCTTCAGGAGTCTAGTATTTATCTGCTGAGGGAGCAAGGAGCTTTTCGTGATTTCTCTTCATTTTCTTGGAGATATAGTCTTGTTCAAGTAAGAGCGAAGAAAATAAGCCAGTTAAAGGTTTTAAGAAAGAAGGTATGGAAACCATCACAAATCCCTCCTTGTCTAGGTTTGTGTAGGAAAAACCCTAATAAAGGTGTTTTTGGTTGGTTTAAGTCTAGTTTTGAAGGTTGATTTGTTTTGGTTTTGTTTTGGAATGAAGATTTCCGATAAAAAAAAAGTGGAATACCCTTATCTCATTTTTCACCACACCCTTTGCTCAGATGAGTAAATGCTCAGAAGAACCATAAGACCCAAAATTCCAAATAGCTTTCGCCACATAATGAAAGCTCGTTGCTGAGAAAATATCCTTCTCCCCACAACCAAATCCCGCTTGTTCTCGCCTTTGTTAATTCAAACCATCCATTTGATTGATGAGATCTCAACAAGAACAGTGGTCTGCATAGTATTGTGTGTGTGTGTATGAAAATGCTCGAACCTCACCTGGCGCAACTGTTTGCCGGGCAAACATCAGTTTCTCACTCAATTGCACGCCGCATTAAGAACAATAAACAAGCCATGAATAGCATAAATTGTGGCGGCTAGCCTTAAGATCTAATAGTTAATTAATGAGAAACTCGGCTTAGCGACGACACTCTCTCAGATATAGCTTCGACACCTCTCCGACAGGTGCGACAACACTCTCCTCGCTACTGAGCAGCACGTATTCCTCGCTTTCGCACCTCTATTTCAGATCGCATCGCACCTTCGAGTACCTATTGTGTTGTCTCCCTCTCATCCAATATTTTTTGTCTATACAGGTAAACATTTATATGATAAGTATATGAACAATGAAGCAGAAGAAAATAAAAGAATCGCCCGATGCTAAGGCATAATTCGCCTCATTAAGTTATAGTGTACCCACGTACCTTATGTTAAAAGATTTATGTTATGTACTCCTACGGAGATTGACTCGATATAATGAGATGATAATGTAATTGAGGACTATTACAAGTGACCATATATGTTATTTGTTTTCCCACCAAGCTATAAGCTTAGCATGAGTGTTTCATCCGTGTAGGTACTGAAGAGGACATCCGAGGCATTCCGCATTTTCCAAGGCCAACACAAGACAGAGTCCACTATATGGTTTCGATTCTCGTTTTTGTAATGTAAATGTAATATTTGAGATAGTGCAACTCAGGTAAGTACAAGTAAATGAGACTCAAGAATAAATGTACAAGAACATTTAAACACCACTACAAGGGCAAGATATGCAGTTAGGTTTGAAGAATTCATGATTTAAGTTATGTCAATATGTACAAGTTTGGATTTATATTTCAAAATGGGCCCACCACTTTTAAAATCAGTAAGTGAGTCACATCCTACATCCCATCATCCGCTCTGTGACTGGGATTTCCGGCAAATACAATGGAACAAATAATTCCAAAGACTAAAATCCATTACCTGCTTTATGTACGGATCCGATTTTTGTCCAAGATTTCCCAATTATTGAATTGATTTCTCCATATTCACTGACATTAGGATATCCTTGCTTCTCTCAAGACAAGATCTAACCAACACTGTATTCCAAATTTTCGCAAGATCTCGTGTTTTCGCTTTCAATACTTCACACCCATTTCGTTGACAAATGTAATCTTTGGCGAATTTCTATGATTTGCAACATTTCTACTACTCAATTGGTGGCTCAACCTTCGCATCTATGGGTTCATCCTTCCCTGCACGATTAGATCCAGCTAACACGTGATCAACTTACATGTAGATTATGCGAACTCTCTCGATTTATATCATAAATACACCCTCCAACTTCAATTACGAGCGAACGGGATTTATCAAAATGAATCCTCGTGAGCTCAACAGCTCATTAATGTAGGTCAACATCTTAAAAGAATGTTTCCCTTAACTCTCAAGAATCTCCATCTCGGCTAAATTTAGAGGGGAATCCTCTGATATCGAGTAAGATACATTCCCTCAACCGGTACTAGGTACTACTATTTCAAACTTATCCATTAAAAACGACACCGACAGTAAAACCGAACCCAAATTAATTCTTCGTAAATTGTGCAAAGAAAGATCAGACCAATGTAATCAAATCCACAGAATGCTGCTCTCCGACACGTATTGCGACTAAGAAACAGCACCGATCACGCACAACCACTTAGTAATTGCATAAAAGGAGAAGAAATAATTCCAGAATTTGCCTAGATTTCATATAAATTTTCAGCAAGAATACTTAAGAAAAAACGTAACTAAAAATCTAGCTCTACTGCCTTCTCGCACAGCTCGCAGATTCAAACCTAAAAATTAAACTAAAAAATAAAAAAATAAAAATTCTACCCTAAAATATACACTGAGTCTTCTTTCTCACTGGCAGCTTAAGACTAAGTCGCTTTTACTATTCTAAAAGCTATCTATTTATACCGCAAACGAATCAAATTTAACCCCAAATGCTCTAAGTGGAAATCCAAAGAAAAAGCCCAAATATCGCCCATGTCACGACTCGTTGATGTCGCGATTACGGTCTCTGCCTTGACGTCATGATCGCTTGCGAATTCTTCTTTAAGTCAGAACCGCTTGTTCTGCAACGCTTTGATCGGTCTACGATCGTGTGGTCGCCATCATTTGGCCCATGTCTTCTGCGTTATGTCGCGACTCGCTATATGTCGCGACATCATCGCCTTCCTTTTCTCCCACTTCGAAAGCCAGCGACATCAATTTTGTGTCGCGACCACTTTTCTGTCTCGCATGATGACTTCATGCTGTGACTTTGATTTCGGGTCGCAATTGTGTCAGGTCTTCGCTTCATATGTTGACTTGATGTCACACTTCCGGGTGATGTCGAATTCTTTTGCTTCCCATTTCTTTCTTCCGCTGCAACCTCGCCTCCCACGCTGCAACGCATTTCCTCCTTCCCACCTATTTTTCCAAAGCTGCGACCAAGGTGATGTCACTTCTTTGTCGCTCGCTTAGTTTTTCGCCGCAACTCGCAGTAGTCACGCCATCGCTTATGTCCGATCATTAAATGGTTGCAACTTCGCTTTTCAAGACTTCAAGACGATGCTTTCATGTCGCTGACCTACACAAAGATGGTCGCGACTTGGAACCTTCGGCTGAAAACGACGTGTCGCTTCTTTTATCTGAGAAGACCTCTTAGGGAGCTTTATTGAGGACCATGTCGCACCGTAGAGTGGTGTCGACATCATTTTTAACTCAAGTCGCGACATCAAAGTGATGTCGCGGATGAATTTCTTCCTTTCGACATTTCCTTCTTCAAAGTCGACTTCATGATGTCGTGACCTGGAATGGCTGGCAACTGAGCTTCCTATCACGACTAAATTTCGCCAGACCCCAATTCCCATCAGCGATTTCTTCCCGATTTTGCTAAGATTTGAACTCGATTATTTTTCTCGCAAAATGAAATTTGAATCAATTATCCACTTTTCTCGAAAGAAACAAATCAACATTTATCTCATAATAAACTCATAAAAATGGATTAAAAACCTAATGAGTTTTTAGACTCATCAATGGGGAAGTATACAGAATGTGTTTTGTGTTCGCATTTGAAAACTTATTAGTTAAAATACCATGATGTTTGACTAATGCGATGTCCTTGTTTCGTATATTGTCTACAATGGATCAATCTAGAAGATGTGGAGGAAACAAATTGAAAGCTGCTTAATCCGGTGATCTCATCCATTAGCTCCTAACCCGTCTAGTCGCTAAGAGTGAACATGCTTCAACTAAAGTGTTGCTAAAAATTTCTCAGGATATGGCAAGGGTCTTAGATCAACTCACGACTCGTCGAGCTCCGATTGATTCGATAAGAAAGCATGGAGTATAAGAATTCCATGGTATAAGTTTGGACGAATCTGATAAAGCTGAGTTTTGGCTTGAGAAATTGAAAAGGGCTCTGGACGAATTGAAATGTCCATCTAAATAAATGGCCAAATGTGCGGTCTCACTACTACAAGGTGCAGCTTATGATTAGTAGAAGTTAGTCTTAAGAAATCCACTGCTTCCAGACCCAATTTCATGGGACTTCTTTGTCCGAGAGTCTCAGACAAAGTATGTCACTCATGACTATAAAGAGACCAAGTGGAAGCAATTCCTGAATGTAAAATAGGGGAATTTGATAGTGGCGAAGTATGAGAAAGTATTTAGCTGCCTTAGTAAGTATGCACCAGAACTAGTCCTTACTAAAGAGCTTTCCAGTGTAGACCGGTTTGAAAGGATGGCCTAAAAGGGAACAAAATATCGGTAATTACGGATGTAATGATGCGATTTTACGGAATTATCAAAATATCGGTAAATATCGGTGGAATATTTTAATGATATCGATAAAGCAAAAATTAACAAAATACTTTGAAATTCATGAAAATACTTTTTATTTGAACTATAAAAGCGACATAAATAAGAAAATATACACTTATTGAAGGCGATATTCACTATAATTTATTGAAATTATATTATAATAGTCATTTAAAGAGCAAAATGAAGACGATGGCTCCATTACATTATATGATAGAAGGGATCCCATCTTGATAGAGAGACAATATTCATACGAGACATGGTACTGTTCCAATAATAGTAATTGTAACCGAACATACCATATATAAATGCGTGACTCCCTGCACGGCTCTCCATGGGTGAAACTAAAGATTCACCCACATGCTCGTTTGAAATCCTTGTTGCATTTGATATGGAATTTAGAATGACATTTGTGGATCATGAAGATAGTTAATTATTTCATATTCTTCACCAATAGAACCTGAAGGATGCTTCAAGGCTGACCATAACTCATTGTATAAGAGGAAATATGTTGCCCTCTTTCGATGAATCACTGAATTGAGTTCCAATACTCATGGACTCAAGCGGCAGCAGATCCTCATTGTATGAATTGTCATCCTTCGTTGTCTTCTAACATGGCTTTCAATGGATCCAATGCACGGACCGGCTCTCCTAGACTCGTGGTCTTTATCTTGTGTAGCATGTGTGAAATCATCTTCACTTGATGATGGACTCGATGGATATTGACTGTTGTGGATCTGCAATATCCCTACCATCATTTCCAGTATCACTACCATCATTGGTCCCCTCTCCTCTTGAGTCATCATAACCTATAGTAGAAGTGCCAGTAAAACTTGGTCTACTATTATGTTTAACACTTGAATCAAAAGAGGGTCGAGAAGTAACAGCGGGTTGAAATGAGTCTCTCGTGTCTTAACTAAAACTTTCATTATGAACTTCTTCAGATAAAACCCGTTCAACATTAACTTTTTGCTTCTCTCAAACATGCAAACAAAGATTATTGAATCAAAGATTTACATCTTCATCATCTAAATGGGAGAGGTCTAACTCATTGGAAATATTTATTCTAAATCTTCTTCATAGCAAACTCATTGAGAAATTTCAAGTAAATCGAAAATTATTTTTGAAACTTTATCGGTCTACTGCCTCCATATCACATATACTTTAGTTTCATGTTGTGATAACAAAACCAATTATTGGAGCCTAGGGTAAACAAGCCGATTTCTTTGTTTGAGTATGGTCGAGCAATTGTGCTCCCGATTTTTTTCACACAACGAAGATGATGTAGTTTAGGAAAAAGAAACTTCAAGGCGGAGTCCTTAACATTGGAGCGTAATTTTCATACAAAAACCACCATTCAGTTGCAATAAAAATACTTATATTCAATATATAATAATAAAATAGTTATAAATTTTACTTTTAATGAGAATTAACACTCACCAGGAACCATTTTTTATCTTGATGCTATTCTTTGCGGATCGCTGAATCTTTTTTGCATCATAAAATAATATAAGTGCAATTCAAAATGTCGAAAATAAAAATAAAAATCAATCGAATAAATTGAATCAATTAATTAGAATTAGAAACTCATTAATTTACCTCATTTCCAAAATTACAAAAGATGTGACATTAGGGATCTAATTTTAGAAAAAACGTCGTGACGACTTGGAAGTAGCTCGGGAGGTCACAACCAACTCCAGATCTATATTGAAATTTTGGATTTAAAGATAGTATCTGCCCAATAGTTATTGAAATTAGTATGTGATAATAAATATAAACATAATATTATTAAATGTGAATATAATGAAGAAGATATTAATTAGTTACTGTGCATGAAAGGAGGATGCAGAGTTCTATCAAGCGATCATGATGATATGTTTTGCCTCTTTAGCTTTACAGGTGATCTAAATTTGCCTTCATCAGCCCAGATCTTTCTACCGTGAACCAGATGGCATGGTTAGGGCGACTTAAGATCAACAATCACGAGCCTTGTGTATAGTGCCTCATAGATGGACACTAGCTTCTCCGCCTTCTCCCGATATTCATGATCAAACGACAAGCGCTTAACCTCCCTTGTCAGGCTTAACATCGGCTAAACTGTGAGATGCCCATTCGTACTAATAAAGACTTTCTTCAAATCCAACCCTCTTTTTTTAGAGGCATCAAGGAGGCAATTTAGTTTTATTTGCAAATCTTGTGCTCGAGCGCTTGATATCTCACCACCCAGGCACACTGTGCGCATTTTGCAAACCTTGACTATGATTATAAATGAAATTTAACGTTTATCTTTGGCCATTCACGATCAATTAGGCAACACTATCCACTTTTACGATATGCTTGACATTAAATCAATGCGATATGCGCACATGGAGTTCAGCCATATTGTATTTCTTCATCAACTTTCTTGCTTTACAAATCTTGCGATCCATTCTCATTACAATTTACCACATTTGCTTCTCGACTTCTATGATAACATCCTTGACAAAGCCATATATGTATTTGTTGTCTTTAATCTTATCGACTCATCAGCCAGTTGAGAGAATTGTGCTTCCTTTTGAATATACCATGAAATTAGTTATGCTTAATTTGGTTGGCCCGGTCCATCCATCGCACATAATTGTGCATCCATATGTCTCCCATTTCTCCATTTTTTTTGTTGACATAAGCTTCCATGCCTTTATACTTTATTTCCAAGTACTTGCTTTTGACTTCATATAGAGATGGTGGTTCGATGCCCATCCCTACATATATAATTAAAGGCGGTTAGTGGTTGCAAATTTGCAAATCATAATTTAAGATAATAATGTCATTATTAAAACATATTATACGATTAGACAAACTTGTTATTTGTATGCAAAAATCATGTTCTTAGTAAGTGCGAGTCAGGAGGTGGAACACTTTCATATAAGAAAACTTGCTAATCAATGTCCATTGTTTCTTTGATTGAACCACCTTTGAACATATTTTGAGGTTTTTTGCGGTAGAGACATGTCTGATGATAGTGCGATTGGCGGTGATGGATTGTATGCCAGACACTTTGCTTGATCTTTGTATACATCTTGATGGATCACCTGGTTGTGAAGACTCGCCTATTGCAATTATGCAAAAAAATAAAATCAAATTACATTATTTTATACATAATTATGTGAAAATGAATTAGGTATAAAGATTTACCTATTCTTCTTTTGCCTCTCATAAATCCTTCAACTTGTTCTCGGTTCCATTCAGTAGCTTTTGATGCACATACTACTTTTGATATTCATCTGTATCAGGTGCGTAATCGACCCGGATACATATACACATTCTCATCACCCTCCTCTTCATCATCATCATCAATGATAGTGTAATGTCTTCCTCCCATTGTGCCTCGTACTTTAGCTCGAATTTCTTCCATATTAGCGGCTTTTTCGCTTTTGTTTTACTTTTCTGTTCTAAAAGTTGCTTCATTTCTTGTTTTACTTTTGGCACATTTGGACACTTCTTAGTATTTGAATGGGGATCACTTTAGTATGTGATAAATTGAGAAACTTTAAATAATAATTCCACCACTTTTATCATTAAACCACAATAATTGCAAATTGTTCCATTTTTATTTCCTCAAGATGTGCAATACCTACATGCGGGATCGGTGTAGCACCTTCTTCGATCGACTGGGTTGCGGGTCGGCGGAAATAAGGATGCTCGATACCCATGCTTGTAGCACCCCAGCCCCGGCCGGTGTCAGCCAAAGTGTCGATTTATTTTTTATAAACAACTTTGTTCATTCATATCATGTTAAACATTTAACTTGTACTATATTACATGGCATTGGATTACAAAATATATGCAAGCTCCTAACATCAAATGTTTCAACATTTACAATATTTACATTGTTCTGAGAAGCAATACATATACATTAGACCCAGGTCTTCTAGTAGGCACTGATGATATGTAGCCTTCAACTGCTGATGCGGATTGTCATGTCCTCTGGTTTCCTCTTTTGTACCTACACGGATGAAAACACTCATGCTAAGCTTTATGCTTAGTGGGAATAAATACATATGGACGACCCGTAGCACGAATCATCACATATGCACATCGTATACTTATGGAAATATAACATTTATATATTTATCCATTTCTCATATCTACTTTTCATAACATGTTTCATTCTTATCATATTTCATATACTTTTCATGTCATCTTTCACTTTACTTCTTGTTCTTGTAACTGTATACTATCATCGCATAGAAGTGTTATGCTTCTCATATCATATCATATGCTTTACATATATTTATCATTTTCTTTTATGTTTCGTACTCTGGCAAAGCGGATCTGAAATAAGCTGTATGTGCAGGAAGGTACTATCAGCGCACCAAGACAATGATCTCTATCATGCTTCAGAAAGTCATCATTGTCTGAGGCAGTGATCTCTATCTGTATATTGAAAGCGGGGCGTATAATGATCAAGCGGGATCTATGTCATCGACCCAAGCGAACTCGATATCACATGTGGCACTACAACAATTGTATCCTATAGGCATGCTATTATCTATCCACTCTATCAAGTTCTAATAAACATTCATGTGTATTTTATGTTCAATTACATATCTCATATTCTCGAATAATTATGGTCATTAAGTATTCATATACGATATGTACGATCGATGTCGAATGCTGCATTTTCATATCTCATTATATGCATAAATAACTTTATAGTTGCTGTGAGCCTACTATTTTCATGATTTATAGACCTAATATGAGTTCTAATTTTAACAAACTACCATGATGGATTCTTATTTCGATGGGCTTTCATAGAGTCGAGAACACCAGAAGCGAGTTCGGACAAGTTATGACGCCAGTTTGAGGTCACATAGGGGTAGTCAAACCTTGGAGCTAACGACTGGCGGTGACGACTGGCCAAGCTGACCTGACCTGGCCGAGCTGACATGGTGAGCTAACTGATCTGGCTGGAGTTGACTGACTTAGTAGAGTGACGACCTTGTGTAACGACTGGTCGGGTGGAGCTAATAAAAGGTAAGCAGACCATAACTTGGTTTCTGAGCTCACGGGGTGAGAAATTCAAAAAGCCACAAAATCAAGTTCACTAATGTGGCTACAATTTACTAGAAGGACTCACTACCAAATTACTTTATTTACCAACAAAAACCGGTCTAAAGAATGGGATAATGCATACGATAAGGAAAACAGGGTAAATTCCCTTGGTTCAAATTGCAACTAGACTTTTCCACTTGGGGTAAAACCTCACCCCACAGCCCTTAAATGAAAAGTAACTCGATTAGGAGAAAGCTTAATTAATGGGTTAGATGAGTTTCTGAAGTCTAAAACATTTGGAGAATCTTACTTAGTTTCCATATAACCCCAGATCGACTACAAAACTGACCCAAAACACATATATAGGAGTCTTAGGGTTAACACCGGCTCAACCACTGAGAAGCTAGGTTTGGGAGTTTCAAACCCAACCTATACACAAAATAGGGTTCCAGGCCATGCATCTATGCTTTACATGCCAAAACTACAAATACCATATTCAAATTCCACTCTGAAAAAACTAGACTTAAAGTACATTTGAATCTTTCTTTCTCCTTCTTTCTGCCTTCTTCTCTTCTCTTCTTCTTCTTCTCCTTCTTCTCCCCTCTCTCTACTTTTTTAGGTCTCCCAGTAGAGGGGCCCTTGATCTTATCACTTTTTGTGCTATACAGAGACCCAGTAAGGATATTTTGGCCTTTTGATCTTATCCTCCTTTTAGAGTTAAGGCCATGTTTGGCTTACTCATTTTTGCTTTCTTTCCCATTTTTGCATTTAGGTCCCTCCATTTCTCTATTATTCATATTCCTACTTTGGCATATGAACTTATTAAATTATGACCCTTGGGTCCTGAATTAGTAAATTATTAATTTACTCTGCTTTTGTATTAATTCTGGATTCTTGCTTATTTTATTCTGGAAAAATATACTTTTACTTTTATTATACCTTAAACATGTTATAAAGCGTAGGAGCATACTTTGAGGGTGTTACGGCTCTCCCCCTTTAAAAATAATTAAGTCTCGAAATTTATACGGTCGAAGGATTGCGAATGCGTGCTCTCATAGTTGCTTTGCTCCCCAGTAGCTTCTTCTCCCACCATGGTGTTGCCAGGCACTTTCACTAACGGTACTTGTTTGTTCATAGGCTTGTTTCACCTCTCGAACGGAGATGGTCTTTGGCTCCTCGGCATATGACAAATCCTCTATACTTGTATCTCTTACATTGGTAGTATATCACGACTCGCCAGGCGGTATCTCAGGAAGCATCGACATGACACATACGTGGTGGCGACTTTGAAGGGAGTGCGATGGTAGCCACGGGGCGATAATTTTCGAATCTCCTTGTAATACTATGAACCTTAGACTCGACTTGCCTTTCTAACCAAGCGTGAATTTTCCTCCACGACGATACTTTTAAGAAGACCTTGTCTCCCACTTCATATTCAATATCTCTCCTTTTCAAATTGGCATATGACTTTTGTCGATCACTAGCCGCCTTTAACTTCTTCCGAATAACTTGTACTTTCTCTTTTGTATCTTTTACTATGTCTAGACTAATCACTTTATACTCATTCAATTCTGTCCAACAAATAGGAGTTCTACATCTTTGGTCATACAAAGCCTCATATGGTGTCATGCCAATACTGGACTGATAACTGTTGTTATAAGCAAATTCCATGAGTGGAATATACCTATTCAACTTCTAGTGAATTCCATTACACATCCCCGAAGCCTATCTTCAAGCACTTGAATCAACCTCTCAGACTGTCCATCTGTTTGCGGATGGAATGTTGTACTAAAATTCAGCCTCGTACTGGGCGGTATAGTTCCTTCAAAATCTCGAAAATTAAATCGCGGATCTCTATAAGCCATGATAAACCGATGGCACACACCATGAAATCGCGCAATCTCATCCACATATAACTCGGCTAGTCGATCCATCCCGAATAGCCCGATCGGCGGTATAAAATGGGCCCGACTTTGTGAGGCACATCAACGAATCGCCAGGCGTAGTCATGTTTCTTTTGTGTGAGGGAGGCAGGCCACAAAATCCCATGGTGATGTTATCCCACTTCCATTGAGGAATTGGGCGAGATTTGCTCAAACTGTTGCCCTTAATTCGGCTTTGACTTGTAACACGTGAACATAGACACATCTTATTACCTCCGAGGATGCATGGTAAATACCGTATTATGAGCCTCGAATCACCTTTTGCTTTAGCTCTTTATCGTGGCACCATAGTCAGTGAGTGCCACAAAACGCACCTCATGCTGCGTATCTTATGGTTTTATCTTTATTTTACAATTTAAATACATTTATGGCAGATATCAGATTCTTGCATTGTGTGCGGGCGAAGTAGGTGGAACGGGCTGGAGTTTTGGGACACTGGGCGGAGAAGAAGGCGAGGGGCTAGCGAGGCGTCGTGGCGTCGATGTCGCGACGTCGGGTCAATAAGAAGAGGAAGTCAACAAGTGGCCAACATCGCGACGCCTCAACGTCGCAACGCCTCAACATCACGACATCAGCGCGAATTCTATCTCAACATCCTTAATAGCAAAGGGACCATAAATCGAGAGGGCATCGGAAAACGTACGGATGAGGGCACGGAAGCATAAGCGACAGAGCCCGGATCGTGAAGAAGAGACGTGTTTTGTATTTTTCTTCATTTAAGAAAAGCTGGCGATGGTTTATAGATTGATTACATGTTTAATCAAGTCCGGTATGTTCTAGATTCACATCTAAGGTTTTGTTGAACCCTGTCACGATTGAATGGATTAAGATTTTGATTTTATATTATTCAATTATTTATGACTTGTTAGTATATGCTCTTATATACGTGATTATATACATGTGGTGTACATTTGACATTGGCATGTTTAATTATGTCAGGATCGGGAGTGAGGACGCCCGGGAGGATTTGAATAGAGCGACCCTCGGTGATTCGATAAATAAAGTCATCTAGAGGTCGGAATTGGCGATTAAGGTTAGAACATTTAAGTTTCGGAGCATTGAGTTTGGGGTAGAGATACACTCGACCATAGCGAGATAAGCAAACCTCGAGAAGTGCACTCAAATGACAGATCACCCGCCCAATCAATAAGTCGAATAGGCGAATAGTAATTCTCACAGGTAGTAATCCGTGAAGTGGCGGCGGAGATAAGCCTTTAGTCTCATGACACGATGAATTTACTAGATAAAATTAGTTTAGTTTAATCTCACACCTTAGTTAATTAGTCATTCATGGTTTAAGTCGGATAATGTTATAGAGCGATTTCAATAGTCAACGCACTTTTCCATTGGATCGATATATATCGTACCCTAGGTACCTTATATTGCAATCGACGCATGCACTTGTGCACATAGTCGATACATATTTTACACATCTGCGCTTTGTTATATCAGGTTTTGGCGTCGTTGCGGGGAGAAGTTTTGTGTTGATGTTGAAGCAACAGTATATATTACTTTGGAATTCTTATTTTTGTTTTTATTTTACTTTTACAAGTCTTTATTAATTTGGTCTTCACATTTCGTGTGGGATTACGATCGAGTTCTGATGAGTGCATGCGAACTCGGGGTCATGTTGAACTACATCTGTTTGATCCTAAGCCGGAAAGAACCTTCCTTACATCGATTCACGTAGGAAGCGAATATTGATATAGAAATCTAGCGATCATGCGAGTGATGAAGGCATGATCTTGCGGCGAATGCAAAGCGGCGCAAAGGGACCGCGATAGAATAATGGTAGGAATTATGCCCGGAGCGTTTATACAGCGAATGATCCATTCATGTTGCTAGAAGAGTTTGCCCACACCCTCTGGTTTGTTGAGCGGCTATCCGAAGACTACTGTCAGTGAAACAGCGAGTTGAAGTCGGTGACGCTACGATGCTTGAGCATCACATTCCCACGGATTGCCCAATGAAGAATCAGGTATGCATTTGACCAACTTCCTCAAAGTCTGCGACACGATCAAGTACAATGGGGTCACGGAAGAGGCACTTAGGTTGAGATTGTTCCCACTCTCACTAGGTGGTAGGCACGAGCATTGGTTGGCAGGTAAACCACGGATTCGACCACTTCCGTGGAATGACTTAGTCTCTGAAGTTCACGACCAAGTTCTTTGCAAAATTGCACGGCTGGTGCGAGATATCAATACATTGAACTGACTAGAGGAAGAGAACTGTGAGAGGCATGGGATAGGTTTCATGAACTGTTGAGAAGTGCCCATGTGGCGACCAAGATGGATTACAGAGTTCACACTTTCTATAATGGTCTTAGGGATGCAACCAGAACAATGATTGATGCTTCGACGGGAAGGCGCTAATGACAGAGAAGACTACGACCCGAACATATGAAATCTGAAGGATCTTTAATACCAATCGATGGCCTAGAGATAGGATTACCAGAGTGAAGAGGTGTGGCCGGCACAAATATGAGGGTTCTCAACAGTAAGGTTACTCGTATTAAGCCTGACTTGCTAAGCGACTAACTGGGCGGCAAGGTATCGTGAATGCCATATAGACCCGACCGCTGGGAGTTGTGTGAATTTTGTGGAAGTCGGCACGGTCTGAGTGTCGATTGGGACATGAAATAGTAGAGCATGCCTAGTATGTGTCAGGTTTAATCGGTGACCCGCAATGACAAGGTCGGTGTAATAGAGCTGACAACTATCGGAACCAAAATCGAGGCGAGGGTGGTATAATGTCGGAATGGTCGAACGATCGGGGTTAAGGATGGAGGCAATCAGCAATGTCACCTTATCTCGAGTGAAGCGAACCACCTCAGAAAAAGTGGACTTAGAGCAGACCCTTGTCTGAAATGCTCACCTCATCTGCCTTTATGAATGAAGACGAGCGAATATGCAACACCAGGCCACCTAATTGAACAATTAAGCAGCGTAGTTGAGAAATTTAGAGATGCAGATGGGCCAAATGGCCAATCTATTGACATAAAGGCAATCGGGTTCCGCCCATAAACCTTCGAGTGGGCAGGGACGAGAAGGAATGAACATGTAAGCGATCACGGCGAAGTGGTAGAAATTGGCGATAGAGCTGACCCCGGTGATAGGAGGTAGAAGCGAGAAAGTCATGCGGGCTAGTCGAATGATATCTGAGAGAGGGAGCATTGAGAAAATTTTTGTGGGAGAAGAAGGCGATGGGATTACTGACCCAGCCCCAGTCATTATCCCGGCGTCTAAGAAGCATAAGTGATGTGGTTCACAGTTTATGGAAATCTGTTCGAAACTACGTCAACATTCCGTTCTTTGATGCTGCGGAACAAATGTCAGGATTATGTAAAATTTATGAAGGACATCTTAGCGCGAGAAGAGAGGCGGCGGTTGAAGCTGATTAACTGGCGAGATGTGAATCAGCAAGAGGAAGGCACACCCTGAAAGCTTAAAGACCACAGCGGCTTCATATCATGCACCATCGAGCGCTATCTTTGAGAAAGCTTTGTGTGACTTGGGAGCTAGTATTAATCTCATGCCTTATCCATATTTAGACGTTTGGAGTTAGGTGAAGCTTGCTGACTACAATCACACTCCGGTCATGACGGAAGTCCTTAAGCGTCGAGAGGTGATAGAAGATGTCTTAGTGAAAGGTCAACAAGTTCATCTTCCAGGATTTCATTCGTATTAGATATGGAAGAAGATAAAGAAATACCCATAATCTTGGTGTCCATTTCTAAATGGCGAGCCCGATGGTCGCGTTCGAGGAGGGAAGTTGAAATGGAGGGTGCGGGAAGATGAAGTCAAGTTTAATGTGTTCGAAGCTGTGAGACACCCGGCAGAGAGTGATACATGCTTCATGACGAGGCTGTGTGAGGCTATAGTGTCAGCAAATTAGTCTCGGCTGATCCTTTGGAGGTAACAGCTGAGTGATTCGGAGAATAATATGGGAGAAGGCGGAAGAGTATGTAAAATGGATGGATTCCTTTGAACTCTAATAGAGAAGGAAATATTTTGAATCTCTAGGTGAAAATACTAAGCATGGTACCATCGCCGACAGCCACCCAGATGGAGAGCGAAAGCCATTACCTAGCCATCTGAAGTATACTTATCTTGCAGGGTATCACCTTACATTGATTATTTGGCGTCTGACGCGATAGAGGAAGATAAGTTATTAAGGGTACTCTGAGATCACAAAAATGCGCTCGGATGGTCTCTGGCTGATTTAAAAGGGATTCGCCCTTCTATGTGCATGCATGTCGAATTTGTGGAAGATGGTCATAAGCCTTGATGGAAGCACGAGAGGCCCGAGATCCAGTATGAAGAGGTAGTCTGCGGAGGTATTAAAGTGGCTAGATCTGAGGTTGTTTATCCCTTTATTTACGACAATGCATGGGTAAAGTCCGTGCGGGTAGTACCTAAAAATAGGAACAAGCTGTCATAGAGCAAGGAATAACACATTGCGCATACAGAAGCAGTCCTGGTACGGAGAATTTGTATTGACTATGGAGGTGAATAAGGCTACTTTCGAAAGACCATTTCCATTGCGTTCTGGATCGGATGTTGGATAGACTTATAGGACCGCGAATACTATTGCTTTTTGGATGGATATATATCTCATACAATCGATCAAGATAAATTTCATGAAGATCAGGAGAAGACGACATTCACATGTCCCTATAGTACATTCGCATTCAGGCGGATGCCCTTCGGGCTGTGCAACGCGCCGAGCACATTCCAACGATGTATGATGGCCATATTCTCCGATATGGTTGAAAAGACAATCGAGGTCTTCATGGATGATTTTCCGTCTCGGGAAGCCCTTCGACTCATCGCTTCGCAGAATTCGACAGTCAGGTCGGGACGACGCGAGGAGACCAATCTCAGACTAATCGGGAGAAGTGTCACTTTATGGTACAAGAGGGCATTGTACTTCGGCAATCGGATTTCGCAAGAGGAATAGAGTGCATGTGCCAAAGATCAAGCAATAGAGAAATTACCTCCACCCTCATCTGTAAAAGGCATAAGAAGCTGGGGCTACATTGAAGTTCTATAGACACTTCATCAAAGACTTTTTCTCGACAGAAAAAGTCGCTGCTTCAATTTAGATCGTCCAGTGGACACCATTTGAGCTCGCGCACGCTGTACGGGCGCATTCGCCTCGAAGATAAATCGTATCTACCCTACCGTAGTAGCACCATATTAGCCTTCCATTCGAGCTAATGCCATGTAAGTGATTACGCGATCGGGAGCAGTTAAGCATGCGTAAAAGAGAAAGAATATTCCAGGATCTACTATGCTATCAACCTCAATGATGCCCAAATTAACTATGCCACCACCGAAAGAACTATCGCTATCGTCCCGCTGACAAGCTTAGCCTTATTCGACGCGCAGCGCAACATATGTCGTCCACACTGACCACTCCGCCATAAAGTACTTGATGACCAAAAAGGACGCCAAACCAAGACTCATTTGGTGGGTTCTCTTGCTGCAAGAATTCGATTTAGAAATTAAAGACAAGAAGGGAACAGAGAACCTAGTCGCAGATCATCTATCACTCTGCGAAGTGGCAAGAAATGAGGTCCATGTGATCGACGACTCGATGAGCAAATTCTTAGCTATCAAGACAAAGGCTGCTCCATGGTTTGCCGACTACGTGAATTATTTAGTGGCTAAGGTGATCCCTCCATAATTTAGCTTTCAATAGAAAGAGAGGTTCTTCGCACACTTGAAGCACTACTATTGGGAAGAACCTATTCTATACAGTATCAGGCTGACCATGATCAAGATGTGTGTCCAAGATGAAATGGATAAGATTCGAATCCACCGCCACACTTTACCATGTGGGGGCATTGCGCCGTGAGAACAAAGAACCAAGGTACTTCAATCAAGCTTCTACTGGCCTAGCTTATTCAAGGATGTCAGCCAGATCCACTCGCTGGAGCAACGCCAAATGAATTCGGGAGCATTTCTAGAAAATGACGAACCACTCATGCACACAATTCTGTAAGTCGAAATGCTTGACTGCATGGGGATGGATTTCATGGCCCATTCCCCCCTCTTTTAATAACCCG
This sequence comes from Tetrastigma voinierianum, assembly GCA_016808115.1. NCBI lineage: Eukaryota > Viridiplantae > Streptophyta > Magnoliopsida > Vitales > Vitaceae > Tetrastigma > Tetrastigma voinierianum. The sequence continues at coordinate 196,138 of JAEQBH010006313.1, read as the reverse complement.
TACATCTTGCCAAGAGATTACGCCTCTGGCTGGTCAAGCCATACCGACCAAGACTCACGATGCTACTGCGGTGGCCCGCTTTTCACAAACCCACATATTCTCAATGCTTGAGATCCCGAGCACTGACATGAGCACCGCATCTATTTCTCGCAATAAGATGATTGACAAAGTTCACAAGTATGGAGGCGATTAATCAAGACATCCCCGCATACCACCCACGTACAAATGGGTGCTGCAGAGGTATCGACTCCGAGAAATCAAGTCCATTCCGGATAAAATAGTCAATACCCGTGAAGGAACTGGTCGAAAAGATTCGAGGATGCACTGGGCATACGTAATCGCATTTTTAAAAACACCATCGGGTATGTCGCCATTTCCTCGAATCGGCTTACGGAAAGCATGCCACCCTCACGCAAGGAATCGGTTAATCGAGCCTATCAAGCAACCCAAGCAGCTCAAACATGGACAAAGACATTAATCAGAGAGAAGCGATGCTCCGCCTCAAGTGAATCGGACGAAGAACTAGGCTTATGAGAATGCTCGCATATACAAGGAAAAGACGAAAGCTTGGCACGATAAACATATCACCAGGAAAGAGTTCAAGGCGAGGCAACAGGTCCTCTTGTTTTATTCCCGACTCAAACTTTTTCCGGAGAAATTAAAGTTAAGATGGTCGAGACCATTCACTGTGACCCAAGTTTTTTCACATGGAGAGGCGAAAGTTATGCATCCAGAGAAAGGAACATTCAAAGTTAACACCCAACGGTTGAAGCCATAACTCAGGGGTGCGTTCCAGCGACAAGTAAACCATTCCACTAAGCACACAATTTAAAGAGATAAGAAGGATTCATATATTCCAAGTTCCCCAGCAATATCGAGATTCGTGGTCGTCTTGTTAACGACATTAAACAAAGCGCTACTGGGAGGCAACCCAAGCTTTTCTTGAAATTTTTCATTTCATAGTTTAATTTTTTATCGCTTTTGTTTTAATTTTGTCTGGGTTTTTTATTCCTTCAGAATCGGGATTTTCTTAAAGCTGTCTATTTTCGTGGCCCGAGATTAAATTAATGTGGGAGGATCCGCCGAGAAGCCTATCGTATGCGGGCAGTCAAATTCAGATTCGCAGGGTTTTCTCAAACCTTAGAAACTTGTTGAAAATTCATTTCGCCTTTCATGTCGCGACGCCGCTGAACCATGAAAAAACTGCCTCGGCCACGCCGACGCTGATCCTCAACGCTGGCGACGCTAGCAAATCATTGTTTTATGGAACGCCGCTGACGTTGTATCTCAATGTCGCTGACGCCGCTCATCACTGAACGCTCGCGACGCAGATCCCAACGCGCGACGCTTGGATTTATTCTTTCATCACGCTGCGACGCCGGATCTCAATGTCGCAACGCCGCAATTTACCTCGAGAACGCCGAGACGTTAAGCCAGAACGCCGCAAACGCTGTCCCCCGGCTTATCGACTAGAAGCCCTCCATTTCGCCTCCCCACGCCATCCTCGTCGAAGCCCCGACTTCCATTGTCGCTTCGAGCCTCCGACCTCCTCGCCACCTCCTCCCCAATTCCTCCCTCCCGGTCCTCCGCACCTGTCTAGAGTCTCCACCACACCTTCACACCCTCCGTGACCCTCGTTTGAAACCCTAATAATTGCCTTTGGCTGGGCTCGCGGCAGCTCTAATTCTTTCAGACGGCAAGACCGCCTGTTGGATTAGTGTCCAAAGTATTTCTGAAACTCATTTTTACTAGGTTTTGAGCGCTTTTTGTGTACTAATTATTATACTAACCCAATTGACATGTTCCTGTCCCTATTGCACTTCTAATTGCATTCGAGGTCGTTGTGAGTTTTTGCAGGAATCGTGGAGGCCAAATTATCGTGTCAATCCAATCATAATCAAAGCTCCAAGTTGATTTTCACCAATTTCATATGGTCTCATATCAATTTCAAAGAAGCCAGAAATGAAGAATTTCAGCGTGAAGAAATCAAGAAAATGGCAAGCGCCAGTCATAGGATGCGCGGAGCAAAGAACAAGACAGCAGAATCAATGAACAAAGCAGATGAACAGAGGCTGCAAAATTGCCACACTGAATTTTCGCCATGATATGGAATTATCGCGGTACAGCTTAAAATGCAAATGCCGCTATGCACAAGGCTTGCCACAGGCTAGCTAGTCTCGTTAGCTAGCTAAAATTATCGCGAGATAGCGAAATTTTCCATTTTCGCTATTCTTCAGGATTTTCGCTAGCTTAGCGAATTTTCGCTTGTTGTTTAAATTTTCTATGCTAGCTTAAAAATTCCCGCATAGCGAAAAATGGTCAGCCCCGTGATTTTGATATTTTTGATTCTAAACGACCTCGCTTTTGTATAATTTACCAATTTGGTCTCTATTGTAATTTCATATTTTAGGTCTTTTGTCATTTCACATTACCAAGTCGCTTATGTGCCAACTTATAGATTTTTGTAACCCTAACTTTAATCTTTCAAGCACGCTGTTAGCCTTTGTTTCCGCCCTCTCTTCTCTCCTTTCTCTCCCTTTTCGTTGCCAAACACCTCCAAGGATGACAACTTGGAGGATGAGTGGCTAAACCACTTCCTTCAAGTAAAAGGCTACTCTGGGAAGGGATCTTAAGGTCGCCGGTGGTTCCCCTGCTTTTCACGCAGCAGGTTTTGTCATTTTGGTTCCCAAAATTCATTTCTAGGTTTAAAGCTCTGACGGTGCTTTCGTCAATACTTCTTGGCAAGCTTTTAGGGTTGTGTATTCTTAGCTTTAGAATACACTAATATCCATTAGTTTCCATTTAACAGCCACCGAGGTAGGTTAAGGGGCTAGGTTTTCACCGCAAGTGCATCCACTTTGATCAAATAATACTTGCAATCTTGTGTGGTTCAAGTGATTCTTATTTTTAGATCCATCGAGACCTCATTAAAGGCCCTTACCAATCATCAGAGGATGAGTCAAGATAGATTTTCACCGCAGGAACCACAAATGTTAAATAAATGCTTTCTATCAAAAGGAAAATACCATGTGGCTTAGGTTTTAATGCCAAATGAAGATCCTGGCTCAGAGATGACTACAGGCGTCATCCTCCCCAACGTGAGGAAATTAACCCGAGGACCTCAGCAAATTTCTTAAAATCTTAAACTCGTGGCCCAATGCTTCAAGGAGTTCATTTTACATTTTATTTCATTTATTTTCAATGTCCAAACCACCAACCCACTGTTTTTACCCCCACCTTAAAATCCAAACCAAATTCACCAGTTTTGTTTTCACTCAAATCATTTGTACGAAGAAAACCCATCCCCGTGTTCAACCCTAGACTACTATATCATAAAGAGCTTGACTACTACAGAGGGAGGAATATAGGATATAAATTCTTTTGTTGATTCCTGGACACCCTACCGTGGCACGACCAATGGCGTCGTTGTCGTGATGGTGCCTAAGTGCATTTGACGAAGCTGCGGAAACACTTCAGGATCCTCATCACAAGTTTTGGTGAATTTCCTTTTATATTTTTATCATCATTTTTTATTTTATTTTCATAAAAAAAAAATTCCTCAAGTAGATCAAGTTGTGTTGTTTTGTGTTGCCTCGTTATTTTTTCTAATAGAATCCATGTTCTAAAGGTCAAACTGTAATCAAAATGGAAGAACAATATAATGAGTACCCTGTGGAGAGTAACCCTAGAGCATACATGACAAACGAGGACTACAGAACCTTCCATGGCAGCCGGGCAAAGAACCTGAGAGAAATCCAAAACCCATATGTGTCTAAGTAGAGGGAATATAGGAGACCTGAATGGATGAGTGCACCGTTTATAATGTTCCTCAACTTATATACCCTCCTCGGCTTCTCCATGACATTTTACCTCAACTTCCCAAAGAGCAACAACCACCACCCTTATCCCCTGTCAACAAGCCATCCCTGAATTGAAAGCAAACAAGTGGACAATTTCATGAGGAGCAAGGTAGTGACTGCCTGTGCCAATCAAGAAACTGAGACAGTTGAGAGCTCCTTGAACAAGGAATTGGATGGGTTCCAAAGTGAAATTGATCAAAAATTGGACATCCTGTAGGAATCCATCTTAAAGCTCGCCAATCAGTTTGTTCATCAAGAGGAGGAGAATCTGGAGGAAGAGTGTCCGGATCGACACTATTTTGAAGTAAGAAGCCTAATCGGCAGGGATTAAAGGAAGAACCAACGTAAGATCCCGAGGAACCGCAGGATGCCCCACAATTCGAGTGTAATATATGTGGGCTGGAAAAAGAAGAAGAAATCCTTCCCTTGTTGAGTGAGGAAAGTAATGGGAAGGAACCAGGGGAAGAGCCCAAAAAGTCCACTGACCAACCCCAAAACAACCCACTGCCAGTAGCCCCCTCAGATGACCAAGTGTACATACTACCCACATCTGCAGAAAACCCAAAACCCACAGCACCTGCTCCCAAAACCCATGCCAGTCCATCACTGCCTGTGCAAAATTTCAATAGATTAGTGGCCTTTGTACAGAACTTTGCCACTACATCAAAAACAATGGCAACTGCTCACATCGCATGGCACGTTGTTGTTTTCAGGTGCCGGCTCGATTGGAGCACCCGAACCCCTGTTACATTTCCGAGCTCCGCCGCCCAAAGAGCCCTCCAAAGGCCTAAGGAAGTGGCTCGGGGGAGCACGCTCCACACTTTTGTTTTAAATTTTCCTTGTTTTTGAGATTTAGAGATGCCTTTCTTTATCGTATTTTTATCTTGATTTCGTTAATTTTCTTTCTTAGATTTTCTATAATTTTAGTTAATTCTTGTTTTAGACACTTTACTCTTCGCAATTTTTCCTAATTTTCGTGACACTTCAGAGCTGCAGGCAAATCTTGAGCTCCTGATGGAAAACCACAGCGTGCGAAAAGTTTTATAGTTTCAAACCATAATGGTAACCTCGCAATCCTAGCCAAACTAAAATTCTCGCTATAGATTAAAATTTCATTAGTTACGAATTTCGCTTAGCTGTAGCTTAAATTTCGCTTAGCCTAGCTAAATCTTTTTGTGAGACAAATAAATTGAAAAATTACAGAACGCATTCGCTAAAGAAGAATGCACAAATTATAAATAAATCAACAAAGGTTCCACTACGTGACAAAACAAATGCATAATACCATGATTTATTTCTTAGCTTTAGGCTTTATATAAAAAAACGCTTTCTTGTTTTTCTTTACATATTATTTTTATTTCAAAAAATTATTATTAGTTTTTATTTTATATATATATATAAAATATAAAAATTTGTCCCTTAAAAAAAAAAAACAAACAAAACAAAATTCTAATTTAAAAAAATCGCTATGTATATATATATATATATTTATTATTATTTTTATTTTATTTTATTATTTTTTATTTTATTTGATTTTTCAAAAAATTCAAAAAAATTTTGCTATTAGACATAGCGAAAATTTCGTTAAACATAGCGAAATTCAAAAGTGAGTCAAATTTTCGCTAGCTCTTAAAATTCCACTGCGCTAAATAAAAATATCAGAAGAAATAAATTTTTTTTCGCTACAGCCCCACTTTGCCTCCAAATTTTGTTTCATTTCATAACTTTTTTCATCCGAACTCCGCTTTAAAGTGCCTTGCACCGTTGGAAAGCTTAGAGAGTGTAGAATCCAAATATGGGCCGTAGTGCTGAACATTTTTGAGATTATTATGAAAGTGTAATTTTAAAATGTCTAACCGGGTCACTTTTTTTCTCTCTTTCTTCTCCTAACTTGTTTATTTGAAGCCCGAATCTGAAAGTGAATAAGGTGTCGATGGAAAGCTTCTTGCGAAGTCTCCTATCCGTAAATGATCACATCTCGTCATGGAGGTAACAATTTCCTTCTCTAATTTTCCAATCCGAGCCCTACTAACACCGAGATGTTCGGGTCGGGGAGAGTTAGCAAAGGAAGTGGCTTCGTGATTTATGTTTTGTTATTATTTTGTTCAAGCCCATTTCAGGATGTTTAATTTGGGCTTCGCTGTCCCCTTTCTATAAAGTCGCTATACCATACAGCCTTACTTTTTTTCAAAATCGACCTAATTTGCACCAAAATTTCTTTTGCGGGTTTTGCCTAACTCAGTAAGTTGTAAAATCTAAACTTTGTCCAATTCTATTGATGCTAGATTGATTCCATGCTTGGTTGAGTGAATGATTAGTTGAATTCTTGCTTTATTTCGACATTTTTCTTCCACCTTAGCTAACCACACACAAAGTACAAGAGGTTTCAATGATAGTCGAAAAAACTCGCGCAACCTCCTTTACTGCAGATAACCTACTCCTAGTTTCATCGACCGCCTTTAATAGGTTAAGGACCCCCTGTAGAAAAGAAAAAGAAGAAAACTGAGAAAAAAAAAAAAAAAAAAATAAAAGAAGAAAATTGCACCACTTTGGCTTGAAACCCGAACACGGTCCGAGGGGTATACGGGCGAAAGTTTTAAAGCCCTAAGGCCCTAAACCTTCACCGGGTCGGGAGTCACCGACTGCGTTCGATACATGGGTGGATGGGTGGAGTTTTAGCAAGTTGTAGGTGCCGGAGTCTCGAAATCATTCAAGTCCGGTGAAACCTGTAGAGCTCGCGGTCAAAAGATCCTTATGACTCGTGCCCTAAGCCTTAATTGGTCGAGTCACTAGATCCCCTCGCATGGACTTTGGTGAGGTCGACCTCAAGATTGCACCCTACAACGCAAAAATAGAATAAGAGGTGGGTCCCGATCTATTTAAGTTGGTTAGCATGCTAGGTTGTGGTAGTAGCTAGGTCGGGAGAGTGCGCTTGACAACTTATCGTTGAGATCCGATCAAACAAACACTTAGATTTTGGTGGAAGTTTCGGGGTTGATTCACCAAGAAAGAGGCTCTTAATACTCAATTTTTAATGGCATTCATTCTCTCAGGCGATAGTCATTGGACACCGGCTTTGATGATTTTTACCGTGGTTGTATTTACTCCATTCACAACCTTTTTGAAGTACCATTTTTGTGAACGTTATTTGTTATAGTTTTATATGTATTTTACTTGGCTTTTCTTTCATTGCTAAGGGACTAGCAATGTGTAGGTTGGGGGGTGATTAGTGTCCAAAAAGTGCTATTTTGAACCCTATTTTTAATAGGTTTTGAGCGCTTGTGTACACTATCAACCCAATTGAGACACAGCCGGTCCCTAATATCGTGCACTTCCCCCTAATTGCATTCCGAGGCTGTTTTTGTAGTTTTTTAAGTAGAATTGGAGGCCAAATTATCGTGGCTCAATCCAATCATAATCAGCGTCGGGTTGATTTTCACCAATTTCATATGGCCTCACATCAATTTCAAAGAAGCCGTGAATGAAGAATTTTAAAGCAGAAGAAAATTGAAGAAAAATGGCAAGTACAGTTGCGCATAAAGGAGCGGTGCCAGCCTCGCAGTGAAGCAGAATCAATGGAACAGTTGATGAACAAAGAAGCCGTACTGCACGAATTTTCGCTATGATAGCTTGTAATTATCGTGCATAGCGAAAATGCAAATTTTCGCTTATGCAATAAGTTTCACAGTTACCGAAAATTACTATAGATAGCGAAATTTTCCATTTTCGCTATCTTTTGTGATTTTCGCTAGCTTAGCGAAATTTCGCTAGCTAGCGAAATTTTCACTATGCTAGCGAAAATTCCCTGCATAGCGAAAATGGCTGCCCTGTGATTTTGATATTTTTGATTCCAAACGACCTCGTTTTGTATAATTACCACTTTGTCCCTATTGTAATTCTCACATTTGTAGCCCTTTGTCATTTCACATCACATAAGTAAAAGCCAACTATATAGATTTTTGTAACCCTAACTTTAATCTTTCAAAGACGCAGCAGCCTTTAGTTTCAGCTTCTTCTCTCTCCTCTTTCTCTCCCCTTTTCGTTGCCAAACACCCTCCAAGGATGATAACTCGAGGATGAGTGGCTAAAACCACTTCCTTCTTGAAGTAAAAGGCTACTGGGGGAAGGATCTTAAGGCTGCTGGTGGTTCCCCTGTTTTTCACGCAGCAGGTTTTGTCATTTTGGTTCCCAAAATTTTCATTTCTAGGTTTAAAGCTCTTTGATGCTGGGCAATACTTAAGTGCTTAGGTTTAGTGTATTCTTAGCTTTAGATACACTAATATCCATTAGTTGCCATTTACGAGCCACCGAGGTAGGTTAAGGGGTAGGTTTTCACCGTTAAGTGCATCCACTTTGATCAATACTTGCAATCTTTATGGTTCAAGGATTCTTATTTAGATCCATCGAGACTCATTAGTTACCCTTTACTAATCATCAGGATGAGTCACATAGATTTTCACCGTAGGGAACCATAAATGTTAAATAAATGCTTTTATCAAAAGGAAATTATTAGGTTTAGGTTTTAATGCCAATGAAGATCCGTTCGGGGAGATGACTATATGTCATCCTCCCCAACGCGAGGAAATTAACCCGGGAACCTCTTGGTTAGCCTAGGATCTTAAAATCAATGGCCCAATGCTTCAAGGAGTTCTATTTTACATTTTATTTCATTTATTTTCAGTGTCCAAACCACCAACCCACTGTTTTTACCCCCACCTTAAAATCCAAACCAAATTCACCAGTTTTGTTTTCACTCAAATCATTCAGACGTAAGAATACCCATCCCCGTTTCGACCTGGGGACCACTATACTCGTTAGCAGTTTGACTACGCAAAGTATAGAGGAATATATAGGATATAAATTTTGTTGATTCCGGATCACCCTACTGTGGCACGAATCACTTGTCCCTACCAATTCGGTCTGGTTAGAGCCTGAAGGCACATTAGGTGCACTTAGAGGTCGTGGCAAGCCTCCCTGTCGCCATTCTAACCCTCGGTTCCATTGTGCACCCTAGGTGCTCGATCTATTGTCTAGGTCACCTGGGAGTGGCCTCCTTTGCTCCATTCGGCCCCAGTGTGCCCCTTGGTGATTAGGAGGTCTAGAGCCACCCATTAGAGCCACCCACCCCTCTACACCTATGTCGGGTAAGCGGCAAAAGTTGACCGCTAAACGGGGTCGAGCCAGTGAGGACCCGACTCCAAATTTCGACCTCACCAAGTTTGTCAATGAAGGTGTCGCCGATAGGTTTGGCACCATTTGTAAAAATCGGTCCTTCATAAAAGAAAAGGGCTTCCACCACACTTCGATGACTCTTCAAGACCATTGCGACAAGGGATGGCGGCGCTTATGCCAACCACTGGCCCAACAAGGAATTTACGCCAACCTCGCCTCCCATGTCGTGAAAAAGGTCTGGGTGCGTGGAGTGTTGGTAGACTTCAGCGCGCAGTCTATCACCAATTCTATAATTCAATCTCGGTCCCACTCGAGCCTTTGATCAGCCTATGAGCAACACTACCCCGAGATCCCCGTGGTCTCGACTAACCCGCAAGGAGCGGAAGCTCAATAGTGAAGGGCACGCCGTGCACTTCAAGGCCAAACATTTGGCTTATATTCCCAAGGTGTGGCATCACTTTATCATGTCGCGTCTCATTCCAACGACGAACGTGTGTGAGGTGACTGCCAAGTGTGCCCTACTCAACTACGCCATCATCCAAGACATACCCTTCGATATTATGTGCTATGCAGGATTCCATCCTCTATAACCGATCGCAAATGAACCGGTGCACCCCCTTTCTCATATATGGCCTATGCAACGAGCGTCGTGCAGGTGCCCTTTAGAGTGAAAATGAGGCGTGATACACCCCATTAAAGCTATAATGGTCAAGCGTGACAAACCGGCGTACTAGTTTACCTGCTGGCAATGTACGATCAAGAATGAACCCTCTGAACGAGATGACCTTCACTCTAGCATCGTGCCCCGCTTGCCTCCCCGGCGAGCCCCCTAGGGTGACGGTGGGCAGTCCTTCACTGACCCACCACCGCCACGCCGACTCCTGAGAGGAGGCCCCATCCGGCCCCAAACGACCTAGAGGACTCTGGGCTCACCCCTCACTCGACCGCTTGACAAGTGCTTTCTGTGACGACTCCAGGAGCACCGAGTCCTCATTACCTAGGACATGGAGGCCCTCTGAGCTAACATGGGTACCATCCTGGCTAACCAGGCGACCATTCTCCGAAATCAGCAGTCCCTCCAGGACCAGCTAGCCCAACTTCTCGCCCTCTACTAGCCACCGCCGCCGCCGTAGTGACACGACCGATCACCAGGGAAGTTTCCTTCACCCTCTCTTATTCTTTTATATAGCATACACCGGACATCTATTTAGGGGTGTGGGTGGTGATCGGGTTTTGTTAGGGTCAGTATAGTTTTGTGATGTATTATTTTATTTCGTGTTCCTACTTTAAATAGGTTAGGTTTGTTTTGTTTACTTTAGTATGTCTAGCCTCATGTTATATTTATGTTTGTTTATTTTAAGATGCAAGGTCCCTTGGTGGTTTAGTTTGTGTTTTTGTGTTTAGCTATGTCTTTTTGCAGGCCCACATTTCTGCTTGTTGTTTCATCACCGGAAACCCTGCACAGATGAAATGACGCGAGAGTGTTTAGGTGGTGTGTGTGTGATGCCATGCTTGAGAGTCAAGGATCTCTTTTGACCGAGTCCACAATCATCATGGACAAACATAGTATAAATCTAGAAAGGATTCATAGGGTGTGTTAGATGCTAGGGAGTTTCAAGTTGAATAGGTAGGGAGACAAAGTGAATCACCTCCGGGATACCTAAGAAACAATTTCTCAATGAGCCTATCACACTCACACACAGATGACCTCTAGGGTATGCCTAGGCGTCGAGCCCAGCTACTAAGGTTCAACAAACCCTAGGAGTCTCTAAACACCAAAGTGATGGGACACCTTAAATAAAAGAGGATTGCCTTTAAGCCCCAAGTTAAAAAAAAAAAAAAAAAAAAAGAAACATATGAACATAATAAGTGGGATCTTCTAATCAAAATCCCGGGCACAGTCCGAGGGGCCTTTCAAAGCCTAATGCCCTGAGCCAACTGGCCGGGAGCCATTGACTTCACTGCCTGTTACAGGGGACAGAAGATGGAAGTTTCCCACAAATTAGGGCCCTTAGGTTTAGTTGAGTGTTCGGGGTGAAGTTCGAGGGGAACTGAATGCTCGGTGCCCTTAACCAACTGGTGGGGAGTCACCAACTAATCCCCACTACAGGAACACTTAACATAAACTTACGGGCACTAGTTTTTCTTTCACGCGTAGGTATGTTTAATGACTACAAACGGTGCGTTCCTATCCTTCCGTAGTTAGATTCTCCCAACTAGGTGAGTTGAACTCAAGTTTAGGGGTGTTGGAACCGAGGTATATGTTAGAGGTCAATTATTCAATGCACATAGTCTATTTTTGGGAAAGGCTAGTGAATACGTCGGAGGTTGAGGCACTTGTCAACTACACCGAGTTCAAACAAATTCTTTCGAAAGTCGAACATCCTTACGGATCCCTTGAAATTCGAACAAAAAGGCAAGATTTGTGAGTCGGTCCATTTTGATCCTTTTCGTCACAAGATGTGCATCACAATCTTAAAGGTTAGGTTATAGTATGTAGGTCAGGTGTCCTGCTTTATATCGCTTCTGTTGGGACAAGCAAGAAGCAGCTCAGGGGGTGTGATAAGTGCCTAAAACACTCATGCCATACCCGCATCTGTCTTATAATTTTAGCTTTATTTTACAGTTAAATACACATTTTATAACCCGATATCTTATTCTTACTGTGTGAATGTAACGGCGCTTGGACCATTTTGGAGCGTATAAGAAGAGCAGAAGCGGGCAGAACGCTATGACTCCCAACGTCGCGACATCGGGTCAACAAGAAGAGGAAGTCAACAAGTGGCCAACGTCGCGACGTCAACGCGAATTCTGTCTTAGCATCATTAAAAGCAAAGGGACTAGAAATCGAGAGGGCATCGGAAAACGTGCGGACGAGGGCACGGAAAGCATAGCAGCAGCGACCCAGATCAGCGGAGAAGAGACCTTCTTTTTTATTTTCTTCGTTTCTGAAAAAACTGTTGATGGTTTATAGATTGATTACGTGTTTAATAAAGTCCAGTATGCTCTAGATTCACATCTAGGGTTTTGTTGAACCCTGTCACGATTGAATGGATTAAGATTTTGATTTTATATTATTCAGTTATTTATGACTTGTTAGTATCTGCTCTATATCTGTGATTTATATACATGTGGTGTCTGGCCAACATTGGCATGATTTTGCTGGGTATCCGAGATCGAGAGATGAGGACGCCAGGATCTTATCAGAGCGAATCTCTACATGTCAATTCAAGAATGTAGATATCCCGATTCCAAGGGTGGCAATTAAGGTTAGAACATTTAAGCGTTTCGGAGCATTGGGTTGGGGTAGAGATACACTCAACCCTACTAGCGAGATAGGCGAATACACCTCGAGAGAGGGTATCTCGTAGGCAAGATCACCCCGCCATCAATAAGTCACGAATAGACTAAATAGTAATTTCTCTATGTAGTAATCCACAAAGCTGCGTAAGACAAGAGCCCTAGTCTCCACAACACAAGAATTTACTAAGATAAATTAGTTTAGTTTAATCTCACACCTAGTTAATTAGCGTCATTCAAGGTTTAAGTCCGTATAATGTTATAGTAATAATTTCAAGAGTCAACAAACTTCTCCCGTGGATCGATATTCATAATTCTAGGTACACTATATTACTTGATACGAAGCGTGCACTTGCGCACATAGGCGTACATATTTTACAAATCACGCCTTCGGCCTATCAATAATCTATTCTAGAAATACAAACTTCCAACTTCTTTCTCTAAAAACTCGGTCTTGTCACTATCTCTAACAATCTGTAACTTTTTCTGTAGCTCTTCATCATTTTTCTGCACATCTATAATCATTTTCTTTAAAACGGGTTGCGCTTCTAGTTGAGCTAACATAGCTCCATCATCTGCTAGTCTCCAATCACTATATTGTAGTGACATTGCTACCACTGTCTTTCGTCTTAAAGCATCGGCTACTACATTAGCCTTTCCGGGGTGGTAGTTTATGAGGCAGTCATAATCCTTGAATAACTCTAACCACCTCCGTTGTCTCAAATTTAACTCTTTCTGCGTTAGCAAGTACTTGAGACTCTTATGATCGGTGTAAATTCTACACTTTTCCCCGTATAAGTAGTGTCACCATATTTTCAAAGCAAACACTACCACAACCAACTCTAGGTCATGAGTGGGATAATTCTGTTCATATGGCTTCAACTGTCTGGACGCATAAGCCACCACTTTCCCATCTTGCATTAACATGCATCCAAAACCAATGCCTGAAGCATCACTATACAAGGTATACTCTTTTCCCAAAATAGGTTATACACACTGTGCTTCAACCAAGATCCCTTTTCTCAACTGTTTAAAACTATTCGACATTTGTCCTGGTCCACTCAAACTTTATTCCTTTCCTTAGTAACTTGGTGAGGCTATGACAGAAAAGCCTCTCACAAATCTTCTATAATAACCTGCTAGGCCTAAGAAACTCTCACCTCTAAGCATTTCGAGGTGGTTTCCAATTCAACGGCCTCAATCTTTGTGTGTGGTCAACCTATACCCTAATGACACAATATGGCCTAAGAAGGAAACTTCCTTTAGCCAAAAATCACATTTGCTGAGCTTAACATATAACTTCTTTTCTCTTAACGTCTCTAAGACTATTCTCAAATGTTGTTCATGTTCTTGTGCATCCTTAAAATACACTAGGATGTCATCAATAAAAACTACAATAAATTGATCCACATAGGGTCAGAATACCCTATTCATTAAATCCATAAATGCTGCCAGTGCATTAGTCAACCTAAATGGCATTACCAAAAACTCATAATGGCCATATTGGGTTCTAAATGCAGTCTTCGGCACATCGACATCTTTCACTCTTAACTGATAATACCCTAATCGCAGGTCTATCTTTGAAAAGACACCCGCTCCTTTTAACTGATCAAAAAGATCTTCAATTCTTGGCAATGGGTACTTGTTCTTAACTATCCCTTTGTTTACTTGCCGATAATCAATGCACATCCATAGAGTTCCATCTTTCTTTTTCACAAATAAAACAAGTGTTCCGGGTCAGATAAACTCATCCAAAAGCTCTAGTATCGACTCTTAATCCTTTCAAATTTCTCCGTTAGAGCCATCCTGTACCGTGCCCTAGACATAAGTTCCTAGCACAATTTCTATGGATAAGTCCACCTCCCTCTCGAGTGAATACTGCAACTCTTCGTGGAATACATCCGAAATTCCCCTTACCATCGGGAATCTTTCTACATCCACTTGACCTCTCTTAGAGTCAAGTATCACGGCCAAGAATGTTCCTACATCCTTTCCTCATAAATCTCCTAGCTTGCATAGCGGAGATCACATTAGACATTGCACTTGTTCTAATGCCTTATAATATCACCTCAGTCTGGTCAAAGCATCTCAACACTACTGTCTTTTAACCACAATCAATTATCACTCGGTGTTTAGACAACCAATCCATTCCTAGAATCAAATCAAATTCCCGAAATGGTAGAGCAATCAAATCAACGAGAAACTCTCTCGCTTGTATAACAATGGGGCAATTTCTATATACACTATTCACGCTAATATTGTGCCCCAATGGACTGGTCACATGCATGTCATATGCTAATTGTTCCACTACTGGTATCTTATCAAATACATGTTCAATGCATACATATGAATGGGTAGAACCATGGTTGATCAATGCATGCATCTCAATATCATATAGAGAGAAAATACCAGCAATAACTTCAGGAGCATCCTGATCCTCATGAGCCTTCATAGCATATGCTTGTGTTGGTGTTGTAGGCATAAGACGATCCACTGTCTCTGAAATTATGCCTCCTCGTCCTCTATGTTGAGATGGGCCACTACAACCCCTACCTCGATCGCGAGTCGAAAGTAGTGCCGCAGATCTTCCTCTACCACTTCCTTGTTGACTTCTATTATCCCCTGACTCTTTGGGACAATTTGCCATAAAATGTTCAGTGCTTCCACATTTGAAGCACCCTCCTGTCAACAATCTGCAAACCCCCAAATGTCGTCAATGGCAATGAGGGCACTCTAGAATTTCTCCCTTTCCAACTAAAGCACCTCTACCTGTACTAGGTGCTACTTTGGACCCTTGCCTTCTACCTCTCGTAGAGGACCTATATTCCTATTGAGCTGGAGACTCCCTAGCTCTTTTCCCCGAGGAGGACGAAGCTCCTCTAAAAAACTTCTTCTTTTGAGATCTTTCTTTGCTGTTTGTTTCTAGCCTTTCTACTTTCATTGCAGCATGGACCAACTGATATAAATCCATTGTTTGGAGAGAAGTCATAGGTGCCAAATACCTCTTGATGGAATCATGCAGTCCATCCTCAAATTGTCTACACCAAAATGCCCCGCTGAGGACTAACTCGTGCATACTTGCTAAGATGACTCCATTTTCTCATATTCACTTTCACCGATTGTGTCTTTGCTTCAAATTCAGGAATTTTTTCTACTTGGACTCCCTATACATCTCGGTAACGTACTTTACCCTGAACTCTTGGACAAAGAATTCCCATGTCATAGGATTTGGAATCCTTGGACTTCTCAACGCTAGTTTCCACTAATCATATGCCTCACTCTGCAACAGTGAGACTGCACATGATACTCTCTGATCAGGAGGGCATCTAACCTTTTCCAATACCCTTTCTAGCTTTTCTAACCAGAATTCGACTTTCGTTGACTCTTCCATGCTCGACCCTTAGAATTCCTCTGCTCTATGTCTATTGGAGCTTTAGGAGTGGCCAATCTATCCAATACCCGAGTCATGTCTTGCGATATTCTCAGCAAGGCTTCCGTGGACTAATTAGGCAAGGTTTATTTCTATACCAAGCTTCATAATCTCGTTCCTCAGTTAAATACCTCAATTTCTTCTTCAGGACGATCCATCTATACAAAACACAAGAACATTCACATCAGGCCAACACATTATTAAACACATGCTTTTTTATCATACACTCTATTCCGTACGCTAAACCTTAGGCTTTTCTGGTGAAACAAACTAACCTAGGCTCGATACCAATTAAACTCAGAGCACCCCCTTTCTTTGATCCAACCCGATTAGCGGGTCCGAACCGAATCCGGGATGCCCGATACTCACTAAATCATAGCAAATTCCCAACCCAAAGACCTAGTGTCGAGCTTAAGGTGTCATATATATATATATATATATATATATATATATATATATATATATATATATATATATATTATAAACTTTAAATTTGTTCATTCATATCATGTTAAACATTTAACTTGTACTATATTATGTAGCAGCGGATTACAAAATATATACAAGCTCCATATATGGAAATGTTCAACATTTACATTGTTTACAAAAGAAACAAAAATGCATATACATTAGACCAAAAGGTCTTCCAGTGGGCACCTAGTGATGTGTGGCCTTCGACTGGCCGACATAATGGATTGTCCCGCCCTTCCGGTTCCTCTTTACGCTAATGGGGAATAAATACATATGGACGACCTCGTGAGTACGGATCATCACACTTCTATACACATGCATATACTTATGGAAAATATAACATTTACATATATTTATCCATTTCTCATATCTACTTTTTCATAACATGTTTCATTCTTATCATATTTCATATACTTTTCATGTCATCTTCACTTTACTTCTTGTTCTTGTAACTGTATACTATCATCGCATAGCAGTGCTATGCTTCTCATACCATATCATATGCTTTACATATACTTATCATTTTCTTTTATGTTTCATGCCTGCAAAAACCTTAGAAGCGGATACGGGAAATAATTGTATATACCCGAAGGTACTATCACTATACAAGACAATGATCTCTATATGTATGTACCCGAAGGTACTATCACTGTACGAGACAGTGATCTATAATGGTATGACCCAAACGAGGCCGCTATAATGATCCAAGTGGGATCTATGTCATCGACCCAAACGGGGCCTCGATATCTATAAACTGTATTTTGCAGCAACTTTATCCTTATAAGCATGCTTATCTATCCCTCTACCAGGTTCTAAGCAGACAATCCATGTGTATTTTATGTTTAGTACATATCTCATATTCCCGAATAATTATGGTCATCCAGTAATCATATGCGATATGTATAATCATTTATTTGAATCTTTTCATTTTTCATATCTCATTATATGCATAAATAACTATGATTACCAGTAGAGCCTATTGTTTTTCATGATTTTTGGACCTAATATATGAGTTCCAATTTTAACAAGATATATATAGATGGATTCTTGACTCAATGGGATTTCCATAGAGTCTAAGAACACTCGAAACGAAGTCTGACAAAGAAGCAGCGACTTCGGAAGTCGAGGTCACATGGTAGTCAAACCCAACCGAGCTTACCTGACCTGGCCGAGCTGACCTGACATGGCCGAGCTGACCTGATCTGGTCGAGATGACTTGATTTGGCCGAGCTAACCTGACTTGGCTAAGTTAACCTAACCTGGCCGAGCTGACCTGACCTAGCCGAGCTGACCTGACCTAGCCGAGCTGACTTGGCTAATTAGACTATTCAGGGTAAACGGATCATAACTTGGTCTAAAGAGGTCCGAATTAAAAAATTCAAAAGCCTAACATCAAGTTCACTAATCTGGCTACAATTTATTAGAAGGACTCACTACCAAATTCCCTTTCTTTCTCACCCAAAAACTAGTCCTAAAGTCCGACTAATGCGTACAATAAGGAAAACAAGGTAATTTCCCTTAGTTCAAATTGCAACTAGACATTTCCCTTGGCGCAAAACACCACCCCACAACCCTTAAATGAAAAGAAACCCAAGTAGGAGAAACCTCTACACAATTAATGGGTTAGATGAGTTTCCTAAGTCTCAAAAATTTGGGAAATCCTTACTTAGTTTCCATACAACCCCAAATCAACTACAAAACCAACCCAAAACACATATATAGGAGTCTTAGAGTTCTTCAACTCAACCTCAATGTGTTAAAATGAGCCTGGGGAGTTTCCAAACCTAACCCATATACAAAATAGAGGGTTCCAAACCATGTATCTATTCTTTCTATACCAAAACTACACAAATACCATACTCAAATTCCATACAAAAACACTAGACTTCCATACCTTTGATCTTCTTTTCTCCTTCTCTCTTCCTTCTTCTCTTCTCTTTCTTCTTTCTTCTCCTCCTTCCTCTCTCTATACTTTTTTTTTCGTCTCCCAAAAAATGAGAACTGGATCTTATCCTCTTTTTGTCTTTTCTTTCCCAAGACCAAATCGAGATATTTTTACCTTTCGATCTTATCCTCCTTTAGAGTTAAGGCCACGTTCGGGTTTACTCATTTTTGCTTTCTTTTCCCATTTTTACATTTAGTCCCTCCATTTTCATTATTCATATTCCTGTTTCGCATATGAACTTATTAAATTATACTCTTTGGTCCCGAATTAGTAAATATACTTGGCTCTTATTTTATATTGACTCGGGTTCTTGCTTATTTTATTCCCGTGAAAATATACTTTTACTTTTATTATACCCTAAACATGTTATAAAACTGTTATGGCATAATTTGGGGTGTTACACTCGGCCTCCAATTCCACTAGCCATCTTATAAACACATGTGATTTTATTGAAAATGAAATTCAAATCTACGTGATAATATAATATGATATCATTATAATAACATTATATAAATGTAAGTTAACATAAAAGTAAGATCTAAGTTTCTAACATGATATCTAACTTAATTTAAACTTTAAACTAACATGATGTCAATATAATAATTTAATATTATGATATCTATGTTATTTAATATTATTATGCTATTTAAATATATCTTAAGTTTCTAACACGAAATAATTATGTCTAAGATTATGTCTAATATAATTAATTAACTAAAAATTATATTACTTAGTAATATTATGAACTAAAATAATATTATTAAGATATCTAAGAAGATCTAAATTTATAACATTAAATATGTCTAAGATCTAAGTTTAAATCATTATATAACTAAAATTTAATGTAAGTAATATGTTTCAAATTACTAAAATAAAATTATAGTATAAAAATGTTTCAACATTATATAACTAAAATAAGATTATATAAATATATTTCAAATTTAAAGTAATTATTAACTAAATAACTAATATATTTAATATAATTAATTAACTAAAATTATTTTAGTTGCAATATTATGAACTAAAAAAATAATATTATTAAGATATCTCAAAAATCTAAATTTCTAACATTTAATTATAACTAAGTTTCAAACATTATATAACTAAAATTTAATGTAAGTAATCTGTTTTAAATTACTAAAATAAGATTATAATATAAATACATTTCAAATTTAATGTACTATTAACTAAATAACTAATATAATTAATTAACTAAAAATTATATTAGTTAGTAATATTATGAACTAAAATAATATTATTAAGGTATCTAAGAAGATCTAAATTTCCAACATTTAGTTATAACTAAGTTTAAAACATTATATAACTAAACTTTAATGTAATGTATGTTTCAAATTACTAAATAGATTATAATATAAATATATTTCAAATTTAATGTACTATTAACTAAATAACTAATATAATTAATTAACTAAAAATTATATTAGTTAGTAATATTATGAACTAAAATTATATTATTAAGATATCTAAGAAGATATAAATTTCTAACATTAAATAATTATAATTGTTTAATAGTAGGATGTGTAATATCTAAGTTTAAAACATTATATCTAACCTAATTTATTATTATCAAATTAAACTAAAATAAAACTATAGTATAAAAATATTTATTATAAACTACTTCAACACCAAAATAAAACTAAGATACATTAAAAATAAAATATGCATAAACACAAAATTAATTCACAAAAAAAACATACCTTAATTCACAAAGATCTTCAAAATATTAGGATAAAGAACAAAGAAAAAATAATTTGAGAGCTAAATGGAGCTTAGATGTAGATGGATGAGTTTGTAATGAAATTGCATGATTTTAGGGGTATTTATAGAATTTTTTGGAGTCAAAATAGCTATTGGATTGTCAAAAAACCGTTGTGGTTTATTTATAACCGTTGGATTTGATTTTGGTTCAGATCTTACCATTGGATCATCATATATCCGTTAGAAATCATTCTGGACTGTTAGATCAAGCTTCAGATTTAAAATCAACCATTGGATAAAAAATATAGACGTTGGATGCATTTAAAAAGGCGGAAAAAATCTGGACCGTTTGATCAAATCATGACAAAATCCGGATGGTCCATATCAACCGCCAATTTTTTTAAAAAATCTGTGATATATCGCCGATATCTCGGTGATTTTTTGCCGATTTTTTGAGGTGCCTAGTGCGTGTTGCCCAATCTCGGTTTTTTTCGCCGAAATATCGGGAATTATCTATATTTCGGCAATTTTTCTGATTTTTCTCCGATTTTTTTCCAACTGACTATCGGTAGGCAATATTGTTTCGGGGCCGGCCGAGAACCGATATTTCGGGGATATTTCAGCTGAAAAAACCGAAATTTTGTTCCTTGGACATATGATGAATTGTTATGTGCAATGGTCATTACATAACTTGCTTGTGTGTGTCATTGCTTGATCATAGAATGACATGTTGAATGTGAACGTTGATATATGTTTGCATGATAGGTTGACATGAATGAAATGATTTATGGAAGTCATATGCAGGTGATGTGATTGTCGTGACACCGGTAAATTGGTGTGGATTGTGTTGTCCATGTAGCATTCATTATGCATGTGACATGAGATACATGCAATGACATTGCATTGCATTTATGCACGGGACATCGCATGACATGAGTGTGAGTGCATGGTAGAGATCGACACCGTGTTTGGTGTTTAATGGTATGTTGTGAGTACATGGTAGATCGACATGGTGGACTCGGTAAAATGGGACAACATCCAAAATGAGTGCCCTTGATCGCATAAAAGAAAAATGGCTGAGAAAAATACGTGTGTTGAATTTATAGCATGGGTAGCTTCATTGTTCTTGGTTAGACATATGTATCTGAGATGAAAGTTAGCGAGTGTCGGAAGACGTCTGAAGCCTAAATTGAGACTCAGAAAATTTGCTACCCACAAAAACACCACGGGCCTTAGTAAAAACAAAGTGAATATCGGTTGTAAGAATTTTGATTTATAAAACAAAAACTTTTGTTTTGGAAAAATGGTCATTGATGGAACATAAATGACGATTTTCACACTTGGCATATGCATGTGTAAGGGAGTCGGTGAGGACATGGGACATGAGACAAGGTGAGTCACATTCTCATCCATGGCATGTAGACATTTGAGTCGGAATGTGTAGGTTTTCACTTGAATGTGGGACATGGCATTGCATGTGCACTTAGGTGGGGGAGTAGCCCTTGTAAGAATTATTCTCTACTAGGCATTGCTCACCCCGTCGTGGGACCCTACAGGTACAAGGTTGACACTGATGAACGGCGCTCAGACGAGGCCATGATTGTTAAGAAGGCCGACATGTGGCCTTGATAAAACTTTTGTAAAAAGTATTTTATATAAAAGAATTGTAATTAAATTCTTATAGATTATTGTCAATATAGTCGGGTATGTAATTATAGTCAGACTATTGTGATATAATTATATATTAGGGATATGGACAAATGGACCATGTGTGATCATTGCTACTTCTGTTGAGACCCTGGATGGGTCATGGATATATTGTTATACATGTTGTATATTGGGTAGAGCTCCTCGAACAAAGGAAACTCTACCCGATTTTTGTGAAAATATGGATCCCGATAAATGGGACAAAACAATGTGGTATCAGGTTACCCAAAATCCACAGGAATTCCGCGTGTTGACGAGTTATCAACGGGACCCTCGGGTATTGGGGCGTCACAGTCGACTTCTAACCTTTTCCTCTTATAGCTCATAATATTTATAGAGATATTCACTTTTATAAAATAAAATAATAATAAAAAAAAAAGTGTATTTAATTTGGAATTTGAGTAGAGGTGGCAATTCGAGCAAACCTGTAACACCCTAAATTATACCCTAATAGTTTATTACAGTTTAGGGTATAATATAAGTAAAATTTGCATTTTTCGGAAATTTAAGTACTAAGAGTAAATTGGTAATTTGTCAATTAAGGACCTAAGGGACATAAGATAAAAAGATTATATGTTAAAGTAAAAATATGATAAGTTGATTTTCATATAGAATGAAGTGGAAAGACTAATAAGTAAAAAGAAGAAATTTAAGCCAAAAATTGGATAAGACCAAACATGGGCTTCTAGAATTAGGAGAAATTCTCATTTTGGCTTTTGGGAGTCTAGGGCTTATGGGTTTGAGGGAGAAGGAGTATTCTTTGGTGATTCCTGTAGTTCAGTGATGTTCGTATACTAGAAACAAACTAAAGGTATCGGAACCAAACACGAAACGGCCCCGATCTGAACAAACAATGGAATGTTGATCGAGCCCAATAAAGAAATAACGTCGTGTCCTTAAGACGAATTTGGCCCCTCAATCAGTACCAAGGATAGTGGACAATCATCTCCCAGGATAGAATGGACCTCTTTCCTCCGAAGCGGTACGTAGTCGGAGGACTCGACGAACTCAATTGTTTGTAGAACAATCGCACAAATGATAATGACGATGAAGTGAAGTTGTGGCGACCCCCGAGCCCGGCCCGATCTGGTTGGCGGGTTCGAACCGAAACCCTGGGGACGCCCAGCCGAAGCCATTAACCAAATCCATTTATCAAATACATTTCATTCTCAAATCTTTGTGGAAGCGATTTCAATTTAAGGCAAGCCCATAAACATTTACATTTAACAAATAAACTTTGCAATGAAGGCATTCTATGCCTTTTCAAAATGATTTACAAAATAGATATTCAGAGTTCAAAATGTTTTTACAAAATATCAAAGTTCAAAAAGAAACATGACATGAATGCACAAGTCGGAGCATACTCCACAATTCCTTCTTTATGACTCGACGCTCCTCGATCTTGGATCCGCTTTCAATCACTATATATCACTCGGTACCTGCGTATTGGTAAAACAATAAATTAGCGTTCATTACTTAGTGGTTCTCTGATTCTCTCTTCCATTTCGAGTTTAAGTCAAATCATGCAAATTTTTTCTAAACAATGCTTTGAATCTTTATGAATGATCCATACAAATACAATACATCTATTTATTTCATGACCATTCAAATATGCACTTTCTTATCGCGATAAATCATTCAAATCCTGAATCATGCATTTCCATAACTTTCTTATCATTTCAATTTGCAATCATGCATTTCAATTCCAATATGTCAAAAATCTCAAAAGTCATTTTCGATTCTGCCTTTAGCAATTTAACCTATGTTTTACGTATATAGGATATCGGAATCAGCGGCCTTTGATCCGGCGGCTGCCAGGCGATATAAAACATTTTTTATAACCTGATGCGGTCGCTAAGTTTGGCGGTTATTAAAATCAATTTGTGAACACTGCGAATCTTGTCCCACGGCCGGAGCTCTGGATCGGAGTGACACATCAATACATTCGTTTGCAATACTGCTAATTTGACCCCTATTGGTATACCAATCTATCCCTTTATGCGAATTAACGGTTAATCATTCTATTAAGGGCTTTAGTAACTGTAGCAAAATATGGTATAGTAGTATGTTTGTACAAACCATTCATTTTCAATAATCATGAATTTTCATATGCAAAATCAAATATAAAATCAATCAAAACAGCTTGATATCTTTTTCTAATACATTTAGAACAAACATTTCCAAATCTTGCAACAAGAATAGGAGTGATATATGACATATAGTTTCATTTATAGTTCAAATAATGCATACATGCAAATATTTGACAAACTCTAATAATCAGTTCAAATCAATATGTAGCTTTCATAAATAAGCATTTCACAAACAATGCTTGAAATGAGGTTAGAGATATGGAGAACAAACAAATACTTTAAGTAGGAAAAAGAGACTTAGAACAAACCAAAAATATTGTCGTCCTTTAATTACATGCTTAGGAATCTCGACCTCAACAAGACTCCTCCTCGTTAACCCCTAATCCATCACACATATTTCACAATCAAAGAAAAATCATTGGTGCATTCTAGGATTTTTGGTTAGGGTTGATGTCTACCCAATACACCTTCACTTGCCAAATTTTTTGGGGATAATTGAGCCATATTTTGATCATAAATCTTTCACAAAAATTATAGCTCTATGAGTCTATTTTTAGTAGGAATTTGAATCATCTCATTTAGATCACCCAAACACAAGTTATGGCATCTTTATGCCAAACTGGTCGGTATGCCCAACTCACTCTTGTTTCCTCATTTGAGTTAACTCATCATTAGTGTAGTCCTTATGTTTCCCAGGCTATGGTTCTAAGATTTATTCTCCAATTGGAATCATCAATTTGGATCAATAGTATCAGTGTTTCGTTAAATCTTCTTCAGTTTGCAGAAGCGGGGTCAGGATTATTCTTACATTTTAGAAAACAACTGATAAATTCTGACACTTTGGGGTTACAATTTATAAGCACCTTCAAGTAAATTATTTTCCTGGAAGTCTAGTTTACTCATAATTTTGAATCACTCAATTTGGATGAGTGAAACTCAACTTATGGCATAAATACCAAAACTATTCCAAAACACATAACTGTTTCAAAACTGGACCATAAATTTTGCTCCAGAAAGCAGGCATCACTTGCAGAATTCTGGGTCTGATGGGATTCCAAATCTAGGTATACCTATTTCATCGAGATTTGTTCTCCTAAACGTTTAGTGTACCCAGAAATTTGAATCACTCAATTTGGATGAGAAATGACCAAGTTATGGCCAAAATAAAAACATGGGTTTGGAAAATTTTGACAGCATCTCCCCTAAAACTTCATCATTTCCTTTATACAAAACTCCTCCATTTGAGGACCACAAACCAAAATCAACCACAAAACTGAACTCAAACCAAGCAAAATCACATTTGTACAAAACTGGGGTTTCTTCTAATAAAGATCAAACAAATAAATTCTAGGGTTTGTTCACATACCAAAATGCTTATTATTACCCCACTTCCTTCTCCTTGAACAACCTTGCAAGAACTTGAGCAAACATGGAAGTCCTACCACAATCTTGATCTTCACACACAAAACCCTACCAATTTTTACAAATTCTAAATTTGCCCTTTTTCACTTTGGTTAATTTCCGGGTTTGGTCAATTTCTCATTTAGCATATAATATTTGATGTCACTCCCATATTCATTACCTTACATTTAACCATATAATCATATATCATTTAACATTTATCAATTATCATTTAATAATTTCTCAATTTCCCGGAAAAATCCAAGTTTGGCTCAATTTATACCCTAAACATATAATAATATTATTATAAAAATATTAGAGTATTTTTGGGACGTTACAGAAGTGAAGTGAAATTACATTAAAAAAAATTTAGGAAAGCGGGAGTATATATACCCAGTGTCCTGGCAGGGCATGTTTGTTGAAAAAATATGATCTAAACACGTAATACGTTCGAAAAATAGAAACGATAGGGTGGACTCGGGCGAGCCAGGCGGCGGACGGCCGATAGCGTGTCGGGGAAAGCAGAGCCCTGGCTTGGTGTGAGTTATCTCCTTCCACAAAGTGGGGTGCTTGCCAGGGCCCCAAAACCCATTGAGAGGATCAACTGTTTTAGCCCATCTCCCATCTTGTTTTATTTGATGTGGGACACACTTTTCATTCAATTATGGGTTTTGTGGATTCAAGTCCCATGATCCCCAGAATGAAAAGTTCAATAATAAGTACTCTCGGGTGTATGCATGAGATGCAAAGTGAGGTCATTCCATGAAAGATTGCATCGAGGATAAGTAGTCTGAGACTTTGAACTTGTAGTAAACCTATGGAACCTTGTTGTCAGTAGACTTGATATCTTTGAACTATCGGCCTTTAGGTAATAAGCCTAGACAATAGAAATCACCTGTTGTTTCATAAAGACAAAGTGGTTCTCAGCGTTGTGTTCGTTTCAACCATGAACACTTTGGTCTCATGAGTGTTTAGAGAATTGGGTCTTTTCAATTCGTAGAAGCTGACCCTCACTTCACACTCACATAGGTGATTTCTGAACATATAGTTTCATAATCATTAAAAGCTTTTGCTTAACCTTTATATTAATCTTTGTAACATAGGGAATGGGTAAACAAATTTGTGATACTACACTTTATCTTCATAACTTAGTTGTCCTTTGAACCTAGATCTGGGATCTCAGTCAACTAGGTAGGGTGTTAAACTATGATGACTTGTTTAGAGGCCTTAAACCCATTCCCTTGATGTTTTGCATTATCTCTAGTTAGGCCTTTTGATGAATTAGCAATATTATCCTTTTGACTTCACATAAGTGTCGTGTTCCACTCTAAAGAAATTATCTTTTTCATGTCATGTCTTGACCGTATGTGAGGCTTGCCAGATTATACATGACGTTCCTTGCCCTTCCTATTATTGTGGTTTGACTATCACAATGTATACATACGAGCAGCAGTTTTAGGCCCGATTAGGAATATCTTCAATTTGACCACTCGGCTATTCATGGCTTTATCAGCAATAGTTTAATTCCATAGTGGATCTAGCAATACAAGTTTGTTTGGATGATTTCGAGACTTTGCCACCTGCCCAGTGTGAATACATATCCGCCTTGTTGATTTTGTGTCTTTGGTAGCCGGTTATCCAATTTGCATCACGGTATCAGCCAAATCTTGCCGGATATTACATTGTAATGCAAGCATAATCTTGAGTATCTTTAAGTAGCCCGATAAACTTTTCATAGCTTTCCAATGATTCATTTGGACCCCAGCGCCATCGACACCAGCTTGCTAACATAAGCTATGTCAGACCTAGTGCGATTCATGACATACGATACAACACGCCTGGTATACTAGCATACTCATTTTGAGCTTTGTTTTCACCAGTATTCTTAGAAAGATGTAAATTAACATCTATTGGAGTCTTTACTGGTATAATATCTAGATTCTTACTTTCAAGAATACGTTTCAATATAATGGGATTGGATTGTGATAGAGCCACAATCCTTACTAAAATGTCTTATAGTTTTTAACTCCTAAAAAATAACATCGCGACCACATCTTTAGTAATCAGGATTTGTACAAACAAAACATTTGATGTTTGTTCAGGTATCTCACCATCGCTTAGCGTTATAACTGTCGTCTACATATAGACGTAAATAAGCAGCTCAAAGTTTTTGCCAGCATATTGCACGTTTATCGTACTCATTAATCTTGAAACCGTCGACAACATGAACCGTCGAATTTGCGTGCCGTGTTTTTGGTGTGTTTCCAATCCATTGGTGATACGATAAGCCGAACGCACTACAACTCTTTGTCCGGAATAATATGAACCCATACGGTTGTTCCAAATATATTTCTTCTTCCAATCTCACTTTGGTTTGGGAAGGTCGTTTTCACATCCATTTGATAGATTTCCAAAACATACATAAACTGCTTTGTAACGAGATTGCATCTATATCAGATGCCAGTTCTTTACAGTAACGAGGTGAATAAAATGCTCAAAATAATCAAGACCTTTGTATCATTTTTACTACGAGTAACCATATCATTTTATCAATAACACCATAAAGCTTTGTTTTCCTCTTGAAAATCGCTTACATTGTAGTGGTTATTCATACCAGGGAGGAAGGTCACGATGACGATTTCGTGACAACTGATTTGACAAGATGGATTCAACTTGGCTATTGATAACCCAACTTTCCCAACGAGGTTTACTGGCGAAGTCTGACTTCTTGAATCTCAGAGAAATAGTTTCTCCACGATAAGATGTGTTGAAATCGCATGTCCCAAAGGCGTGAAGTCCTTTGTCTTTTACTACGTCTAGAGTTCATTCTCCATTGGATCACTTCTAGATGTAGTGTCTGCGAGAGCCTCTTCATTATTATCAATTGACTCATATCTTATGTTATACGGAGAAATATATTTTCAAAGAAACGACGTCCCTTGATTGATGATACGTAGCCCAGCGTAATATCATCTTCAGGTTTCTACGAGCTTGCTGAGACAAGAAAAGCGATATGCATTTCTATTACGACATGTCAGATGAAAACCCACTGGAGTCCAGCAATCTGGTCCCTACCTTAACCTTTTAGGCTTAGGAGCATGACTTTGGCTGAAACACACACTTACGAGATCAGTTCAAGTTGGGCGTCACATTTCCACATTTTTATGAGGTTTGTTTATTGATAACTATAAGTGTCTATTTAAAAATAAATTCACGTCAGCTTATTCCAGCAATTTTGTAGTAGCAGTGTCAGCTTAGTAGCATTTCATTGTTTCTGCACGCTTTAATAGGATTTTTCCTTTCCGCCTTCATTAGATTATGGTGTATAAGGAGGCGATCTGTTTAGGTGAGCGATACGGAGCTTGGTACAAATTTCCTCGAATGGAAATTCATATTCACCTCCTCTATCACTCCTTATGATTTTAATTTTCTTGTTCAAGCGAGTTTCACTTTGGCCTTATAAGTTTAAAAGCATTCCACCCGACCCGCCATCTTTTAACTTCTTACTAGTGACAAACTTGCATACTCTGAAATGCGGCGTCATCTATAAGTAATAAAATACTTATTCTCTGCTCTTGACAGTATTGATTTAAGTATCGCATGCTCTCTGTGTGTATTAAATCTAAAGGTTACGAAACTTCCCATTATCTGAAAGTGGAAAAGGGGGCTTAAGAAGAATTTAGATTCAGCTTGCATGGCATTTCTCGCAGACCAGTCAAAGTCGACGGCGGTCTCGCCATTCATTAATTTCTTTATTGACTTATAATTGCTTATAATCTACCGGTCTAACATGCCCGAATGTTAGAAGACTCGACTTTTTATAAAGAAGAAGCAGCTTTTTATTCGGAAGATCATGTGGTTACAACGGTCGTGCATTAAATGAACGAAGCTATCATTTCGGATAACTTCTTTCACGCCATGTCTCGACTTTTGAGAGTACAAACTTATCGAATCTGAAAACGGCTTGAATCCATTCTTGCTAAGGAGAGATCGACGGCAATTCTTGCGGGCTGTCGGTACATCGCGAGAACATTAATTAGTGTCACGAAATAACCGGATATCAAATGCTAGAGAACAATCTTTCGAACGCCTTTCAACCTTAGGGGTTGTGAATTTACCATGTAAGAGGATTTTTGCATCACCCACACCCCAGCGGTTCGTGAGACCACGAAAACACAATACGATGTTTGCTGCGGTCTTGTGAGGTGCCTCGATATGTTGTGGAAATCCACCACTCGCCAGGGTTCCACCATATTACACTCGGATATCATAGCAGTCATATTGATATCATCAACACCATTGGAAGTCTTTTTCACACCATTAGCCAGCGTTTTGTCTTTTCTTGGCTCTGGAGTCTTTTGCAGATGTCCGGTTGCTGCGATTGAAGGCGCATAGCCCCGAACTAGCACAGGGCGCTTGTTTGTCCTCTTTCAAACTTGAGCGGTGCGTATCATACTGTAGTGGTCTGATGCCTTCTTCAACATTACATTTGCAGCACAAACTACAGATTCTTCCCAACTTTCTTCTCGGGCGGCTATTGTCTTCCTGATCTGTCGAGCAGTCAAGTCTTTGATGACGCTCGCGCCTGCTAATAACTTTGTGTTTGAGATAATTTTGGAAATCTCTCCCAGGGATGGTGTGGGTTTTCAATGAATGCGACCACTTGAAATGTGCTCACGCCCAAGTCATTCGCCCGGCATGAATATCATGCGCCTTAGGCTGAGAAGCTCTTGAACGCGACTTAGGCGGTCTTTAAATCAACCATCTTGAAGTGAGAAATTTCACGAACAATGAATTTCTTCGGTCGAGGCGTCTTAGATTTTGTCTTCTTGTCAAACTGTCCCACGCTCCTGAAATTTGTTTCGCGAGAAGGACCGCAGGCGTTATGAAGTTTTCGGTAGTTCCGGGGAAGTTGGTTGCGACACGGAAGTGAGAGATGATTCCATGCATCCACCAGTAGCCCAACTTTTCTTTTATCATCTCTCAATCAATTTAGGACCATCCTCATTGAGAATCTTGCGAGATTGAGGTTGTGAAGGATAGAAGGCGGCGGCACACTGTTTGCCATCTCTTGTCGGTACCGTTGAACTTTTAGAAACTCTATGATTACGAAATAGGGTTAACAACGGAATTCGAAGCGAGAGAGGCACATTTAACTAAAAGCGAGAACATATTCACGAAAAGAATGGATAAGCGGAATAACTGCGATACCAACGAACATAAACTTGTAATCTGAGAATAAATCAAGCCTGAAGATTTGTTCAAAAATTTTTGAATCTTTGAACTTTATGAAAAATTTAGATGATCTTAAGATTGTGGTTTATTGATGTTAGCATTGTCGCCCAGAAGCCACAGCTTAAAATGTCCCGAGGAAACAAACGATTAGTACTCAAAGTACTATTTTGAACCTGTTTACATCCCGCGGGTTCGGGCGCTTTTGTAATAACTGATAGGCGTGACTAACCACCATTTGCACGATGAGTCCACCTGCCATTCTGCGATCTTTTGTTTTAAGCCATGAGTACTGTGATTTTTACGAGCTAATCATGCAAAAATTGTTTTAGTCGATCCAAGCATGAAGTGAGTCAAACTCGGCATTGCGAATCGAGAGACCCGAGAAGAAAGAAAGCCGAGAAAATCACGAAAATTAGATATGAGAAATTGTTACGGGATTGTGGGGAAGTATTCACGAGCACAAGCTGGTGGTAAATCTCTGTGGAGCCCACATATCAGCCGACCTTGTTCACACCTTGACGCTGAGGATTTTTGTTACACAATTTTTGTTTCTTCCGTTTTATCCATTTTCTAATACCTTATGATTTTGGTTGTTTTTGTAATTTCCACTACCGTTGCAGAGCATGTGCAAGGCCTCGATGCATTGTCCCCGGCTTTCAATCGATCCATTAAAAAAATTGGCGGGCTTTATTTCTCTCAAGCACTCTCGCTTCTACTTTGCTTATATTTTCAACCGTTTCTTTTTCTTGTTTACTGGGTAGCGAAACACCCTCAGGGGATGACAACTGGGAAGGTTGAGCGGAATTTAAAACCCTAGACCCTATCAGCTGAGTGAAGAGGGTGTTGAGTAGCTAGAGGATGCGGAAGAGAGCTACTAAGTACCATGTTCTTCACCTTGAGTACTCATATCGATTTGTGTTCCCTTTCTAGCGTAGGTTTTTATCCGCCCCAAGAAGATCATGAATGGCTGTTGGTAAGGTTTTGGAGTTGGAGTGAATTCTTATTGCTAGATCCTTGGATTGATCAGATTACACCTCTATGACCATTGAAAGTCAAAGAAGAACAGTAATTCAGCTGGCTGGTGACCTTTGATGGCTTGATAGATGCCATTTTTCAAAAGGATAAATATTTCCTCTAACGAGGAAATGAACCTTTTACAAGAGAACCTAGGTTGCCTTAGAATCCCAAGCCCGATTACGATACTTCAAGGAGATCTCTTTATTCTTTTCCTTTTTCTCCATTTTATTTCAATACACTCACCATTAAAATCCTGTTTTTTCAAATCCTTAAATCAAATTGGTCACCATTTTTTAACCTCAACATCAAAATGTTTTATGCGAAGAAAAACTCCCGTCCCCACGTGTCTTCGACCTTAGAAACCCAGCCTCTTTACATAGTAGCTTTGCTACGGCGGTAGGAAGAATTTATGATACAAATTTTTGTTGATTTAACACTTAACGTGCTGCGAATCCCGGAAATGGCGTCGTTCTGAGATTAGTACACACAAAATCTACGTTTATTGAGGTTATTGGAACGCTTGTGATCCTCATCGCGATGCGGTGAATTCTTTTATATTCTTGTCTGATTTTTCTTTTGTTTCATTTCAAAAATTTGTTCTTGAGTTTTTTTTTTTTTTTTTTTGTCTTATGTTGCCACATTTTTATGCAAGGAGATCATCTTCAAATGGATTAAATCTGACAAGTGGTGAAATCGGTGGCCGGAGCTGTCTTGGATTTGAAGTAGTTTAGGGCCGATGGAATATCTAGAGGAAGCTTGACAAAGTCAACGACCCTTGAAGAGAAATTTAAATGCCACATGAGTCATGAGGGACTATAGAAACCCTCCATGGATGGTATGCCTTACCACACACACACACACACACATTCTACCACACACCCACACACACCACCACCACCACCACCACCACCACCAGATGGTAGTTATCGACAATTTGCTTTCCATGTAAGATTCTTGACAACGTTTGGAGGAACCACTGAAGCTATAAACGGGGACGGAATCTTTGCATTATGCACCTCACGCATCCCACGATTGCGATATTTCCCAATGTACCATCTACATTGCTCAGTCTGCCTGCAATCCCCAATCTCTCGGCCCGAAGCGAAGCCATTCGGATCTTATTTTCTCTGCCACTGCACCACATACTTTGCCCACCTTACCTGCCTGCACCTGCAGGCGAGGTGACTTTGTGGAAGAGCGAAGACCATCAAGAGTGAAGGGAGTCAAGAGGAAGAGTGCCTAAGATACCATGGTAGAGAGCAAAGTGGTCAATGAAGCAGCCTATTATTGGAATCTTTCGCACATCAAAAGGCCGCCTACCCACGGAGAAGGAAGCAACCCCCGTTGTTTGACTGAGGAAGCAAAGGAAGAACACCAAGAGAACACCACTCCTCGCCCTACTCGACTCAACTACATACGCCCCACCTCGCATCACAATCCCAACCTAAAACTCTTGCTGCTGAAAATAAGGTCATCCCACCTGTCGCCCATACTACAAAATCCTCAGAGCTAGTAGCCACCGTCGATTTTTGCCAATTACATCGAAGAAATCGCGCCTACCCATACCGCATGGCATAGTGGATGGTTCTGTATTGCCCACATGGAGCACCGGACTCCCAGATCTCAAGAAGTCTAACAATTCCAAATGTACCACCAAAGGCTTAAGGAATTTGTTTGGGGGAGCCCAGTCTCACCCACTTTTTGTTTTCATCTTTTCTTATTTTATCTTATTTTATTTTATTTTATTTTGATTTTATTAATTTGTCTTCTTAGATTTTCTCTAATTTTTAGTTAATCTTTGTTTTTAGATTAATTTTCATTTTTCTACATTTTTTTAAATTTTTATCGTGTTTATTTCGGGCAGTGTTTATGGTTAATTTGAAGCAAAGACAATGCAAAAAAACTAAAGGCATGAGCAATTTCTCACCAGAATTTTCGCGCACTGCGCGAAAATCTGTTTTCGCACAGGTTACTGTTTTCTTTTCTTCTCCTGTGTGCTATTTTGTCTTTTTATGATATATATATATATATATATATATATATATATATATATATATATATATATATATATATATATATATATATATATATATATATTTAAGTTCTCAAAAAAAATTGTCTTTTTTAATTATATTTTATTTATTTTTATCAAAAAAAGCACGAAAATTCGCGCAGTGCGCTAAAATTCGCGGATGCACGAATTTTTTATGTTATCTTGCTTCCCATTTTGTTTCACCCATAACTTTTTCATCCGAACTCCGTTTTAGGGGTTCTGGTACCGTTGGAAAGCTTAGAGAGTGTAGAATATAAATCTAACCATAAATAACACTTTTGAAATTTTTATGAAGGTGAAATTTTCAAAATTCTCTAACTTGTCACTTTTTTCCTCTCTTTTCTTCTTCTAACTTGTTCATTCGCCTCAAACTATCAATAGCGTGTCGACGGGAAAGCCTGGGAAGTTCCCATCCAACAAACGAACATCACATCAGCAGGTAGACCTCCTTCTCTAACTTTCCAATCCGAGCCCCATTGCGCATAATGAGATATTTCGTCGGGAGAGTTAGCGAAGGTGCTGGCTTTTGCATTTATGTTTTTATTATTTCTTAAGCAAGCCCATTTTGTAATGTTCAGTGGCTTGCTGGTTTTCCTTTTTGTGAAGCTGTTATACTATACAACTTACTTTTTCAAAAATTGGACCCATTTTGCACCCAAATTTTTTTTTTTTTTTTTTGTGTTTTGCCTAACCTACAAGTTGGAAAATTGAAACTTTGTCTAATCTTGTTAATGTTAGATTGATTCCATGCTTAGTTGAGTGGATGATTAGTTGAATTCTCTGTTTTTCACATTTTTCTTCCACCTCTAATAATCCACATACTATGCACATTAGGTTTCAATAAAATAAGAACTCGCTAACTCCTAAATTTCGCAAAACCTACCCTAGTTTCTGACTACCTTTAAAATAAAGCTAAGGACCCCATGAAAGGGGAGGTCAATGTGTCTTCCAAAATAAAAAAAGAGTGAAAAAGAAAAAGAAGAAAATTTTCAACGCTTTGCCTTGAAACCTGAGCACGGTCTGAGGGGTATATGGCAAGCTCTTAAAGCCCTAAGTGTCTCTAAGCCAACTGTCGGGAGCCACCGAGTTAGTGTCATACACTCAGTAGATGAAGGAGTCAGCAGTCAGAGGTGCCAGAGTTTCAACCATCTGAGTCTCCAGTGAAACCCGAAGAGTTAGGTGGTCGAAAGACCCTTATGACTTGATGCCCTGAAGCCTTAATTCCTGGTCGAGTCATTATGGATCCTCGCTACATGGACTGGTGAGGTCAGATTCTTCAAAGATTGCAGACCCTACGACACAAAAAAAAAAAAAGCCATGGAATAAGAGTGGGTCCACCACGGTTGGTTACGCGGTCGTTGTTGCAATAGCTTGGTCGGGGGAGTAGCCGCGCTTTATCATTGTATTTATCAAACAAAATACTTAGATTTTCGTGAAGTTTATGGTTGATCCACCAAGATGGAGGCTCTTTTGATAATTAAATTTCAGATGGCATTCATTCTCTGACAGTTGTCAAGCAAGGGTTTGATGATTCTTACTAGGTTAGGCATTACTCATTCACAACCTTTTTGAAATATATTTTTGTGAACATAACTTTGATTTTGTTAAGATGCTCTCTTCTTCTTTTTCTTTCATCATAAGGGACTGGCAATGTGTAGGTGCCAGTAAAGTGATTAGTACCAAAAAAGTGCTATTTTGAACTCGTTATTACGTGTTTCAGCCCTTTTATGTACTAATCAACGAATTAACCCGACATTTGGCATATTAAGGTCCCCACATTCTAATGATCGCATTTTCAGGGCAAATTTTGCGCTATGAAATTAATCGTACAAATTGTTGAGTCGATCCAAGCACGAAGAACTCGAGTCAAACTCAGCATTGCAGATCAGAGACCAGAAGGAAAGAAGAGCAGAAAATGCAAGAAAATTGGAGCTGCAAGAAATTTGGCAGGATTGCAAAATGGCTTCCTATGCACACTGTTCATGCATCCTGTTGACACTATTCATCCAAAGAAACATCGTTTCACCCGTTTGTTGACGCTTTGAGATTTTTGTTACAATTTTTGTTTCTTCCGATTTATCCTTCTAATACCTTATGATTTTGTTTTTGTAATTTCCCTTGCTCGAAGCATTATGCTTCCCGCCTCAGACAACTTTCAATCAATCAATAAAAAATTGACGAGAGAAGTTTTCAGCTCTCCCGCTTCTTCTATTCTCTACCTCATATTCTTTCATTTTCTTTTCTATTTTCTAGGCAGCCAAACACCCTCCGAGGATGACAACTCGAAGGATGAGAGGCTAAAACCCGTTTCTCCTTGACACTAAGGCCGCGGGCGCAGATTCAAGGCTACCGGAGGTACCTGCTCTTCACGCGCAGTACTCACCGTCGGGCCAGGTTCCCTTTCTGTAACCATAGGTTCATCCCTTCGAATCCCTCGAATGGCTACATTTGCAGTGTTTTTTAAGGTTCAAGTGGGATTTTCTATTGCTAGATCCACCGAGATTCATTATTACCCTCTATGACCCATTGAAAGCGGGAGTCCCAGTGAGACTTATTCTTCATCATTTGACCACGATGGCCGCAGGATTCCATTTTTCAAAAGGATAAATATTTTGAGTTAGGTTTTATAGCTAATGAAGATCCTGGGCTTGAGATGACTATAGGTCATCCTTCCCAACGCGAGGAAATGAACCCTGGAAACCCTCAGTTACCGTAGAATCCCAAGCCCAGTATCCTGATACTTCAAGGAGATCTCTTTTATTCTTTTTCTTATTTTTCTCCATTTTTATTTTAATCTGCTCAGCATCAAAATCCCCTATTTTTACCAATTCCTGAAATCCAAATTGAAATTCACCATTTTTAAACCTCACTGTAAATCATTTGTACGAAGAAAACCCATCCCCGTGTTCAACCCTAGAACTGCCATATAGCAGCTTTGCGCCACGTAGCAGGAGGAATTTAGGATACAAATTTTATTGATTCCAAACACCTACTGTGGCACGAATCAAAACCTGAAAGCAGTAGTACAAACAAACAATCAGATATTGATCCGAGCCCAACGAAATAACGTCGTGTCCTTAAGACGAACTTGGCCCCTCAATCAATACTGAGGATAGTGGACAATCATCTCCCGCTAGAACTGACCTCGCCCTCCGGGTTTGCATAGCTCCGAGACTCCAACGAACTCAATTGTTTACAGAATCGCACAAATGATAATGACGATGAAGCCGGCAAAGGAGAATTCGTTAAAAAAATTTGGGAAAAGCGGAGTATATATATACCACGGCGTCTCCCACGACGTATTACGTTCGCTCAAAATAGAAACCGATAGAGGGTGAAACCGGAACCGAACCGAGCCGGACGGACGGCGGCGGCGGCGAGTGCTCGTGGGGGGAAACCGACCTAGCTTAGCATAGGTCCTCTCCCTTCCACAAAAGTGGGGTGCCCCTTAGGTCCCAAACCCATTTGAGAGGCTCAACTATTTAAACCCATCTCCCATCTTGTTTTTATTCTATGTGGAACACACTTTTCATTCAATTATGGGTTTTGCGGATTCCAAAGTCCCAACAATTTCTCTTCATTTTCTTTGGAGATCTAGTCTTCTTGAAGTAAGAAAGTGAAGAAAAGGAAGCTAGTTGAAAGTTTTAAGAAAAGCAAGGTATGGAAACTATCACAAATCCCTCCTTGTCTAGGTTTGTGTAGGAAAAATCCTAATAAATGTGTTTATGGTTGGTTTAAGTCTAGTTTTGAAGGTTGATTTGTTTTGGTATTGGTTTGGAATGAAGATTTCCAATAAAAAGAAGGAAAAATACCCTATTCTATTTTTCAGCCTGACACCCCTTTGTTCAGCGGCGAAAGTGCTCGACAGAGAAGGCCTGATTCCGCCTAAAGCGAACTAGAAGGCCCCCAAAATTCCAGCTTCGCTCTCGCATAAGCTTAAGGTTTGTTTCGCTCCTCTTCGCCAGGGCAAAGTCGGGGAACTCGCTTTTGTTCCCGTCTGCTAATTCTAGAAACCATCCATTGGATTAATGAGGATCCTAACAAGTGAATGAAAGGATCTGTACAAGTATAAAAGTTATATGAAAAATGTTATGAACCTCGCCGCCTCTGCAAACCTGTCATTGGGCAGACATTGTTCTCGCCCCTTAATTGCTAATGTGATTAAGAACAATATAATAAGCTTAGTAATACATATATGGGTGCTCCGTGTCATTGCATTCGACCGACCGAAGGCCGACTTTAATCTCTACTGCAGAAACTTTAATCATTTCAAATAATCCAAATACAATTACTTTTCTAAACACATTTCAAATACTCAATGAAAATATATATACGTAAAACTCTTTTTTTCATTCGATGTGGCATTTCATGCCATTTGGTCCATTTCCCACCTTTATATAATGCGACATTATTAGCCGTTTTCAATAACCAAATATTTACAAAACAAAATCATACTTCAATTTTCATAATAGTGTTCTCAGACAAAATGAGCCGAATAATTTCATGTATGTATGTGACTCGAGTTTTACTTATCCTCCAGGTAACTCTTTGACGAAGACTCACCCACTCACTGGCCTACCACGTCCCGCACCTATTCCCTCCCTGCACCTAAGCCGATGATAAAACAACCCGACTAAACATCTTCATGCTTAATTGTTCTATATAGTTTTCTCTTCCATTTCAGTTTAATACAAATCATGCAATTTTTCTAAACAATGTTTTTTAACCTTTTTGAATTATCAATGCAATACAACACATATATTCATTTCATATACATTCATTTACAGTTTATTGATCATTCCAAATATGCACTTTCATATACAATAAATCATTCAAAACACAAATCATGCATTTTAATTTTCTTATCATTTCACTCGCTCTCTTAAATGAATTTAACTTATGCTTTCGATGCATAGATAACGGAATCACGGCACGGTCACACACAGCCGGTATAAAACATATCGCTTTTATAACACGCACATTCCGCTAAGCCGCTGACCGGCTTATTGCAATCACCTGCGGAATACTCACCGAGCATCGCTCCAACTGGCTACGCTGACGGAAATGACACATCATTACGTTCGTTCGCAGAACTGCTAATTTGACCCTTATTGGTATACCAATATATCATCAACTCGAATTTAACGGTTAACATTTTATTAAGGGCGTTTAAATCATTCATAGCAAAATACAGTATATTATGTACATTTATACAAACAATTCATTTTCAACACTCATACAATTTTTCATATACAAATCATTTCACAATCAATTGCCTTAAATCAATTAAAACAAATCAATATACTTTTTCTTATAAATCATTTCAGCAATTCAAATCATTTTGTAATCATTCAAATACTTTGGAATTAGAGAGAGAAGCTCGGGAACAAACCAAAAGATTGTCGTCCTTTTTCAATTCCCGTCCCTAATCTAGACCTCAACTCTGACTCTTCTCCTTTTTAGCCCCTAATCACAGACAATCATATATTAGTTGGGTATTCTAAGGTTTCTATTTAGGTCTTATTTCTACCCGACTTCCTTCCGGTACATTGTTCCTTTCATTTTTCCCTGTTTCCTCATCCTTAGACATTCATATCATTCTTTTTAGGCATCGATATGCCTCATTTTGACGAATTTTCTGGGTTCAATGGGATCCAAATTTAGATACACTTAAGGAGATTTGTTCTCCTGAAAGTCTAGTTTACCCAGAAATTTGAATTACTTAATTCGGATGAGTGATGGCCAAGTTATGGCCTAAATACCGAAACTACTCCAAACACCAAAACTATATCATAACTGAACCGAATTGAGCCAAAAATAGAGCCTCACTTTGATGAATTTTATGGGTTCAATGAGGTCCAAATTTGGATATACTTATTTCATGAATGTTTGTTTTTCTAGAAGTCTAGTTTACTCATAAATTTGAATCACTCAATTCGGATGAGTGATGGTTAAGTTATGGCCTAAATACCGAAACTGCTCCAAACACCAAAATTGAACCAGAATTAACTCGAAAACAGAGCCTCACTTTTGACAAATTTCTGGGTCCAATGGGGTCCGAATTTGAATACACTTGTTTTAAGAAGAGTTTTTTTCCTAGAAGTCTAATTTACCCAAAAATTTAAATGACTCGATTTGAATGAGTGATGGCCAAGTTATACTAAAACAAAAACACGGGTTTCGGGAAAATTCGACAAAGATCTCCCTAAAAACCCAACATTTCCTTTATTCAAAAATTCCTCATTTGAGGACCATAACAAATCAAACAACCAAAAAAAAATTAGAGCAACCAATAAAAACACTTTTATTCAATTTTGGGGTTTTCCCCAACCCAAACACAAGAACAGGGGGGTTAGGGTTTGGTTTACTTACCTAAAATCTCTTTCAATCTTCTTATTTCTTCTTCTTTCTCTTTTTGATCACCTAAATCCTTGATCCTATGAAGGAAAATCACCAAGTTCCTCTCTTCTTCCTCAATTGTAGTGTGCCCTAGCTCTCCTCTCCCCTTTGCCTAAAATGTGGGTTATGGCATTCAAAGACCAAAAATTGTCTTTTGCCCATTACATGACTAAGGTCACGTTTGGCTACACACTAATTCATCATTTCTTTTTTTTTTTCATTTCAAAGCTTCATTTCCTCTTCATTTCATATCACTTATACTTTGGCACTTACATTACTCATTTATGACCCTTAAGTCCTCATTTGACATTTTTACCAAATTTATTTTGCTCCTGTAAAATTTTCGGGTTTTTATCATTTTTTCATTTTTAACCATTTAAACTCCGAAAAAATATAATTTAATTTATTTTACACCCTGAACATATTATAAAAATGTTATGGTATTTTCAAGACATTACAATATAATTGTATGCCTACTTAAGATCGAATAGTGAATGAATAGGGGCACCACCTGGACAAGGCGTACTATGATTATCTATTTAGCGCCCGACACTCTCTCGATTAGCGACAAAGACTCGTCATTGTTACAACACCCTACTTCAGGCTACTCAAGATCTTTGTTACTGGGCAGCACATATCAGGCTTCCAAGACATCCGCTCAGACTATACCGTGACCTTCCTGCAACTATTGTGTTATGTCCCTCTCATTCAATATTTCCGATCTATACATGCAAACATTTATATGATAAGTATATGAACAATGAAGCATAAGAAAATAAAAGTAATCAGCTCTGATACTAAGGCATAATTCAGTTCTGTTTTGTAGTATACCTACGGTTACCTTCTGTTAAAAGATTTCTGTTATGTACTCCTACGGGAGATTGAATATTCTAATATATGAATTATATATGTATACTGTAATTGAAGACTATTACAAGTGGTCATATATGTTATCTGTTTTCCCACCAAGTTATAAGCTTAGCACGGGTGTTTCATCCGTGTAGGTACTGAAGAGGACATCCGAGGCATTCCGCATTTGCCAAGGCCAACACAACAATAGGAGTCCACTATATGTAGGTTTCTGATTTTGTTTTGTAATGTAAATGTATATTTTGAGATAAGGTAACTTGTGTAAGTACAAGTAAATGAGAGACTAAGAATATATGTACAAGAACATTTAAACAATTCACTACAAAGGGCAGATACAAGTTATATCTTTTAGAAGAATTCATGGATTTAAGTTATGTCAATATGTACAAGTTTGGATTTATATTTCGAAATAGGTCCACCAATGTCAGAAAATCAGGTAAATGAGTCTCAATACCATGTGGCGTCACATCATCCGCCTAGGCAGGGGATGGGGCGTTACAATTAGTGGTATCAGAGCCAGGTTTAGCCATTTCTGAAAAACTTATTAGGTTAAAAATGTACCTACATAGTATTGTGTTGACCTAATGCGGATGTCCTTGTTTTGTATATTGTCTAGAATGGATCAATCCTAGGAAGCTGTGGAGGAAACAACTGAAAGCGTCAATCCTATGGATCTTGATCCATCAGTCTTTGGTATGTCTGGGTCAACTAGAAGTGAACATGCTTCAACTGAAGCGTTGTTAAAAATTTCTCAAGATATGGCAAGGGTCTTAGATCGACTCACGACCCCTTGAGCTTCGATTGATTCGGTAAGAAAGCATGGAGTAGAAGAATTCCATGGTACAAGTTTGGACGAGTCTGATAAAGATGAGTTTTGGCTTGAGAAATTGAAAATGGCTTTAGACGAAATAAAATGTTCACCTGAATAAATGTCCAAATGTGCAGTCTCACTACTACAAGGTGCAACTTATGATTGGTAGAAGTTAGTCTTAAGAAATCCACTGCTTCCAAACCCAATTTCATGGGACTTCTTTGTCCAAGAGTTTCAAACAAAGTATGTCACTGATGACTATAAAGAGACCAAGTCGAAGTTATTCCTGAATGTAAAACAGGGGAATCTGACAATGGCGGAGTATGAGAAAGAATTTAGCCGCCTTAGTAAGTAATGCCACTGTGCCTAGTCCCACGAAACTTTCCGATGTAGACAGTTTGAGGATGGCCTAAAGAAGTCTATAAAAAGGTATCTCACAGTTGTTACATCATTGCAAGTGGTGAATTTCTATCAGCTGGTGCAAGCGGCTATGAAAATTGAGAAATCTCAAATGAAGAATCAGGAAAGAAATCGGGAGATAAAGTTCTCTAAAGGTGGTTCATCTTCCAGTAAAAGGACTAGAGAGTCTCAAGTGGACTTGGTACATGGGTCAACTACAAGAGGTAGGAGACAAGGTCTTACTATGACACAGGGTTCCAATAGAGGCATTTCAATCGGATAAGACGAAAAACCTAAATGCCCGCACTGTCACAAAAATCATTATGGTACTTGCAAACGAGTAACCGGGGGTTGTTTCAAATGTGGGAGCACATACCACTTCATAGTGAACTGTTCACGAGGATCTGGGAGTTCTAGAAATCCTCAAGGAAGTAGCCGAGGGGGATCAAATTTACCTTCATCGACTCGTAATAGAGCTAGAGGGCGAGGTAGTTCAGGACAACAAGGAAGAGGGATCATGAGACAAGAAATCGCTCTATTATCAGAACCCCACTCAGCTTATGCTACGAGTTTGTGGAGGATTAGGATGCACTAGGGTTATCGCTGGCAATTTCACTCTTTATAACAATGAAATGCATGCTTTGGTAGATCCAGGTTCTACACATTCTTATATATGCATTGAACAATTGAGTGATAAATTGCCATCAGTAGAGCCCTTAGCATATGACATTCATGTTACCAATCCCCTAGGGCATAGTGTTAGAGCTGACCGAGTGCATAAGAACTGTCCTTTAATTGTCTATGATAGAGAGTAAACTGTTGATTTGATTGTTTTGCCTTTTCATGAGTTTGATTTGATTTTGGGAATGGATTGATTATCCAAACATCGGGTTATAGTTGATTGTGATAAGAAAACAATACTGCTTAAATTTTCTGACCTATCAGAAGTAACTGTACATGGTATTCGATTTGACTCAGTGTCAAATGTAATCTCCGCTATGCAAGCCTGAAGTTTTCTTCAAAAGGTTATGAAGCCTTTTTGGCTTTGGTACTTGACTCTAAGAGAGGACAGGTAAATCTAGAAACTATTAGTGATAAAGGAATTCCCTAATGTGTTTCCCGAGGAATTACCGGGTTTACTACGCAAGAGAGAAGTAGATCTGGTTATCGAAGTTCTACCTGAGACGGTTCCTATTTCTAGGACACCCTACCGTATGGCCCCAAATGAATTAAAAGAGTTGAAGACTCAACTTCAAGAAATATTGGACAAGGGATTCGTCTGACCTAGTGTTTCACCCTGGGGTGCACCAGTTCTCTTTGTCAAAAAGAAAGATGGTACTCTCCAAATGTGCATTAATTATCGGCAAATAAACAAGGTAACAGTAAAGAATAAATATTCGTTGCAAATAATAGAAGATCTTTTTGATCAGTTGAAAGGGACAAGTGTCTTTTCTAAGATAGACTTGCAATCGGGACATTATCAACTTCAAGTGAAACGATATGGTCATTATGAGTTTTTAGTAATGCCATATGAGTTTACTAATGCACCGGCCGCATTCATGGACTTGATGAATAGGGTATTCCATCCCTATTTGGATCAGTTTGTTGTGGTATTTATAGATGATATTCTAGTGTATTCTAAGGCTGCACAGGAACATGAACAGCATTTGAAGATAGTGTTACAGATCCTAAGAGAGAAAAGGTTGTTTACTAAGTTAAGTAAATTTGATTTTCGTCTACAGCATCATTCCTAGCCATATCAGACCGGCAGAGGTATTAGAGTCGACCCCGCGAAGATCAAGTAATTGTAAGTTGAAACCACCTCAAACGTAACAAAAGGTGAGAAGTTTCTTGTGCTTCAATTGGTATTACCGACTTTAGCTTGTAAAGGATTCTCCAATACATCTACACTTACTAAGTTACTTCGAAAATTAGTAAAGTTTGAATCAGATGACAAGTTTCAAATAAGTTTTGAACGCTTAAATATAAATACTGTCAAGCACCGTTGTTAACTCACCTTACTCCGGGGTAGAATATTTTTGCATAGTGATGCTTCAAAGATAGGTTTAGGATGTGTGTTGATGCAAAATGGAAAAGTATTTGCATATGCCTCTAGACAAATGAAACCACATGAGCAAAATTATCCCACACATGATCTAGAGTTTGCAGCGATATTGTTCGCTTTGAAAATATGGCGACATTATTTATATGGTGAAAAATGTATAATCTTTACAGATCATAAGAGTCTTAAGTATCTGTTAACTCAGAAGGAACTGAACTCAGGGGCAACATCTGGCTAGGAATTGTTCAAGGACTATGATTGCATAATCGATTACCACCCCGAAAAGCTAATGTGGTGGTGTAATCTTTAAGCGTAAGAACGGTTCTTTGCTTTTGTCCTCAAACACAGGTATGGAGATTTGCATCTGATAGAGCTTTGTTAGCTCAATTGAAAGTTATGCCTGATTTGAAACAGATGATAATAAATGTTCAGGAAAATGATGTCAAGTTGCAACAAAGAGTACAATTAGTCAACAGGGGAGATAAGACTGACTATTCTTTAAAAGATACGGAGATTCAGGATATAAGAACGTATTTATGTGTACCGAATGTCCAAGAATTGAAAAGAAGTTGACGGTCGAAAGCCATAATACCGCTCTTTGCCACTCATAACGGTAATAATCTTGTGGAAGGAAGAAGAGGTACAAGATGTCGCCAAGATTTGTGAAACAAATATCATTGGCAGGTGAGAGAGAGGAATAGAAAAGGCAAGACATGTAGAGTATGTATCCAAATGTTTGACTCAGGAGCGCAAAAGTCGAACATCAACATCGTTTCGGCCTGGTTAAATCCCATTCCGCCCACAATGGAAGGGAC
Source organism: Tetrastigma voinierianum (assembly GCA_016808115.1). Classification (NCBI taxonomy): domain Eukaryota; kingdom Viridiplantae; phylum Streptophyta; class Magnoliopsida; order Vitales; family Vitaceae; genus Tetrastigma; species Tetrastigma voinierianum. The sequence goes on along the minus strand of JAEQBH010006313.1, from coordinate 151,382 downwards.
AACATTACTTATGGATTTTGTATTCGATTTTCCCTCACCCAAAGAAAACATGATTCGCTGGGGTAATCGTGAGACAAATCTGCAAGAAATTTACCACTTCTTACTAAATTCAAATTTCGACTATTCCATGGATCTATGATGAATTCAGATAGAACAAGATAGTTCAGTTGCATGGGATTCCATTATCAATAGTGTCTGACCATGATCCACGGTTTACGTCAAGGTTTTGGAAAGAGTTACAGTCAGCCTTGGGTACTATGTTAAATTTTAGTGCAACCTTCCATCATAAATAGATGGACAATCTGAAAGAGTGATTCAAATGTTGGAAGATATGCTTCTGTGGTCAGCTAGATTTTCCTTGTGAAGTCGATGTATATTTCCCTTTATGGAATTTTCCTTGATAACAACGCTTATCGTACCAAGTATTTGTATGGCAATCTCATTAAGCTTCTCATAAGAAAATGTAGAACTCATGTATGTTGGATATAATTGAATGAGCATAAATTAATTGGTCCTAACATAGTGAAAGAGACAAAAGAAAAAGTTCGGATCATTTAGCAAAGGTTAAAAACTACTAGTGATAGACAAAAGTCTTATGCATATCTGAAAAGATAGGACATAGAGTACAAAGTCGGAGATAATGTTTTCTTGAAAGTATCGCCATGGAGGAAGATACTCTAGTTTGGAAAAAAAGGAAAACTGAGTCCAAGGTTTATTAGACCTTATGAGATTTTAGAAAGAATTGGATTAGTATCTTATCGTTTGGCTCTCCCCTCCAGAGTTAGCAAATTACATAATGTGTTCCATGTGTCAATGCTTCGAAGATACTGTTCTGATGAATCTCACATATTGCCCGTACAAGATATTCAAGTGCAATCAGACTTCACTTTTGATGAAAAGCCAAAAGCTATTCTAGATCATGAAGTAAAACAACTTTAGAACAAACAAGACTCTCTGGTAAAGGTGCTTTGGCAACACCACGGTGTGGAAGAAGCAACTTGGGAACCAGAATCGACAATGACGGCACAGTATTCGCAACTCTTCAATTCAAGTATAATTTCGAGGACAAAATTCATTTATGTGGCAAAGTTGTAACACCTCAAATGATACCCTAATAGTTTATTACAATTTAGGGCATAATATAAGTAAAATTTGGTATTTTTCGAAATTTAGCATTTGGGCTAATCTGGTAATTTTCCACTAAGCAACCAAACCCGACATAAGATAAAAAGATTATATGCTAAAGTATAAATATGATAAGTTGATTTTCAAATAGAATGAAGTGGAAGAACTAATAAGTAAAAATGAGAAATTTAAGCCAAATATGGGATAAGACCAAACATGGTCTTCTGTAATTCAGGAGAAATTCCTCATTAAGCTGGAGTTCAGTATTTATCGCTTTCAGGGATAAGGGAGCCTTCTTTGGTGATATCTCTTTATTTGTTTTGGAGATATAGTCTTGTTCAAGTAAGAAAGTGAAGAAAGGGAAGCTAGTTGAAGGTTTTAAGAAAAGCAAGGTATGGAAACTATCACAAATCCCTCCTTGTCTAGGTTTGTGTAGGAAAAATCCTAATAAAGGTGTTTTTGGTTGGTTTAAGTTCGGTTTTAAAGGTTGATTTGTTTTGGTTTTGGTTTGGAATGAAGATTTATGGTAAAAAGGGGAAAAAAAAATACCACATTCTAGTCTTCATCTCGACACCGTCGGTTAGCCTAGGTGAACCCAAAGGCCCCAAAATTCCGCCGCCTCACCTGCAGCCGAAAGTTTCGGTTTCGCCAGCGAAGGTCCTCTCTTCGCCCAGCGACCTAAAATCCCATTTTTGTTCCTCTGCCTCCGTTAATTCTAGAAATCATCCATCGATTAATGAGGATCCTAACAAGGAATGAAAGTGGTTCGCATAAGTATAAAAGTTATATGAAATGCTTCAACTTCGCCGACGAACTCCGTCGTCGTGCATTGCTTCCTCTCATAATTGCTAATGTGATTAAGAATAATATAATAAGCTCAGTAATACATATAATCATATGTCTACTTAAGATCGAATAGTGAATGAATAGGCACCTCTGACTATTGCGACGACACTCTCAGTTTAGTGCTTTGACACTCTCTGATTAGTGCGATGGCACTCTCTGTCAATGGTACGACACTCCTGCTTTGTACTACGACACCTCTGTTACGTGGGCAGACATGTGACACCCCTTCTCCTATCCGACCCGATTGGTGAGTCCGAACCAGATTCCAGGATGCCACTAAATTGTGATGCCCCCAGTTGGGGCTCTGATACCACTAAATTGTGACGCCCCCAACACTCCAAGACCCGGCTCGGGTGTCAAGCGAGGTGTCACGCAACACCGGGATCGGGACTTTAACCTTTTCTTTCAAAGTCGGAGTCACCTTTTTCCCATTCATATGCACAATTTCTATAATAACAAAAATTCTTTTACATCTACATTATACATACCACCATAGTGGTATTCATGTTCTATACACTGAGTCCCATTACTTCTCAATATACAAAGCTTATACCTATTCCAAAATACATAGGATTGCGGCAAGGCCGTGAGCACCTCATCTACGAGCCGGCTCTACTCGCCGATATGTGACGCTCGTCCTTTATCCTCGTCTTCCGCTTCAGAATGGAATCCATATTCCGATTGAAATGAGACTCCAAATTTCTTTTTTCCCCGAGGAAGACGAAGCCCTCTAGAAAACTTGCGATCTCGCACTCATTCAAATTTCTACTTTCATTGCGCCTTAGACCAACTGGATAGAATCCACTATTCGTGAGAGGAAGTCATAGGTGCCAAATACCTCTCGATGAACCATGCAAACATCCTCAAATCATTTTACACCGAATGCCCTGAGGACCAACTCCCGGCATACTACGAGACGATCGATTCCTTCTCATATTCAAACAATCACAAGTTCCTTTTGGCTTCAAATTCGAACTCGCCCACTTAGAATCTCTATACATATCGGTAACGTACTTTGCCCTGAACTCTTGGATAAAGAACTCCCAAGTCATGGGATTTGGAATCCTTGCACTTCTCAACGCTAGTTTCCACCGATCATAAGCTTCACTCTGCAATAGTGAGACTGCACATGATACTCTATGATCGAGAGGGCATCTAACTTCCTCCAATATTCTTTGTAACTTTTCTAGCCAAAATTCCGCTTTATTGGACTCTTCCATGTTTATCCCATGGAATTCCTCAACCCCATGTCTTCTTACCATGTCTATCGGGGCTTTTGGAGTTGTTAATCTTTCTAATACCTAAGTCATATCATGGGATATCCTCAAGAGAAATTTCATTTAGCTCAAATTTAACTCAGCTTTCACTTCGAATGATTCGTATGATCCGTCGGGTGAATCCCCCTCGCTCTCCGTGGTTAACACTCAACCGCTTTAGCTAGATTCGACGACGATCCATCTATACAAAACACAAGAACATCCACATCAGGTCAACACATTACTAAACACATGCTTTTCTATCATATACTCTATTCTAGAGCCACCTAAACCTAGGCTTTTCTAGACACCACCTAAACCTAGGCTTTTCCAGAAACGCTTAAACCTAGGCTCTGATACCACTCAATTGTGACACCCCTTCTCCGATCCGACCCGATTATAGGGTCCAACCGCATTCCGGATGCCACTAATTGTGATGCCCTTGCTAGCTCGATACCACTAACTTTTTATTTACTATAACTTTAAGCTCATTCATATAATGTTACATTCTACTTGCATTATATCTCAGAATAAAGGATTACAAAATATATACAAGCTCCATATATGGAAATGTTCAACATTTACATTGTTTACAAAAAAGAAACAAAATACATATACATTATACCAAAATCTTCCAAAGGGACCTCTACGATGTGGCCGACCTCGGGCCGTTGATGCGGATCGTCTTGCCCTCCGGGTTTCCTCTTCCGTACCTACACGAATGAAACACCCGCGATAAAGCCTTTATAGCCACCGACCACATACGCGACGACCTCTCAACAAGGGGTCATCCCACTTTAAACACATTCATATCTTAGACACATATAACATGTACATATATTTATCCATTTCTCATGTCTACTTTCTTTTTTCCATATCATGTTTATTTTCTTATCATATTTCATATACTTTTCATGTCCTCTTATACGTATTTTTGCTCTTGTAACTGTGATACTAATACTGCATAGTAAAGGTTATGCTTCTCATATCATATCATATACTTTATACATTTCCTTTATATATATACTTTTCTATTTTCTTTTATATGTTCACGCCTCGCAAATACCTTAAGTGATACTTAAATAACCAGGCACTCCAAAGGTACTATCATTGTACGACAAATGATTCTATCTCAGATGCACTCCAAAGGTACTATCACTGCATCGAGACAAGATTCTATATGTACGCATCTAAATAAGATTTATCACCGCACGAGACAATGATCTCTATATGACCCAAACGGAGCCGTATATACCCGAAGGTATTATCACTGTACAAGACAGTGACCTATGCCTGTATTATGTGATCCAAACGGGATCTATGTCATCGACCCAAACGGGGCCTCAATATCTATATCTCAGACATGCCGCAGCTAACCGTATCTTCCCTTATGTGCACGCTCTTATATCTATCCATCTACCCTGGCCATAGCAATCGATTTTATTATGTTTTCTTTCATGTATTATAAAATGATATCTCATATACATGAATACCTACTGATATCATGTATACATATGAGATATATTCAAGTATCAAATAGCATCTCTTATAAACATTTTACTATACTTTTCATGTAACCAAATTTTAGTACATATATCTTCTCTTTAAATTTTCATATATTAAACTTATACATATATTTGATGATGACACCTATGTATTCACACATCATTCATGATTCTTTGCCTCTATGAATCTATTTTACTTAGAAATCGAATGACTCCAATCGAATCATCCAAACTCAAGCATGCCAGATTTTCATGCCAACCAGTCACTTTGCCCATATTATACTAGTGGGACAAAAGATGAATACTCATTTTTCAAGTGATTTGAACTCCATACATGACATTATTTCACTTCATTCGTTAAGGTGCTATGGTTCTTCTTCAACTGGAATCACCCCAAATCGGAGCACCGAAACTCAAGTTATGTCCTAAATAATAATTTGGGACTACTCCCATGCTCAAAACAGAACTTAAATCGCATTAACATACTGTAAATGTAATATTTTGAGATAGTAACTCACAGAAGACAAGTATATGAGACTCAAGAATATATGTACAAAGAACATTTAAACACCACTACAATTTAAGATATTACAAGTTATATCTCTGGAAGAATTCATAGATTTGCTATGTCAATATGTACAAGCTGATTTATATTTCCGAAACGCATTTCACCAATGTTAGAAAATCGTGAAAGCGAGCTTCTCAATCCCGTATGCATGTCCCATCATCCACCCAGCAGGATGGGGCTGCTACAAAACGGGTCGACTGGTCCGGTTGATATTGGCCTGGGTCAAATTTGACCCGATTTTTTTCGATCAATACATTAACAACCCAACTCGACCCTAATTCCAGGCAGGTCAAGCTTAAATTGGCACCTCTAAATTTGAGTCACCTTTCAACAATGATAACCTTCTATGATAATTTGACACAAAAATACAATTAATTTATAGTTTTTCCTTATACAAATATTTGATGCTAAAGAGTTTTGACAAGAAAGTTCAACCTCGCAAATAGATCTTTAGGTATAGAATTCAATTTTTTTTTAAAAAGAAGTTAAATATTATCTTTAATACCTTCCCTTTGTTAATTTGTCTTGTTTATTGTAAAGAATGAAATTAATTATTTATATAATGAAATGTCACTCTAAATTGGATTGTAATATTAATACTATTTCTAAACTAGGGGTAAACAAATTAAGCTACTCGAGCTCGATTAGTAGAATATTTGAATTCGATTTAGAGTTAATCGAGTCGAGATCGAGTAGTTTCGTGCCAAGTTCGAGTAACTTAGTTCGAGTATCATAATACCCGATTCGATTTGTTCACAAGCTTGATCAATTTTAAGTCAAGTTCAGGTATAATTATTTATTAATTTTTTAATTGATTAAGCTTTGTCGAGTCGGATTTGAGTAGATCGACTATTTTTCGAATCGAGTTTCGAACATCTAAAAAAAAAGCTCAATCAAGTTTGAGCTTAGAGTATTTTTAGTGAGTCAAACCAAAGCTTGATTCTGTATTAACTCGTCTCGTCTCAATTATACCCCTAATCTAAACAAACTTTTTATGTTTTCCAAGAGAGAACTTAAAAGGAGAAATGTAAAAGAAGAAACGGAGAAACAAAAAAAACATAGAAACGGAGAAACAAAAGCGAAAGTTGATAATGTTTGACCCACCAACCAATTTAGTTGGTTCCCTAAGAAGATCCCCAAATTTCATCAAAGCCCTAACTTTTTCTCACCTCCCAAACACCACCCCCTGCCGGGGAAATGGAGAGATCAAGCCAAGAATCCCATCTGAGATCCGAAATCTGTGTCACATACGAGTCTCCCTACCCGCTCTACTCCATGGCAATCTCTTCTTCAACCCATCACCACCATCCCCGGATCGCCGTTGGCAGCTTCATCGAAGAATTCAGCAACAGGGTCGACGTCGTCTCCTTCGACGAAGAAACCCTAGCCGTCAGGACCCTCCCCGGCCTGTCCTTCGACCATCCTTACCCGCCCACCAAACTCATGTTCCACCCTAACCCCCACAATTCCCCCAACCTCCTCGCCTCCTCCGGCGACTACCTCCGCCTCTGGGAAGTCCGCGAAAATTCGATCGAACCCCTCTCGGTTCTCAACAACAGCAAAACCAGCGAATTCTGCGCCCCATTGACGTCCTTCGATTGGAACGAGGTCGAGCCCCGGAGAATTGGGACATCCAGCATCGACACGACCTGTACAATCTGGGATGTCGAAAGAGGGATTGTCGAAACCCAGCTGATTGCCCACGATAAGGATGTCTACGACATCGCTTGGGGAGAAGCAGGGGTTTTTGCTTCCGTTTCCGCTGATGGATCAGTGAGAATTTTCGATTTGAGGGATAAGGAGCATTCGACGATCATCTATGAGAGCCCACAGCCTGATACTCCATTGCTGAGATTGGCTTGGAACAAGCAGGATGTGAGGTACATGGCCACCATTTTAATGGATAGTAATAAGATTGTGATATTGGATATAAGGTCTCCGACAATGCCGGTTGCGGAGCTGGATAGACATAGAGCTAGTGTCAATGCCATTTCATGGGCTCCTCAGAGTTCCCGCCATATTTGTTCCGGAGGGGATGATTCACAGGCGCTCATTTGGGAGCTGCCCACGCTTGCTGGACGGGATGGGATCGATCCCATGTCGGTATACTCGGCTTCATCGGAAATTAACCAGCTGCAGTGGTCTGCAGCTCAGCCGGATTGGATTGCCATTGCCTTCGCTAACAAAATGCAGCTTCTCAAAGTTTAGGTGTGAGATCATTTCTCTTACCATCTGTAATACAATCTTAGATGCTTTGTTAGTTCGATTACACTTGTTCTTCCAACAATTATTGCTAAGTTATTAGAGCTAGTTTTGTAACCTTGAGATACTCAACTTTGTTACTCAACCATTTGGAATGTTTGAGAGTTGCTTGCTTTGATGTTGGAATTGTTCTTATTGTTGTTTGTTGATTTCCTTTGAATCTTGGAAGTGCTGTGGAAATGGGAAAAAGAAATATGAGGGAACTGCAAATTCTCTTGCTTGGTTTGTTGGCGAAAAAGAAAAAAGTCAAAAACCGAAGAACATGAATATGATTGTTAGTTATTTCAAAAGCATTCAAGTTCTTTGTGCTCTGTATGAAATAGGAATAAGTTTGGGAAAAGGATCAGAGGAAAACACAAAGGATGGATTTGGCCTGTTTTTATTGATCAATCATCTCTTCTGAAGTATCTTCAATGTAAAAACTGACTTATTGTTTACATAAGTTTGTCCCCGAATTTGGTTTTGGGTGCAACTCGATTCAGATTGGTGTCATTCCAGAACCAAACTGACCAAGGTTGGTCGTCAAACAAGTAACCAGACTGAATAGAGCAAGGATTCAAACCTGATTAACACATGAAACAACAGCTTGGCTTGGTTTAGTTTGGTAATGGTTCGGTTTGCTTCTCGAGTTTGAAGCTGCTTTGTGATGCCCCCAACTCGGCACTTGGTGTCAAGCGAGGGTATCAATTTTTCTTTTTTTCTTTTTTTATAAACTACTAACTTTTAATCTTGTTCATTCATATAATGTTAAACATTTAACTTGTACTATATTCTGTAGCAGCGGATTATAAAATATATACAAGCTCCATACTAATCCATAAAAACCCATACTTCCATACTAAAATTCATACTTTTTTCCATACAAAAACCTAGACTTCCATACTTTTCCATACATTTCTTTGGCTTTCTTCTCCTTCTTCTTCTTCTTTTTCTTCCCCTTCTCTCTCTACCCGCATAAGCTCTCCAAAATGAGAGACCAAATGGTCTTCTCCCCTTTTTGATCTAAATTTTCCTTTTATTTACACTTTAGTCTTACATCTCTTCTCTATTCACAATACAATCTTTTATTATTATGTCATTTGAGTCCCTATTTGGCAATTTACCAATTTATCCTTGCTTATCTTGTACAAATTCTGAGTTTCTCCATTTTCATGTTTGCATTTAAATTACGAAAAATTCAAATTATACCTTCAAAATACCCTAAACATGTTATAAAACTGTTATGGCATATTTTGGGGTATTACATGCTTTCCTTCTTTACTATTGAAACTGACCATTTGCTTCCCAAGCTTTTCTATGTAAACCCTAGAACCGGTCAAATGATCATCAAGTATACCATAATATGAATTTCTGTAAGATAGAAAGACACAGGTAATTTGTTGATTTCCTTAGAATCCAGAAATCGTGTTAAAACCTTGATGTTGAATGGGCATACTTACCTGAGTAGATTAACGAATGCAGGCAGGATAGACCCTCTATGGTTGTTCATCTATATAAAAAAATTCTAGATGAAAAACAGGGGCTTGTGTAAGGTTTCTGTGGGTATCACGGCTTTTTAGGCCTAAACCCACTACTCATCAGACTCCAATACCGCATTACCAGCCCATCAAGCACTACTACGGCGGCCTCGCGCCCATTACACTAAACCACACGGGAAACCCACCCGTATTACGATAATCCTAAACCCGTAGAAACTGAGTCCCCCTGCAATGCACACTTCACCATATAGGAAAATACGCAAAGTATATATTTATCCCTGAATTTTCTAATTCTAAATCCTTTATTTGGAAGAATAATCCTTCATAAGGAAAAACATATATTATCCCTTAAAAGGATAATTTTTGATAAGGAAAAATAGATCTTATCTCATAAAAGGATAATCCTTAATAAGGAAAAACATATATTATTCCTAAAATAAAGAATCCAGACTGTAATCGAACCTTATAATCGGGAAGATCCCCATGTAAAAACGATGCAATTACAACTATCTCAGTCCTTTCTTCTTCCTCTCCATCACGACTTAATCATTTCTCTGAGAGGCACGCCCACCGTCACGGATCGCCCTTCTTGCAGTTCACATTGCACACCGATGCCCTTAGATCGCATTTAACAAATCGGCTTCCATAGCTCTATAAGTAGATTGATAAATTTCACCAAATTTAGCTACAGCTTTGGTTTTTCTGATTTGATTCCAATTTTGGCATAGCTATTGATTGCTCGTTACGAATCGAATGCTTTCATTTTAACTGATGGATTGATTTTGCGCCTTTTAGGTATTGGGATTTTGAGGGAGATGGTGTCAGCTTCATGTTTTCCTGGTCAAGCATGGTGGAAATTTCTGTTTAGATGATGGGGGTGAGGGATGATTTAGTTCTTGATTCAAGGCCAGTCAAACAACACGGTTAAAAATATCGGTTTTTATAAATATATCGGTATTTGGATTTTGATTTTATGAATATGAATATTAGGAAAATTTTCAACAATGGATGTTTTGATAAAAATATTAATCAAAAGCCGATGAATTATGAAGCCTAGCTCAGTAGTTAAGGTCTAGCCGTGGACGTAGGAGGGAAGGGGGGTTAGGTTCAAGTCCCGATGAGAATAAAATTGTGTATTTATAAAAAAAATAAAAATATTAATCAACAAAAAGACAGGGAAAACAATTCTTGTTTGAGGAGGAAAATTGATATCTTATGATAAATTTATGATATAAGATAACAATACTTCGAGTTTGAAAATATATTAATCCGTTTATGATCAATTAAGTCTTCTTTGTCTCTTAACTTTCTCTTTTACCCGTTGATCTTCTTTAAGAATGAAAGGTAATTTTTTATCATTTTCGGTATGAAATTACCTTTTTTCGTCTTTTTCTATTAATCTATTTTCTATAAAGTGGTTATTTCACATGGATTTGAGTTTTATTTTATTTTTTATGATTTCGTCGTTTTGTTGTGATGATTGGTTTTATGTTATTGTCTTGTTACAATATTTTATTTGTATGTTGATTCAGATAATCAAAACATATGTAATTATAGTCGTAAATATGTTGTGCTATGTTATTAATTATGTTATTAATTTGTATGTTAATTTAATCAATAAAATTATTTTCTTTTCCAAAAAAAAACTAACGGATTGATTTCACTTTTGTATGAAATATGAAATTACCTTTTTACCCCTAGGTGTGGCCCAAAGTGAAAGTGAGGAAATCAAATGAGATATAAGGAATATCAGAAATTGGTTTCTCTAATCTTAAGACAAAATCAAATGGAGGAAAATTATAATCCAATCCAAACCAAAAATTGAAAAATATGAAAAGTATATGAAAACGCAGCCCTCTTTCTTCCAACCTTCAATCCTCAATCACATATTCATTTTCCTTCTCTTTCTCCCCCATTTTCTCATCATGGACTCTTCATCCCACATCACCCAATCCATCTTCAATTGCCAAGAGCCGCCGCCACCGCCTCCGCCGCCGCCGTCTCATAGAAACACCCTGTGATATGTCTGCACCGCCGCCTCCTCCCCCTCCTCAGAAGCCGCCGCCGCAGCAGCAGGCGCCGATCAGCAACTGCCCCAACAATCTCTGTAAGAATCTGCACAAACCCACATCGCTGCCTGATCTTTTCTTTACAGCTCTGTCTCTCCTCTTCCTCATCCCTTCTTCCCCGAAACCCCAGACCCTGTTTTCGAAGATTTCATCCTTGTCTTTCCCGCAAAACCCTCGTCGTTTTCTGAAAACCCCAATTATGACCTCGCCGTCGAACTCTAAATCCATCGCCCAGTTCTCTTCCCCGCAGTCTCTCACCGATTGGCTCAAGCCTCGTCTCCCCTCCGATTCGTTTGCTTCTTGGGGGGTCAAGCCCGGCACCAAGAACGTCCATAATCTCTGGCTCGAGCTCTTCGAGGGCGAAACCTCTCTCGCCGACGCCGTTCCTCCCGTCCGGACGGTACGAGTCGTCACGGTTCGGATTATCGGCGGAGACAACCGAATTCTCGTCGAGTCGCACCAGGAATTGTCGGACGGCACAATTCGGGAACGGTGCAGACCCTTGTCGGAGAAAATGAAGCCCGAGAATCCATTGAATGCGCCGTTCATCGGGCGGTTAAGGAAGAGCTTGGATCGATCATTCAGGGCAATGTGGAGGTGAGGATTGTGCCGGGGTCCTATGAGGAGAAGGTGGAGGAGAGGGTTTCGGCTTCCTATCCCGGTTTGCCGGCTTGTTATGTGTTGCATTCTGTAAATGCGTGGGTGGACGGATTGCCGGACGGAGAATTCTGTACAGAAGAGGAAGAATATAGGGATTGGAATGGGATGGGAATTGCAGAGATGGCTGTTTCTGTGAAGAGGCATTTCTGGAAGTGGGTTGATATTGATTCAGTGTGATGTTTGATGATCTTGGTGGTGACTGGTGAATCACTGCCTCTCATTGACAATTTACAGGTTTTATCAGTTTAAGATAATTTTGTTCATTGATGCAGATCACTGTAATAACAGAAACTTATCCTATATTTATGAATGAATTTATGATATGATTATACTTAGAAAAATGGCATTTGGGGTGGGAATGATGGAATTGCTTCATTCAATTCGTAGGGTCATTGCTTTAGGGCATTTTTGGTTTCTGTTTTTAAAAACTGTTCATCAGAACAGTTTTTGAAAACATAGAGAATATTGTTTTGGTGTTCTCTCAAAATTGTTCTTGTTCTTTGTGTTCTTCAAAATAAAAGAAAACTATGAATCAAACATGTTCTCCTTGTTTTCCTTCTTTTTTAGAATGGAAAACGGTTTTCAAAAACAGGGATCAAACATGCCCTTAATCACTGAATTGCATCTGTGTGTTTTATTTCGATTTTGATCCCATGGGGATGGAAAATGTGATGGCATAGTGAATTAACTATGGTATGGTCCATAGGCAACCCTATTTTTTCTTTTTCTTTTTCTTTTTTTTTTTGCCCTTTTTTTTCTTTATTCAAATTTTCTTGAGAATCTGATGTTGGAATTTGTGAGGTAGATGGATCACGTGGATTGTTGGTTGTGTTTACATTAGATTAATGGGTTATTATTTCACTGGCATCTTATTTTTTGATCAGTAGAAATGGGGATGGCTGAAGATCATTGGGAAGGGTTACCATAATTTGAAGTACCTTGCCCGGTTTCCCCGTTTATTTTGTCTCTGTATAAATGTCTGAGTTATGCTTGAGAAATTTAGAGACCTACTTTGGGGAAATGGGGCTTTTGAGAAAATTTGTGTTTGTTGGAGAAGAGAAAAGTAGCTTAGGAATTGGAGGTCTCTCTTTGCTTAATTGTGCTCCCATAGGTCACAATGGTGTTAGATATGCTTCTCGTAAGGAGAAGCCTCTAAAAACTCGTTTAGGAAAGCATGGAGACCTTGTTCGATTGGGAAGGCTTGTCATAATTTGAAGTACCTTGTTTGATTTGCCCGTTTATTTTATGTCTTTGTGTGAATGTCTAATTTAGGCTTGAGAAAATTTAGAGACCTACTTTGGGGAAAAGGGACTTTTGAGAAAATTTGTGTTTGTTGGAAAAGAGAAAAGAAGCTTAGGAATTGGAGGTCTCTCTTTGCTTAATTGTGCTCCCATAGGTCACAATGGTGTTAGATATGCTTCAGAAGGAGAAGCCTTCGGAAAAACTTTGTTTAGGGAAAGCATGGAGACCTTGTTCGATTTGGAAGGCTTGTCATAATTTGAAGTACCTTGTATGATTTGCCCGTTTATTTTATGTCTTTGTGTAAATGTCTAATTTAGGCTTGAGAAAATTTAGAGACCTACTTTGGGGAAAAGGGGCATTTGAGAAAATTTGTGTTTGTTGGAGAAGAGAAAAGAAGCTTAGGAATTGGAGGTCTCTCTTTGCTTAATTGTGCTCCCATAGGTCACAATGGTGTTAGATATGCTTTAGAAGGAGAAGCCTTCTAAAACTCTTACGAAAGGGGAAAGCATGGAGACCTTGTTCGACATTTGGGGGAAGGTTTGTCATAATTTGAAGCACTTTGTCCGGGATTTGCCCGTTTATTTTATGTCTCTATGTAAATGTCTGAGTTAGGCTTGAGAAAATTTAGAGACCTACTTTGGGGAAAAGGGGCTTTTGAGAAAATTTGTGTTTGTTGGAGAAGAGAAAAGAAGCTTAGGAATTGGAGGTCTCTCTTTGCTTAATTGTGCTCCCATAGGTCACAATGGTGTTGGATATGCTTTAGAAGGAGAAGCCTTCAGAAAAACTTCGTTTAGGGAAAGCATGGAGATCTTGTTCGATTTGGGAAGGCTTGTCATAATTTGAAGTACCTTGTTTGATTTGCCCATTTATTTTATGTCTCTATGTAAATGTCTGAGTTAGGCTTGAGAAAATTTAGAGACCTAATTTGGGGAAAAGAGGCTTTTGAGAAAATTTGTGTTTGTTGGGGAAGAGAAAAAGAAGCTTAGGAATTGGAGGCCTTTCTTTGCTTAATTGGGATCCCAGAGGTCAATGGTGTTAGGTATGCTTCAGAAGGAGAAGCCTTCAGAAAAACTTCGTTTAGGGAAAGCATGGAGAGGATGAGGAGCTCGATGTTCTTGCCAATGGGTTGGGGTTTGGAAAAAAAATTAGGAATATGCAGGACTTGGTAGAAAATAGAGTGTCGTTTGAGAAGTGGATAATTTGGTGAGGGTGAAGTTCTGGAAGAATAGGGAGAGTACAAGATAAACCCTTGTAATGGATTTCCTTTCCTTGTATCCTTAGTATCATCTAAAGAAGCTTGATGGTAGATATTTGGGATGTTTTAGGAGATTGGGATCTCGTAATCCTTGTTCCAAGGCTTCAAGAAAGGTCCTTGAAAATGGATTCTAGAAACGGGTCTCCTCTATCAAATCTTTATATTTTATTCAAAACCTAGTATTTGCAATTCCTTTCCTCATGTTCATCATTTGGAAATTACAGATCCCATCAAAAGCATGTTTCTTTGGCTTGGGAGCTAGCAAAGCCGAATCTGCATCCATTGATCAGCTTTAGAAGAGAAGGCGGTCAATGAGGAATGGATGCGTTCTTTGCCAAATCGAACTATAATCAATAGATCATATTCTCCTTTACTGCATCTAAGGTACTGCGATAACTTTTGTTCTCTTTGTTCAGCATTGTACAGATCCTTCCTTCTATGATCAGAGGGATCATTTTAAGTTGGCATGACTGACTCCTTTGCAGAAAGAAAACATTATAAAGTTTCGAGAGCCACTCCCTTGATGCATGTTTTGGACAATTTAGAAGGAAAAGAATCATAAAGCATTTGAATTCTTTATAATCTTTGTGGCACGTATATATAATCCTTGTGTACTTTGTGTTTCTTCCTTTTGATTAGGTGTTAATGATATAATCTTTTGCTTTTTTTATTGATATGATCTTTTGCCTTCTTTTTATTATCATTAAGAAAAAGTATACCAAAAAAGCGAGTGGCCAATTCTTTCTTTAGCAATCTTACACCATGAGTTATAGCTTTGTTCATAAAAGAAGTATCAATGTCTTTATTTGATTTTGTACATTGAGTGAGATCTGGTTGAACGAACAAGTATATATATATTGACATCTAAACACTTAATTACAATGTAGTAAACTATCCCTATTGGGACTCGAACCCGGAATCTCTCCCCTTTTTATGTCATGCCTATTTAAACGGCGAACATTCTATCACATGAGTTAGGCATAATTGGCACAATTGTGTGTATATATACTAAGTTGGTTGATAGGTTAACGCCCCGGGAATTTGCTCCTTTTTGCAACAAAGAGTATTTGGTAGAACTGAGCAGAAGATCAACCTCATTTCTCTCCACCAAGCTGTAAGTCATTGAGAAGCCTAAAATGTTGCCTTGACAGGAAATTGTGTGGATGTTAATGTTTGGATGCTTAACTAGAAAGGCTGTTGTTTTCTTTAGGAAGGGGGGTGGTGCTACAGCCAAGTCTATGTTATTAGATGTTAGCTACACTTTGTGGTGATAAGGGTGGGCTCCAGGACATGCTGCTTCCTGATTGGGACTGGCCATTGTACATGGACCACATCAAAAGGAGATTGGTTCGATCCTATCGGCCACCAGCGCTTTACTCGATCGTTAACTTCATTGGCCTCAGATTACCCAAATGCATAAACTCGACTCTAAATCCAAAGTTATCTAAAAAGAAGAAACTGATCTACTGCCTAATGACAGCACAGAGGTACTTGTTTGAGTAGATGTTGCATTGATAACTTTTTTTCTTCTTTTCATCGACAGCAAATGTGTATATATATATATATATATATATATATATATATATATATATATAAGAAAAGAGTACAGAGGATGTATGAAATGGGCACAGATGAAGTCAAGCTACAAAAGGGGGCATACATAAGAAATTTCATCCCCTCTCTCTCTCTCTCTCTCTTTCAGCAATTTCCTAACCAATGAACAAAAATGATTGAAGGGTATTGATCTTTCTTTAATTTATATATATTCTGACCTATGCTAAGAGGTTACTAGGAACAAATATTTTAACTTTTGATCTGGCATTTCATTGTTTTTTTAACTCCCTATCTGTTTCTTTCCTTTCACTGTTTCACATTGTCCCAAAAATGCATAGGTGAGAGCGGCTTTTCGAAACTTCTTCCATTTTTTTTTCCTACAAGAAATCATATCATTCCAACTTAATAGAGCGTTTTTTTTTTATTGTGCAAGGAAGCCAAACTAAAAAAAAAAAAAAAAGCCGCCATAAAATCACTAATGTGGTCCAATGAAGAAATAAGGTGATCAATTGATTCTCTTTTGGATAAAAAAAATACATTAATACTTTTTGGTGCATTGATACCATGCGATAAAGTGCACAAATACCAAGTTTTGCTAGTTATCCTACTTTGTGTTTGAGCTTTTTTCGATCCTCCAAGTTATCCCTGACGTTTATTTCCATAGTCACTCATACCAGTTATGTTAAAAAAAGTCACAATAAGACTGAAAAGTCTGCCATGTGTAAGGTGTTTAGTAGGGGTTTTAACAGATGTTCGTCCATCTGTGATATTTTCTAACGAAAATAGTATAACTGAGCTACGAAAGTAAACGTAAGGATATCTTGAGACCGAAAAAAGGTTCAGGGGCTAAATGGGATATTCACGTAAAACTCGGGGGCATTTGTCAACCTATTCTTGTGATATCATGCATGATCTAAACAGCCTATTAAAAAATTATCTTCAAGAGAGTTCCGTGCCTGGCTAGCCATCAAAACCTAATCCTTCATTTTCATTTTTTTGTAGGTACTTGATGTGTAGGAAACTTCATTTTCGTAGGGACTTGATGTGTATAGGAAATTAGTGGCTTTTGAAATCCTCAAAAAGTAGTGTAACTTTTGAAATTGGTGGCACCCCATATTTCCCTTTCACTCTCCTTTTCCTGTTCTTCCAAGCTAGAACCGTTATTGTCTGTATCTATGATCCTCTACTATTAGATAATAAGAAATGGTTCCCCTCTCCTACCACCTGCCAAAGTAGTAGGACAACAGCCTAACCCAACTGTCAAAAAGACAAAAAAAGTAAAAAAATAAAAAATAAAAATCCTGTTTGGTTTGTGCAAGTGTCGTATTGGTGTGATTCGTATAACAATAATGATAGAAATCAGAGAAAGAAAATACGAAGAACACAGACATGAATTATTCTGTTCGGCAATGTGCCTATCATATCCATCGAAACGATAGTTCAGAATTTCATTATCATTAAAATAGGGTTACATAAGAGGGCATTTGTAATAACCCTAAATATGGTAAAATTACAAAAATACCCTTATACCCTGAACATATGGTATCGTACCACTCTTAAAATGGGCCACATGCATAACAAGTATTAAGAACAAAAATATAACAGTAAAAGAGAATCAGTTGGAATGGATGGTATTTAGCCTAGATTCAAGCCTTTCAAGACAACTCCTATTTCACATATATACTTGATTGGATATATTCTTCATTTTTCCGAACACCCAAATTCCATATCTTGGGGATGATTCAAAGAATTTAGAAAGAAAAAAATTCAAAGGCACAAAGGGACCCAACAGTTGAATTCCATTAGATCTATAATAATTCAAGGTGAAGGGATTCAGATGGAAATTTCATTTCATGATTCCTTACCTTAGAAATCAGTTGAATTCCCGCCTTTTTTTTTTTTTCTTTCTTTTCTTTTCTCACTGGAATCTCATCATTCTCCATGCCCAAAACAATCATGGAAGGAAAGGTGAGAAAGGTGAAAGAAGAAAGAATCCCTCCTCCTCATCATCCCACTCTCAGAAAAGACACAAGAAAACTTCTTTTTTCTATCTTTCCTCATCACATGTGAGGCAAAATGATGGAAAAAGAGACGAAAAGAAAGATAAGATACACAATCCCAAACAAAGCTTTTCATTATCACTTATAATTGTAACTTCCAATCCTATCTTTCCTTATTATTTTACAGATACTGAAGAGAGCAAAAACACATGAACAAGAACCCTTAAAGACAGCAAAACAGGTTATAATAACAATGCAAACACAGAGAAAGAAAGAACTCCTCTCTGGATATGAATTTATGTCAGTTGAGTCTTAATTCAAACAGTAGTAGAACACTGAGCTCCTTTAGAACTCAGAGGACCAGAGGGGATTGCCGGTCCAAACGGCATTACTGCAACACAGTTAACATTAAACCTGTATCTTCCAGAAACCCAAGTCCCCACCTTCCATCGAAGCCGGCCATTGAGCTTCAGCATCAGCACCAGTTTCCCTGCCGTCTGATCACGCCCGACTTCATAGCTGAAAGATGGGGCCACTGGTAAGCTATTTCCAACCAAAGATGCTGTCAAGAGATTGCTTTCTTGATGGCCTTGGTAGAAGGGAGGAAGAGAGGTATCGACAGTAATCTGTTGGCCCTTGTAAGAGGCATACACTTGTACCATATCATAGTAGATACCAACCTTCTGGTTTGGATTCTTGGAGAGGAGAGTGAGTTGGATGGAGGAGTTGAGAAGATGACTCCCTGAGAGGTTGAGCTGATAGATATCAGCTTCTTTGAGGCTGAACTCAGGCTTGGCAGGGTGTAGGATAAGCCAGATGAGTAAGATGAGAGCAAGAACTGAGAATAGGAAGGAAAAGCCAGCCCAGTATAGCTTCTTGTAGAATTTTTCAATGTTCAATCCTTTTTTGGCACAGTGTTTGGGAGATTTTAAAGTGATTTCAGACATTTGCAGGAAAGTGAGAGGAAGGAGAAGAAGGAGAAGGAGGAGGTTTACAAGGCTAAGCAATGGGAGGTGGTGGATATAAAAAGGGGAAGAGGAAAAGGGAAGAGAAAGCAGCAATTATTTTGCCCCTCCCCACTTTTTGACTGGCAGCTCCTCTTGGTGGTGGATGGTAGCTGTGAGATATTTAGCCCTTGATTCTCTAATCATCCTTAATATTTTGGCCGAATCCGGGCGGTTTGTTTTGCAATTGCATGGGTCGCTGCTTCTTGGCTCTCGTTGAAAAACTGTTATCGGTAATCTATTAAAAACCACATAACAACATTTCGACGTTTCTAAATTTGGGGATTTTGCGTGCTCTCTGCTTTGATCGTAGTTCCTCCCGCCGCGACAGAATCGCAGATATCAGCCTATTGGATTCCCAAATCATCCTTCATATTTAGACGTCTCGTGTTTAAATTTTATAATTACTTCCTGACGCCGTTTGTTCTTGTTTTTGAAAACTCCGGTTTCGAGAACGCTTTGAAATAACACGTAAGAATAATTATTTCGATGTTTCAAAAATTTATTCTTTGGAGTATTTGAATTTCTGTTTTGGCGCGTTCGTGTTTTCGATCGACAACTCCTCTTATGCGGGTGGATGGTAGATGTGAGATATTTAGCCCTTGATTCTCTAATCAACCTTTATATTTAGGTTGAACTAAGGGTTCAGGTAATAATTACAAGGGACGTATTTGGTTCCTATTTTTGAAAAAACGCTAAGAACATCGTTTTGATGTTCCCTGAAAGTTATTTTTTGAATTTAACGTTTTCTGTGTTCTTCGTATTTTTCCTTGTTTTTCAAAATAAGAAATAGTTTTCAAAAACTATAACCAAACATGCCCATGGTTTCCCATTTGAAAATCGTCCCTCTCAACCGTTCGATCATTTGACTAACCCTAAAAGTGGTTCATTGACTGACTTAGGAACCAGCTATGGGATGTGGGAAGAGCTTAACGTTTTTTGAAAGCAGGTAAAAAGCCTATTCCATGTTCATTTTTTTGTTGACTTTGAAAATTAAAAACACATGAATATACCTTCTATTATCATTTCTATATTATATGTTAAATACTAGACAAGTCTTCACTTTTATCAAGCATAGCCCTGTTGATCATACTCCATAAGAATGGAATTTACCTAAAACTATGAGCCTTTTGAACACATTAAAACTGTTTCGTTCAAAACAAAGAGTAGAATATGTTTGTTCTGCATTTTTGAGTTCTAAAACATATAATATTTAATCTGCTACCTTATTTTCAAAATCGCTTTATGTCTGCAACAAAGAAAAATAAGGAAAACTGATCATAGATTCCATTGTTCTTTTTTGTTATGAAAACACAAAAACTAAATTCAAATTTAACAATAACATATTTGTAGTAATCACCAAAACAAAGGTTTTCAAAATTATTCTTAAGAACAGTTTTCAAAAACAGGTCTTAAATTAAGATAACAAGAACGGTTTTCAGAAAATACCAAAACAGTTTTGAACCAAGCATGCCCTCTATATCTTTTAACACTATTTTTAAGAATGTAGTACATAGTTTATATGTTAAAAGGAGTTGAAGTTTGGAATAAATGGTGATAACCAAGTGGAAGAATCTTAGTGGTTGAAATTCTCATCTGAAAATCATTCTTCTTAACCGTTTGTTGTGATTCGTGAACCAATGGTGATGAAATCAGAGTTAGGAAAAAAGAAATAAACACACGGATTTTACGTGGCTTGACAGTGTGTTTACATCCATAGGAACGGCGGCTAAAGCTTTCACTATTACCGAAATAGGGTTATATAGGATGGTATTTATAATAACCCTGTATATTAACAAATTACAAAAATACCCTTATACCCTAAATATATAAGTAGTCTATGCTCCATATTTTCATTGTTGATGATAGTCTAATGACTAAATTAGGTTTAAGCCATGGATGTGGGAAGGGCTCCACCTTTTTATGTAATTAGGTAGAATCTGTTCCATGTTCATATTTGTTGACTTTGCAAATATAAACACATGAAGTCCTTCTATTATCATTTCTATATTAGGTGTTAAGTTCTAGATAAGTTTCTTCACTTTTATCGAGCATAACCCTAATGATCATATCCCATAAAAATCGAATTTACCAAAAACTATGGGTCTCGTTTTGTTTACGCTTTGAAACTGTTGCTTTTCTTTTTCCTGAAACAAAGTTATAATGCTTAAAACATGTATAATATACTGGGTACATATAGAATTCTATTATCATTTATATATTAGGTGTTCGGTTCTAGACAAGCTTCTTCACTTTTATCAAGCATAACCCTCTTTATCATATCCCATAAAAATCAAATTCACCAAAAACTACGAGCATGTTTGTTTACGCTTTGAAAAACTCCGTCTCGCTTTTAAAACAAAGCAATGTGTTAAAAATACTTTAACACGTTCGATTCCCAGTTGTTTTTTATTTTGAAAAACACAAAATACACTAAATTCAAGAACAATAACAGCTTTCAAAGAACACTAAAATGGTGTTCTTTATACTTTCAAAAACATATATCTATAACAGTTTTCAAAACAAAGAACCAAACATACGTCTTTATCAAAAAAACGACATCAAATTGTCAAAGGTGATTGATTACCAGGTGGAACAATCTTAGTGGTTGAAATTGCATATACATGTAAAGGGCCCCCCATAACACAACATGTATCATTTTTTTTCCCAGTTAGGCCCATCTTTCCTAGCTCCTATCAAGAATATGCGTGTATCTTTTCCATCTCATAAGGTGAAGACACCATAGCTTAACAAGTTGTGTATTTTATTCTTGCTTTACAAGTTTTTGTGTACACCATTATGACTGATGGGATTGAGATGATGATGATGATGATGGGGGGATATCTATCTATCTATCTATCTATCTGAGTCGAATCATGGAGAATTAAAGATTACACTTTTAGATTAATGGAGACCAAAGTATACCCTTTATAAAGGGCTTAGAGAGATAGCGTAGAGAACAGCCTTTCTCTGTTTGGAGATAAGTTGGAAATGATACATTGGCTGGATTGCCTCTTACTGTTTCCACCTTTCTTTGGTAGACAGGAAATTGATACATGAAAATGAAATCAAGTTTGTTTTTTTCTGAATGTATGATTAGTTTGGAATGGAGAAACTATTCGGTCTAATCATTTAGATATTGTCCTCTTCGGACTCAAGGGGACTTCACGGCTTTAAAACGCGTTTACTAAATTGAAATGAGTTTATAGTTATATAACACTAGGAACTTTCTCCTTTATCCCATGCATGAGATTGCAGGGATAGACAGAACGGATCTCCACATAAGGGTCGGAAATTGACTCTGATACCATTTATAATGACTCAATCCAACCATGTAAATATTATCAGCTTTTGATCGATAGTTGGTAGTTGATTGAAGGTAAATTTATCTATATAGACATGACAGATATGTAAAAACAATGCACAATTTATTATATGATGTCATAGATTAATAATTAGGTCAGTAAACATAATTTATGATAAATAAAATTAATTGTAATATTTAAGTTTTTTATCTTCTTTTATTATTTCTCTATATCAAGATATTTATAAATTTAAAAATGAATTTTGAGTCTGTATAATTATCACAAATAAATTAAGACAAATTTTTATTTAAAATATTTATCTGTATAAAAAATAATTAAGGACGAAATTTCAATTTGAAAAAGATAAATTTAACAATAAAAATATTATCTCAAAATTATAAAATAATTATGTAACATAAATAGTTTATAAAAAAATTAAAATTGAAATTATGGGGTATCTTTATTTGATGAAAAAGACTTCCGAAAGGAAGAAGACATGGAGAATCTTTAAGCTGGCTTTTAGGAAGGCCCTAGGAAGCATCCATTTTCCTATAATGTTATAGGTTTAGTGTCTCATTTGGCTCTGTTACTTTTTTGTTAAGAAAAGTGTGGAAATTTCAAAGTATTGTAGGATTGTTAGTTGAGATGCCATTGATGTAACCCCAAGTTAATGCATATACACTCATCTTCTCAACCGTTTAATTCGAAGACATGCAATGATACGATCTCACATCATTCTATAAGAAATTATAAATGATACTTTAAGCTTCTCAGTGCCTACCTACTGCAGCTACCTCACGGATTTATCTGACCAAGAATCATCGAGCACTAATAAGAGACTCGTGCGCAGCCGAAATAACCACTCCCCAAGAGTACATTCTCAAGGTCCCAAGAGAGTCTCGGCGTGAGCCGTTCTTAGACGTTCAGCTTCCATAGGGGTAGGCAATGATACAATCATACATCGATTCTTAAGAAGTTCTCCCACCTATCATACCGGTCTTGACTACTTGGAAGAGGGCTACTTGGTGCTTAAAGAAAGGGTCCAAAGTGTGAGTCGTCTCGCAACATTCACTCTAAAAATGCGACAACGATATCGATTCTACATCTGGCTCGGTAGTTCTCCTCCCACCCATCGCCCCCACCTCTCGGCCGGACTCTTATCGCGGGCCGCAGACTCATCATCAAGCAACGATAATCCCATACCGGGGCCCACAAAGAAATTGGGCGGAGCAAGATTTAAACTCGAGAGATTCTCCCACCCATCGCCTAATCTGGTCGAGCTCTCCTGACGGTCGTGACTCATCGCTCGGGTGATGCTGACGAAAGAATACCTAAAAAGAGTATGGGTCTAGAGTCATTGCTCATCCGCAGACGATGACTTTAGAATGGACAATAATAAGATCCCAATAGGTTCCATAAGAAATTATGGAGTGGTAATTAAAGTTAAAAAATTCTACCACCTATTATACCAGTCTTTTGAGTTAAGCTCTCGTATTAGACTTGGATACGGATCGCGGGTTTTTCTACAGCAATCATGAGCATCCATCCTCTGATCACTAGTATAGGATGATGACTTTTGTTTTTGGTAAAGCTGTGGGACCCTTCTTGGTGAGGATCTTCAAAAGAATATTACAGTCTGGGAAAGTATAAAGAGATTGTGAAATTAGGGGGAGAGTTGTTGTTTTGCTTTTGAAAAACCTTTCAGTTATATTGAGCCCTGCAATCAAGAGAAAGTTGGTCGACCCCATTGTTTTTTTTTTTTTTTAATGGTGATTTCTTCTCTTTTTCATCATATTTTTGCTCAAATTTCTTCCTAATGGGGCCAGAACAAGCCCCATGTGTCTTCAATTAGAACATGTAAAAGAAAGATCTTCACCTTTTCCATTTCATTTATTTTTAATAGGGAGTAGTTTGCAATTGTGGAGTTCTCATCCCATCACCTACTTCCTAATTGGCTGTTTGTGTTTTCTAGAAAACACAAAAACTTGGGGGTTGTTTCTGAAAACTGTTTTCTGCTCTCAAAAACAAGAAAAACATTTTCAATTTTTTTTTTTCTGAAAAACATTAAGAATACAGAAAACACTAAATTCAGATAACAAGAACAAGTTTTTGAGAACACGCGCCGAGGTTCTGTTTGGTTCATGTTTTTGAAAACTGTTATTGAGAATTGTTTTTAAAAACACATAAAACACTTGGAGCCTATTTGGTTCCTATTTTCGATCTAAATTTTATTGAACGTAGATATGAGCTTGTTTTGTTTTTCATGATTTCATCGTCTTGTTGCAACGTTTTGTGTTATCATCTTGGTACAACGTTTTCTTTTCATCGTCTATGTGAAACGTTTTATTTGTATGGACATATTCAAACAAGTAAAGTCTATTCGATCAAAAAGACAACAAATCAGATTGCTATTAACCTAAGTGGTGTTTTATCATCCATGGTTCTTAACGATTTGGTATCTTTGATCATATCGATGCATTGCTAGTTTTTTTTTTGTCATACCTTAAGGTGTCTTTAAATCATACCATATCCAGACTAATTCTCATATAAACCGAAAGAAACCAGAATAACGATAAAACTCTACTACATAATATATTTACATTTGTATCGATGATGTGTAGTTAGTTTGAATAAATAAAATTATTTTATTTTCGAAAAAAAAAAAATCAGCTGTGTTTGGTAAGAACCTAATTTCCATCCAACACTTAAATTAAACCCCTACTTTATGGTGGTGGTGGTGGTGGTACTTTACTCCTTTATGTTAAAAGAATTAAGATATTAGCTTACATTTCAGAAGGAAAATGACACAAAGTCTGATATCTCTGCTACCACCCATATTGAAAGGAGTGCCCACCAATTGTATGTACTGTTTTCAAGCATTTGTTGTTTTCTCCATCAGAATATATATATATATATATATATATAATGTGAAAATGTTTTTATTAGGTTAGTAGTCAAAAGATCAACATATCCTCACTTGGAACAGTACTAGGAGCCAATTTTTACTAAAAGCAAACCACATAAAAAAGGAATGGCAAAAAGTTAACCAAAGCCACGATTGGTTCCTATTTTTGAAAATTATTATTGAAAATAGATTTTGAAAACGCATAAAACATTCGTTTTGTTGTTATCTGAATACTATTTTTATTATTTGAATTTAAGGCTTATTTGATTTCTATTTTTAAATATTGTTTTATGTTCTCAATAAAAAGAAAAACCAAAAAAACACGTTTGATTTTCAGTTATTTTTTATTTTGGAAAACATAAAAAACACTTCATTTAAGTAACAAAAAGAGTTTTCAGATAACACCAGGTGTTCTCTACGTTTGCAAAAATATGAATCAAACAGACCCTTAAGGCTATGTTTAGTTACTTTTTTTGAAAATTGTTTTCTGTTTTCACAAACAAAAAAAATAAGGAAAATATAAAAAACATATTTGGTTCCTAATTATTTTTCTTTAAAAACAAAAAGAACACATAAGACAATACATTAAAAAAAAAAAACAATTTTCAAAAAACACTAAAATGATGTTCTCATCATTTTCAAAAACCGTTTTCAAGAATAATTTTAAAAATCAAAAACCAAACAGA
The DNA here is from genome assembly GCA_016808115.1 of Tetrastigma voinierianum. Classification (NCBI taxonomy): domain Eukaryota; kingdom Viridiplantae; phylum Streptophyta; class Magnoliopsida; order Vitales; family Vitaceae; genus Tetrastigma; species Tetrastigma voinierianum. The sequence goes on along the minus strand of JAEQBH010006313.1, from coordinate 125,662 downwards.
CAAATGTTATTTGTATTTTCGGTGTTTTTCCAAAAAAAAAAAAAAAAACTGAGAACCAAATGTGTTATCTTTGTTCTCCTTATTTTTTAAAACATAAAACAATTTTCAAAAACAGGAATCAAACATACCCCAATTTTCACTTCTAAGAATCTACAAAGCCATTGGACCCAAGATCATATTCAGACTAGGATATGGATAAGTAATGCAAAATTTGTGTACTATTTAATTTATGAGAGTAACTGAATATAAAGATATATCTACATATGAACAAAAAACAAAACAGAAAAAAAAAGAAAGAATCAATTCAACAGCTCCCTCACATATTGCAGGATTGAAAACTTACAAAAGCCATTTACATCCATTTCATCATAACAAATACAAAGACTAATCCAAAGAAGAAGAAGCTGTTATAGAGATGTAAATGTAAGTAACTTCAATGCTAACTTGTGTTTGTTTCTTCCCCCCCCTCTGTTCTTCAAGAAACAGAAGAGGTCGAAAAATCGCGCTTGCAGATCATCTGAGATCTTCGATACAGTTTTGATGCAGCAACATCTGATTCTCCTCCTCCTCGACTGCCATAACTATGTATCATCAAGCTCTGTAAGTTGGGGGATGGTATGCGCTTGTTGTCGAACAAACTGTCCCTTTACTCGCGGCCGCTGCTCTGCAAGCTTCTTCCTGCTCTCGTAACGAACCTGTGAACGAAGTTTAAGAGTAAAAAATTTTAGCAAAAGGGCGTATTGGGTACGATCAGAATGATCGGTGTTAAGAAATATGATATTCGTATTAAACCCAAATCCTACAAGATTAAGCCTCTAGGAGAATTGATAGCTTAACAATCAACATCTGAAAATCGATTACTTATGCAAGTACAATGTGGTAGTACTAATATTTATAATGATAGTTAAGAGTTTTTATAGGGAATGAGGTTTATTCTTGCTTTGATTTCCATTTTCATCTCCGTTTTGTAGGGATAAGGTACATAAATGCGCCTGACTTATAGCCCGTATGTTCAATTTAGCACTTGAAATTTTTTTTTGTCTGCATGTGCCTCTGACGTTTAATGTCGTAGCTTATTTATACCCTAACTCCGTCACTTCGACGCCTGCATGGATAAACGGCGCATAAGACTCCTCCTCGCTAAAGCATGCACCGGGCGAGAAATCCCATTATCCATCCGCTCGCACCGTGACGGCAGTGGAAGATATCGGTGATACGCGACTAAAACAAAACACTGCGGACCAAATAAGAACTGCGCCAATCACATACAAATTGTAAGTCATGGACATGGACGTTTATGCACGCCATTTTGTGTTTGAGGAAACAAAAACAAAAGCTTGGAAATGGCTCAAGAGATTTCAAGAGACAAGAATACATAATTCTTCGGAATGAAGGACTTGGTTTCCCACCTCAATTCTTTCAAGGTATGTTATCAGTTGAAACAATCAGATTCTTCAGAAACAAGGAGACAAATTTCAGGCAAATCACACCATTTCCTGCCATCCACATGTAAAAACCAAAGGCTGAATTATCCAAAAGACACTATGTTTATGGCCCTAAGGTTAGTTTGTTTGATCCTGAGAAGCCTTTGTCGTCCACAATAGCAATGTTTTAAAAACCGGACCGGATTGACCAGGTTTAAAACTTAAGAAATTAATCATATATGTTTACTAAAACTCATTTTATTCGTTACTTTCTATTACATGAGGACTAAAAAACCTTAGAATATGTAAAATTTTGAGGAATTTACAAACACCGGAAGTAATAAACATACCTTCTTATCGTAGCATCTATCTTTCCGCTTCAAGCGAAACTTGGTAAGAGCAGCTTCTCTCTGGATGGACCGTTGAGAATGCCCTTCAAGACTGAAGACGCCGTCTTCAGTCTTGCCGCCCTCTCCAACCGTCTGGACGACAGAAACCGGGTTGCCATTCCCGTTGCTTCCACAAATGCTTCCACAACCAAAGCTATTCAGATGACTTGCACCACCACCATTACCAAAACTACAGCTTGAATTCTGATCAGTGGAGGGAGAGAAGCGCCCTTGACCCTCCAACGATTCCAATTTCTGCTCTGGATTGTCGTTAGCCTGGCTGGTCGAATTGTTCGCCTTTTGCTGCTCCAGTGGGTTACAGAGGAGAAGCTGAGAATCACTGGTTTCATGTCTGGATGTATGGCATGGATTCGCTCGAAAGGGGAGTTCATGTTGCCCGTATGAACTCGGACTTGGCATCGTTAACTGGCTCGATTGTGTGCAAAATACTGGGGGAACTGCAGAATTATAACCAGTACACAGACCATCAAACCTGACAACACCTCTCACTGGAACTGGAGCGGGAAATGCCCTTTGTTGAGGACCGGAAAGCGGGATTTCGACTCGTCCGGATGGACTAGTAGTAGCTAGAGAGACCACACTTCTTTGTGTACTTAGTGTGGGACTAGTGATATCGGAGTTATAACCAGGAACCGGAACCGGAACCGGCTGAGATAAACGTTTGTCGGAATCGTCTCCAAAGTTTTTCTGTTGATTGAAACCAGCTGTTGATGGCGGATGTAGCGGCTGCAATGACTTGTTTATGTAGCTGCACAAAAGATGAATGATTAGAAAATAGGAAGGCAGTTGAGATTCTCGAAGTCAGAGAGTAATTTCGAAAAATTGGAGAGTCTCTTAGGCTTAAGCATCACTCCACAATTTCATGTAGAACCGATGTGATACCATATCAAGAATAGAAACCAGAGACTCACCGTGAAAAGGCCGAGCCGTTAGAACGGTTCAGCGTATGCCTTTCATCAGCAACTTGCATCTGAGGGCTACTGGGATGAGATCTTCTCAAGGTCAGATCCAAATGGGGGATAGAATTACTCTTTCTGGTACCATTATTTGAACAAGAATTTCCATAACTGCATCTCTGAGAATTATCAAAAGCTCCAATCAAGTCAATGGCTTCTCTAAACGAGCTGCCTAATACAGCATTATCCCCGCAAACCTCGCTATGGACATTAGCATCTTGCCCATCATTTCCCAGTTCCCCAACTTCAGACTGAGTCGTTACATTCACGTCCCTGTAGGTATTCTCCATTGTTCCTGTTTCAAACATTTGAAAATATAAGATTCCTCCTCTTCACTCAACTAAGAAAAAAGATGGTAAGATGCATATCCGAAACAAGTGTTTTACCTCCAGCTTCTTTATCGTACATCAGAAATTTCAGGCCCGATTTTCCATGTTCTTCGTTCTTCTGCATTTTCGTGTCACTCGCCAGAGATCTGATACGTGTCAGGTTTGAGACATCCTGCATATTTTCCATGTAGCCGCTCTCGGCTTCCAAGTCTGGCCTCGAACAAGAGCTCTGCATAAGAGACAGCAAACATCTACTATAAATACCTTTCTTAATTAAACAATATGTTATTCTATTTGCTTCTCTATGATTACTTTAGAGTCCCTTTCAAAGCTACACATTCTGTCATAATTATCGAAGCATTGCCTAAATGGTTTTACGTAGCATAGAAACAAACCATCAAGGTGGCCCGTCTTAGGAATCCTCAGACAATTCTAACATAAATACTACGGTTAAATAAATGATTGCATTTCCATAGACCCCCAAATGTCTCTTCATACAACTCAAAAGAAATGTGCAATCAATTATGAACAGATGCTTATCTATATAAAGGAATGCATCTCCTCCATAAAAAAAAATGTCGAGAAAATGAGAAACACTAACCTGAGCATCACTCACTTTATTGAGTTCTTCTTCCTTATTTTTCTGAATACAAGCAACATGATCACTAGAGTGATTACTCGTCGGGTTGTTCTCGGAAGTGGCTTCAACCTTCTGTTGTGCAACACTCTCGTCTTGGGGGCCATTACCGCTAACGGTTGCCTGATGACACAACATAGTAAATCAAGATTCATTATAAGTATCTAAGAAACCAAAAGGAAGCATATAAATATTTCTCAGAGGTTTAAGGATTAAGCATCATACAGATTGTCTTCTCCAGACATGTTGCCACAAATTCTTCAGCTCGTTTCTTCTAACCGGCTTAACAAGAAAGTCGGCTGCACCTCTCAACATGCATTTATAAACCATGTTTATTGAATCATGCGAGGACATCACTGCATGATCACACAAGAAACGCTAAATTATTTTCAGATAAAATTTAACACGGTGAAAATCAAATTTGTGGTATGCATATTCAGAAGTTATTGTTCGCTGTTTCATACTTATAACAGGAATGTTTTTGCAGCTCTCGTGTTCCATAATCAAGGTGAGGAGAGCAAAGCCAGATATCGAAGGCAACTCCACTTCAGTCAATATGAGGTCGATGTTATGGGATCTTGCCTTGAGAATCTCCCATGCCTTTAAGCCATCAGGAACAGCCGCAACTACAAATATATAAAAAATATACGTTTTCGGTTAAAAGAAAAATACATGTGCACGAATTCAATAAAAAGAAATAGTACGGCCTGAAGGAGAATTACTCAGTTTCATACACAAGAGTATGTTAGTTTTTAACAGACGGGTAAAAGTGCGCTTAAATCAGTTCATGAAGCTCAACCAGTCATTTACAAAGGTCGGATTGTTTCAGATAATTATGATTTAGCCCGGGATTTTTTGAGGGATTATTGTTCTCTTTTGTTGATCTTAGATGTGCTATCAAGGTGAAAGTACAAAAACAAGAGTATAAACAGAATCATATCATCAAATGCCAAGTTTCTTCCTGAGTACAGTCAATCTCAGCTGGTGTACAAATGTAGACGGTTCATTCTTCGCACACAGATTAACCAAACGGTTCAATAACAAGAAGCCTACATGTGCTATTAACGATCCGGACTCAATTTAAACGAGAAGGATTATTGCACTTTTTCTAAGGCTACAGAAACCGCCTATTTTGAGCCATGAAATTGCTATCCTTTTCGGAATCAAGTGGCAGAGCCAAAGGATTTATTCTAGGAACCCTGCTGATGCTCTAGGAGATGCTCCAAACCCCAACAAAATCTCGAGTCTCGCCAATGCCTCCATGTACCGGCCTATTGTCATCCTTCTAATAAGAGAGACATACGCACATAAGGCGGGTTTTCCTGCTTGTAAATGATTCCCTTAATTATTTATGTCTGAGATGAATAATAAAAAAACCCAATATACCAAAAGAAAAAATCAAATGCATGTTGTCCAGAATGAATAAGATTATAAATAAACAAAATTACATGAACACCATAGGTAAAAAGTCTCGTACATAAAGATCTAAGTTTGATTCACGGAAAATTTGAGGGAAAATGTAAAGGAAAGAAAATAGACAGAAAACAAAAATTAAAAGGAAGGAAAATAAAAAAAATATGATTCAATATCAATCATTATTTTCCTAAGCTACTTCAAACTCATTAGCTTATTTCGATTATTCAATACAAAGATTAAATAATTTGAAAATATGTAAGTTTCTATCATATTTTAATTATATTTAATTTTCTTCGGTATTTTCCATAGAACAAACAAATATGTTTCCTTAAAAATTTTCCTTTTCTTAATACCTTATGGGAAGTAGGAAACCTATGCTTCAATAATAATCAGATTGCAAAAATATGGATTTTTCCCAAAAAGTTAGCTAAAAGAACACAAACTCAAAAGGAAAAGAAAAATAAAAAGCCAAAACCAACTCTCTTAATTTCTTGCTTAAGACTTAATTCTTTCTCTGTTTCAGTATAACAAGGAATATTCCCATCCCCATATTATGTAAAATCAAAAACAAAAATCCACCCAAAACAAAATCCATTAGAATGATCCTGAAAAAATGGAAATAAATTCCAAGAAATAGAAGATTAGCAGATGAGGGAGGGTTTTCATCAGAGATGATGGTGAGCTTAAAAAATTTAGCCTTGAAAGAAAGAACTGAATTGGACAGACCAAACAGAAAGAACCTAGTTTAAGCAACAGTAATCATAAAACAATTGTTATCTTTGTGCTCATGAAAATCAAAAACATTTTCTTGCTTAAGACTCAAAAAGTAAACTTAATTCTTGCTCTGTTTCAGTAGAACAAGGAATATTTCCATTTCCATATTATGTAAACTCAAAAACAAAATTTTTTAAAAAAATGGAAATAAATTCTAAGAAATAGAAGATTAGAAGATGAGGAAGGGTATTTTCAGACAGGATGGTGAGCTTAAAAATTTTACCCTTGAAATAAAGAAATGAATTGGACAGACCAAATAGAAAAAAACCTAGCTTAAGCAACAGTAATCATAAAACAATTGTTATAATTTGCTCATGAAAATTAAACAGAAGCATATTTTTTCTCCATTAAAATCAAACAAAGACTTCCCAAAACATCGACAACAAAAGCGATCCGAAACCCCAATGAAGAAACCCAAATCCCCAATTCAAAACTCGAAAATCAAAGCTCAAAAACCAAACCTGAAGCAAGCAAATAAAATCCCCAAGACAAACCTTTGTAACTGCATTTCCTAAGAAGCGCAGCGATAATTTGCCTAGTGGAATCATCCGCTTCAACCAACAAAACCCTTAAAACCATTCTCGGAAGAAACCTCTCCCACCTCACAACCCCGCCACCGCCCACCTCCTCGTTCTTCGCCGCCTCAACCTCCATTCTTCCTCCTCCTCACTTACTCCTCACAGCCTCTCCTCCAAAACCCAGAGCTAAAAATCAAAAATATCTAAGCCTCAGTGGATTAGACGGCGCAGATCGAACGATCGAACGCTCACAATTCAACGCCCACCGATTACCGCCTCAAACCCAGAAGGCGCAAAATATCTAAAAGGACTGTGTGTGGACCCGGGCATGCCACGTCAGCGTAAAATCTGGCCAGATCAAAAGGCAATTCGCCATTGGCCTCTCGTTGTTGGCTCGTTTGTAAGGTCTTCATTCAACTACCCTTTTTTTAGGATATTTTCGAGTGGCGGCGTGGGTCCCACTTCTTAGGAAGATATTTTTGCCTTGTTTCTTTTTTTAATAATATTTACTGCGCCGTCCTATTGAATCTTGTGGACAGAATCGTGCCACGTGGAATATTTATCAGAAGTGCTTGGTTTGTGGCTTCGAACTTCTCTTCTCTCCCAACGCTATCTTTTTGAGATTCCCCACTCGCGGTGGTTTTCTAAAGTCGAGTCGAGTCGAGTGGATACAGAGCCAAGCTGAAACTTAACTCGATTAAAAGATTCGAAATTCGAATGAGATCGAGTTTTTTTTTAGACATTCGAAATTCGATTCGAAAAATAGTCTAGTCATTCAAATTCGAATTGATCAAGTTTAAATCAGTCTAAATATTAATAAATAATAAAATAAGTAGTCATCACTTTTTTTTTTCTCTCATCTTTATATCGGGTAACCATTTTTTCTTAAGCAAAGATTAATGATTTTTTTTTATCATTTTAATCTTAAATCATTAATCTACATTTTTTTATCATTTTTTTCTTAAATAAAGTGATTGCTTTACATAGATTTAAGTTTTTATTATTGTTATTTTGTGATTTATGATCGAGATGTTAAAAATGGATTTATATAAATGCTTTGTCTGATGATAAATGATTGAACCAGTGAATATATTTGATTTATGAATGTCGAATCGTAGTTATCGATATGTTAAGAATTATAATCGTAATAATATTACAGTATTATATGATTATTAAATATATAGGGTTTGGTAGATTATTTATTATTAACGCGGATGTTAAATGCATGCTTTTAAGTTTTTATAGGAATTTGATTTTATATTTTTATTGAATATACTGTTAGTTTGAATCAATAAAATGATTTATCTTTTAAAAATAATAATAATAAATTAGTGAAGCTCGATTAAACTCATGAACAGTTCGAGTTGTGATACTCGAACTCGACTCGATTTAACTATGAATCGAAATCGGGTATTATACAAACCCAATCCGAGTGGCTTGGCTAGTGTTTAGATGTGGCAATTTAAGCCTAGTATATTGGGTTAGCTCGATCTACTCAAAATTAAGATTAGGTTAAGCTATTAAATTATTTATCTAAAAAAATCAGATCAAATTTAACGGATCAGGCCGAACCGAGGGCTCAGCCCAGCCCAATCGTTACGCCAAAATTACCACCTCTACTAGTTTTACAACCTTATTCACATTGGGATATGAGAGCTGCGAGTATGATAAGGTAATGTCTACTCTCCTCCTTATTGGTCAACATTATGGGTGGTTGGTACAAATCTTAAATTCTTTAATTAGGCCTTATTATATTGTCTTCCACCAAATTTTTAATCCAATGGTGTACATTAATGTCAACCTAAATTGATACGACTTGGCTTGACTTGATTTGAGGAATTGGATGGTCATAAAAATAGGTAATAAAAAATTGGAAAAAAAAAAAAGAAAAAAATGTTTAAGATTAATAAATTATTTTTTATCTATTTATTTTATTTTATTTTACTTGTTTTTAGTAGTAGCAAATTTTTTAAATATTTATTTGAAACCAAATATGAGTTTTGAATTATGAGCAGACTTCTAACTCTATGGTGTGGTGTACAATTTTTATAGGTTGAGTGGCAAAATATCTTAAAAAGTATCAAAATATCTCTGTAAAAGTAGATTATGGAATTCCTTGCTCAACAAAACAAAATATTAAAGTTGATGTTTTATAAAGTTAGGTGGTTTACAATCATATGATAATAACTTAATACAATGCTTAAAATGATTAATGTCTTTGAGGTCCGGTTCAAATGGTAAAAGGACGAGAGATGATTAAGGTCTTTCATATCTTAATTAATGGTTTCGAGTTCGAGCCTTAAAATTATAGTTATGTTCTATGATAAAGTTTTACTGTCTTTATGATCTTTTTCGACTTATATAGAGATTAGTCTGTGTGTTGTATAGACTCTTATGATCTAACAAAAAAAGGATGTGATTGGATATATGAAATGACCAGGATTGAATTTCGAGTATGTGAAAATTGTTTTTTTCAAATCGCTATGAGAAATAGTATTAAAATGATTTTTTTTTAATATTTTATAAAATTAAAACTTATTGGAAAACTTCAAATGCTTTTAACTTATTTTCCATAATTTTTAAATGTCTTAAAAAATACAAATATATTTTTGAATATAATATTTTGTTGGGTGTGCGCCAAAAAATCCGACATCATTATAAATTATGAGGTTAATGAATTCATAAGATGGTTTTGGGGAAGAAACCCAAAGCAAAATCACGAGGAACTCAGACCCAATGTAGATAATATTATACCAATATCGGATGATGAGTCGTATCATAGTCGGTTCGAACGCTTCGTGTTGTGGATACGAACCGAAATGGCCGTTTGAAATATGTTACAATGGTGAAATCGCAGGTGTAATTATAATAACTTTTTCATTGGATTTATATAGTGAGATATTACAAATATATTTTTTGAGACCTGATTCGAGTGGTAAAAGGAAAATAGGTATATCGAAGATCCCAAATTCGAGTTTTTATGATAACAAAATACCACGACGATATAATGCAAAATAAATGCATGGCTAAGGGATAATATTCATATTGTATTCAATAGGATTGCAGAAAATAAAAAACAAACACCTATCATGGAACCAAACAAATCCCTATCTTAACGATAACAAAATTTAATATTAATAATCGATTATAATACCATCGAACGTGTAGGTGATATGATTGGAGTCTCTTCTACCTCAATTAATGGTCCGAGTCGAACCGTAAATACAATTGTGTTTTTGTGGTAGGGCTTTATGTTGAAATCATTGGCACAATAATGAAATACGAAAATAAATAAAAACACAAAATTTATGTGAAAACCCTTGTTGGAAAAAAAAACCATGGGTAGAAGAGAAAGTTTCATTATGAATTTGAGAAAAATTACAAAATACAGCAGAATAGAGAATAAACTCTAATATGTTGATATAAAGAAAATACCCGAGCTACCACAACAAATCCCTATTTTGCCCTCAACTTTTTCTTCTCACAAAATCACATCACCATTTTGAGTGGCTTGTAAAGCGAAACAGGTCGAATTACTTGTCAATGACTTTGTCATTTCTTGTGATCATAGAAGCTTCGTATGTGGATTAGTTCGGATATGGTGGCATAGTTTTAAATGTGCTTTTTATGTGCTTATGAGCTCGCTCATGACACCTCATGATCCGATAAAAAAAATATATCATTTATAGTAATTTGTAGCTAACCCTATAGATATTATGGGTTGTAAACTATTATTAATCAAGTAATAAACAAAATTCAAAGTTGCAAGGGCCTGTTTGGACCCAACACATGTTAAGTCCTAAAAAAAAGTTTAAGATATTATTATTCACAAGTTGTAGGGTCATTGTCAAGTCATTCCATTGACAAGAATTCACCAACTATTAGGCCACCTCCATAAAGGCATCCACCATGTCCCCAAATTTCCCAAAACCTAACCAATAATATTATAGAAGGGAAAACATCTTTTTGAAAACTGTTTTTTTTTTTTCAAAAATAAGGAGAATAAGAAAAACAGAAAAACACTTTGATTTCTTTTTTTCTTTTTTGAAAAACACATAAAAAATAAAAATCACCCCAGAATTGAATACTTAGTCTGATTTTTCGGAGAGCAGAGATAATATTTTCTATGTTTTGGCTTGTCGTAAAAATATAAACCCAGCTTGAATGTCTTATGTCTTATCATGAGTCATGGCATTTTATTTAAAAAATTAGGCTCAAAAAATCTTAAACATAGGCGTAGTCCATTTATTTTAAAAATAATTGATAAAAGCCCGAGAATCACGAGTATAGTAAACCTTATGTCTTGCCTTATGTATTTAGGTCTGACAAATAATCAAAATATCGGTGAATTGGATTTTATGGAAATATCGGTAAAATATCGATGGATATTTTTATAAAAATATCGGTTCGATTAAATTTTTCATATTTTAATTATATAGATGATGAAAAATTATTCAAATCTTAATTAAGGTAGATTAAAATCAAATTGATTAGTAATTATTAAATTAAATATATTATATTTAATATATTATTCAAATATTATTATGTTAAATAGATATTATTATGTTAAAGAGATATTATTTATTTATTTTAGATTTATTATTATAAATATTATGTAGATAATGAGGAGATTCAAAATATTGTATATTATAATTTTAAAATTTTAAATGATATTATTTATTTATTTTCCTTTTCAAGTCTAATATTTGATTTAAAAATATTATAAGTTATAATGTAAAATAAAATAAAATAAAATAATATTATAATCAAATGGAAGGATTATGAAACGAATAAATAATAAGATAATACTATAAAAAAGTTTACTTATTATATATAATAGAAGTGCGATTGTTGGCTGGTGGTGGAGAGTGCGGCAGCATTTTGGACGGGGTGCGTGGAAAATAACAAAAGGAGGATAGGGAAAAATCGGAAAAAATCGGGATAAATTGTCGAAATTTGGTATAATTGACTATTAGTGGAGATATCTTATCAATCTCATTTTGATAGTAGATATTCATTGAAATTTGAAAATTTTGTTATTTTGGTACAACCCTCGTACCTAAAAATTTGAGGTTGTTTATAGTTTCAATCAAATATTTTGGACTCTTTATAAATTATTTTTACATAAGAGGACTAGGTCTAGGTTTCAACTTGTTTGGGCCTAATTTTGAGTAAAATTAAGGATAAAATCTGCAGTATACAATGTTTGGTCGTATGTCCCGAGCTGTGCTAAGCTTTTTGGGTCTGTGATCTTTCCCAACGTTTATTTTGTAAGCTGGAAATATATCGCTTCTACAGTTAATGAAATGAATAGATTGGCAAACGGCTGTCTAACGCCGCTAACATTTCATCCACTCGGAGTGAACATATGCCGCATATGGGTGACACATCAGCGACGTTAGACATCCGTTTATTTATTTGTTCACTTCGTTAATGGTAAGATCATATTTGAGATAAATAAGCATTAAATGACATTATCTGCAAAAAGTTAAAATCAAATAAGCAATATGATCCAGCATTCTGAACTGTATACCTTATCCATGTGGAAGTGAATTTAAAAAAAAAAATTACGCAAAAAAATTAAAATATAAAATATTTAATTAAGTAATTCTATTTGCAATATTTTTGTGGGAGATATAGAGGTGACAATTTAGCGTATTGTTGAAATTTAGGCAGTCGCCTCTGATTAGGATCGGTTTGAATTTATAAATTTATAGGCACGAAAAACGAAGACCAAGTTTGGCCCTATCTCGACACGATAAAGTCAATTTTTTGACATAAAGCGATTTGGTCCGATCAATTATATTTTTTGCCAAAAAAAAAAATCGAATCAAATTTGACTCGACCTAATTTAACCCATCTACCCGAATTACCATCGCTAAGAAGATATGATTAAAAAAAATATCATAAATATCTTTTGTCTCACCCAAAAGTCAAAATCAGCCCCACGAGATGTGGGGAGTCAAGGACACACATGGATCAACCAACACTCTTTAATGTCTTCATCCCATATTTGGTATCCTTGTCAAAATTCAATGAATGAAAAATATCTTACCAAAAATCTATTCAAATTAAGATTAATAATAAGATTTTAGATTTCTTCAAAAAAAAAAAAAAAGATTTTAGTTATTGTAGTATGTTTTATTATTTAGAAACAAATTAGAATATATAAAAATAATTTATTAATTTCAAAATATTAAGTTTATCTTTTCCTTTTTTATGTCATTTGATTAATGGTCATCTTTAAAGCGCAGTATAAAACATGAAAAGTGTTGAAGAAGAAATAAAATAGAGAAGAAAAATAGAAATAATGAAAATTTAGAGAAAAATAAAAATATGTTTAATATTAATAAATTAATTATATACTTTTTTAAAGAAAATTATATATATTTATAGTTCTCATTTTATTTATTTATTTAGGACTAAGATTTGAATTATTGTAGTATGTTTTATTATTTAGAAACAAATTAGAATATATAAAAATAATTTATTAATTTCAAAATATTAAGTTTATCTTTTCCTTTTTTATGTCGTTTGATTAATGGTCATCTTTAAGGCGCGGTATAAAACATGAAAAGTAATAAAAGAAAGAAAATAAGGAAGAAAAATAAAAATATGTTTAATATTAATAAATTAATTATATACTTTTTTTTAAAGAAAATTATATATATATATTTATGGATTCTCATTTTATTTGTTATTTAGGACTAAAAAAAAGATTTTGAATTATTGTAGTATGTTTTATTATTTAGAAACAAATTAGAATATAAAATAATTTATTAATTTCAAAATATTAAGTTTATCTTTTCCTTTTATGTCGTTTGATTAATATAGTCATCTTTAAGGCGGTATAAAACATGAAAAGTGATAAAGAAATAAAATAAGGAAGAAAAATAAAAATAATGAGAATTTGGAAAAATAAAAAATATGTTTTAATATTAATAAATTAATTATATACTTTTTTAAAGAAAATTATATATATTTATGGATTCTCATTTTATTTATTTATTTAGGACTAAAAAAAAAAGATTTTAGTTATTGTAGTATGTTTTATTATTTAGAAACAAATTAGAATATATAAAAATAATTTATTAATTTCAAAATATTAAGTTTATCTTTTCCTTTTTATATCGTTTGATTAATAATAATAGTCATCTTTAAGTATGGTATAAAACATGAAAAGTGATAAAAGAAATAAAATAAGGAAGAAAAATAAAAATAATGAAAATTTGGAGAAAAATAAAAATATGTTTAATATTAATAAATTAATTATATACTTTTTTATAAAGAAAATTATATATATTTATGGATTCTCATTTTATTTATTTATTTAGGACCCAAAAAAAAAAAAGATTTTAGTTATTGTAGTATGTTTTATTATTTAGAAACAAATTAGAATATATAAAAATAATTTATTAATTTCAAAATATTAAATTTATCTTTTCCTTTTTTAATTCGTTTGATTAGTGGTTATTATTAAGGCGTAGTATAAAACATGAAAAGTGTTGAAGAAATAAAATAGAGAAGAAAAATAGAAATAATGAAAATTTGGAGAAAAATAAAAATATGTTTAATATTAATAAATTAATTATATACTTTTTTTTAAAGAAAATTACATATATTTATGGATTCTCATTTTATTCATTTATTTAGGACTAAAAAAAGAAGATTTTACTTATTGTAGTATGTTTTATTATTTAGAAACAAATTAGAATATATAAAAATAATTTATTAATTTCAAAATATTAAGTTTATTTTTTCCTTTTTTATGTCGTTTGATTAATGGTCATCTTTAAGGTGCAGTATAAAACATGAAAAGTGTTGAAGAAAGAAAATAGTGAAGAAAAATGGAAATAATGAAAATTTGGAGAAAAATAAAAATATGTTTAATATTAATAAATTAATTGCTATACTTTGAAAATTATATATATTTATGGATTCTCATTTTATTTATTTATTTAGGACTAAAAAAAGAAGATTTTGGTGTGTAATATGTGTTTTATTATTTAGAAACAAATTAAAATATATAAAAATAATTTATTAATTTCAAAATATTAAGTTTATGTTTTCCTTTTTTTAATTCGTTTGATTAGTAGTCATCTTTAAGGCGTAGTATAAAACATGAAAAGTGTTGAAGAAAGAAAATAGAGAAGAAAAATAGAAATAATGAAAATCTGAAGAAAAATAAAAATATGTTTAATATTAATAAATTAATTGTATACTTTTTTTTGAAGAAAATTATATATATTTATGGATTTTCATTTTATTTATTTATTTAGGACTACAAAAAAAATATTTTAGTTATTGTAGTATGTTTTATTATTTAGAAACAAATTAGAATATATAAAAATAATTTATTAATTTCAAAATATTAAGTTTATCTTTTCCTTTTTTATGTCATTTGATTAATGGTCATCTTTAAGGCGCGGTATAAAACATGAAAAGTGATAAAAGAAAGAAAATAAGGAAGAAAAATAAAAATAATGAAAATTTGGAGAAAAATCAAAATATGTTTAATATTAATAAATTAATTATATACTTTTTTTTAAAAGAAAATTATATATATATTTTTATGGATTCTCATTTTATTTATTTATTTAGGACTAAAAAAAAAAAGATTTTAGTTATTGTAGTATGTTTTATTATTTAAAAACAAATTAGAATATATAAAAATAATTTATTAATTTCAAAATATTAAGTTTTATCTTTTCATTTTTATGTCGTTTGATTAATACAGTGATCTTTAAGGCGCGGTATAAAACATGAAAAGTGATAAAAACAAAAGAAGAAAGAAAATAGAGAAGAAAACTAAAAGTAATGAAAATTTGAAGAAAAATAAAAATATGTTTAATATTAATAAATTAATTATATACTTTTTTTTAAAGAAAATTCTATATATTTATGGATTCTCATTTTATTTATTTATTTAGGACTAAAAATTAAAAAATATATAAAATTTTAAAGAATTTTGATTATATTTGATTTTCTTTTATATTTTTCACGTTAAACCAAATATAAAAAATTTATTTTTCTTAGTTTTTTTTCGTTTCCTAATATTTAGGTTGCATTTGTTTTTCGGTAATCTTTGAATAGAACTTTCGAGTTTAATCTTTGAATAGTCTTAATAATTAAGTATTAAGTTGTTTGATTTTTTAACGCGTTAGGTAGTGAGTAGGGATATGTGAATGAATTATTTTGGTTTGTCGCCATTCTTAATGGCGCGTGTTTAATTTAATTTTTAATCGGGTTTTTAATGGGTTTGAGTTTATTTTACCGAATCCGTCTGAGTTCAGGTATTATTCACTACTGCCTTGCTTTGAGAAAAATATAAATTTTCAAAATGGCAAAATATTAATAAAAATAATAAGTGCGGGTTCGGGAAGTTTAGAAAGTGCAGATCTGGATAGCTTGGAATTTGGGGCGGGTTAAATTAGATCTCATGAGAAATCACAATGCTTCAAAAAGTTTAGTCGAATTATAGAATGACGGAAATTTTAGATTTTACGGGTGATAAATTCTGCATTAATTTCAGGAATAGAGATTTTCGTTTCGAGGGCGAACGGACTGGTGCTTGATATGAACCATATATCGAAATAATAATAATAAGCCCTTGATTATATTTTAAAATATTTTTATTATTTTATTTTTATCTTTAATATAAATAATAATTATTATTATAATGTTTTTTAATAAATAATTTATTAAAATTCATAATATTTTTATTTTATGAAAAATATTAATTTTAATATAATAAAAACTAAAAGAAAATATAAAAAATTAAAATTTAAAATAAAAACAAAAATAAATACAAGCGGGGAGAGTTTGAGAATTTTAAATACAATAAAAACATGTTTAATTTTAAATGAAACAAGTTTGAGGTGAAAAATAAACGAGCTTAGTCGAGGATGGGACAGTAAATCCCCTTACTCCCAGTTAATAATTCATAGTAAGTATATTCTTATTTCTTACTTTTATTGAACAGATAGTTGAGTTTTTTCTTATTTTTTGTGGAAAGTAGGCACTACGAATAGAAAAAAATAGAATATTTCAGCTTTCTATTAGAACTTTTAAAAGAATTTATTGATAAGTTATGAAAATTTTAAAAAATAAACGAACTAATCTTGAAGAAAACTGATCGGAGTTTAAATGTTACGTCAAAAACAATATGCTTTGCTTAGTAGTCTTTCTAATCTTGTGTATTTGATTCTCATAAAGTAGAAAAGAAAGGAAAAGGGAAAATTCATTTTTATATTTGTCAAATAAAAAACTTAAAAAAATCAAATATAAATAAAATTATTAAAATTTTTATAAATTTTAAATTATTTAAGCTTGTTGTGAATAGTACAATAATAATGATAAGAATTAAAGAAGAAAATGACAATTCAAAATTTAATTATTACTAAATTGGGTTACATAAATGGGTAATTATAAATTTATAATTATCATGAATATAATTAAATTATAAAAATACCCCTATATCCCGAACATACCGTACTTGCTCTTTTTATTCTCAATATGAGTCATATACCATAACAAAGTTTTATATTAACAAAATAAATTCTAAATTATTTAAAATTTATATTAATGAGTATAATAAAATGGAATGAATTTTAAATTTAAAACAATAAAAAATAACACATCGGATCTCTATTTTTATTTTTATTTTTATTTTTATTTTATATATTTATCTTTATTTTCTATTTATTTAATTATATAAATAATTAAGGTAATTAGTTGGGGCAGACAAATCGACAACTGTCACGTGTCATTCTCTGGAAGTTTATCCTGTTTGGATAAGCCGAGCCACGTCTGACATCAAATTATCTTCTTTGCCCTTCTCAAAAAAATTTCCCCAATTTCTCTTCCATTTTCCGTCCATCCAAACGCCTCTGAATTCACTCTACAATGGCGGCTCCTTTCGCTTCAGCAGCTCTGCAAACTACCTCCTTGCATCGCCAGTATATGCCCTCTCCGTCTCCGTATTCTTCTTCCTTTTTAGCTTCATCCAAGTGTCTCCGCTCGCTGTACAGTCTCTCCTCCTCTGTTCTAAAACTCAATGCCACTACCACTCGCCAGACCAAGCAGCTCGAGGTTCGAATGTCGTGGGACGGTCCACTCTCGTCGGTTAAGCTGATCGTCCAGGCAAACATTTGGAGGTGAGTTACTTTACCTTAGTCTCGTGTTTGGTTGCTTAGAAAATGTAGGAAAATGTTGGAGATTGGAAATTTTTTTATTTATTTTTTCTGCATTTTTCTCTCAGCAACTAAACCGAGCTTAATTCTCTTGATGTATGTATGCTTTCGAGTATTCTGAACTCAATTCAAGAGAGAAATGTTTGCTTGAATTCTACAGCTAACTGATTCAGTTAAGAGTTATGTGGAAGAGAAAGTAGGGAAGGCAGTTCAGAAGCATAGCCATCTTGTAAGGGAAGTGGATGTTAGGTTGTCTATTCGAAGCGGAGAGTTGAAAGGCCCCAAGATTCGGCGATGTGAGGTGCCTTCAAAAACCAATTCCCTAGCATTCCGAGCTCCATTCAATTTTTCGGGTTTTTGGGGGTTGTATTGAGAGTGTTATTGTGTTTGAGTTTGGTTTCGGTTTCTTAGGTGACCTTGTTTACGAAGAAACATGGAGTAGTTCGGGCTGAGGAAGATGCTGAGACACTCTATGGGAGTATTGATATGGTGTCTTCTATCATACAGAGAAAATTGAGGAAGATTAAGGAGAAGGTTTCAGACCATGGTCGACATATGAAGGGATTCAACAGACTGAAAGTGAGGGATCCAGTGACTCCAGTAGTGGAGGAGGAAGCTGAAGTAGTTCCTCAAAAAGAGGATGGGAACCTAATCGATGAGGTTGGCTCTTTATTTATAACTTAATATGTTTTCTTATTTATCTAGCTTCATAGGATCAATTTCATATTTTCCTTTTCGTTCGGAGTTCATTGGCTTCATCATCTTTCCCAAAACTATTTTATGTCGTAAAAAGAGGCAGAATTCATAGATGATTAAGATGCACCAGAGTATGAAGATAGTTTGCATGCCTAATTATGTGTCATTTAGCTTAATGTCATACAATATTGCTACTTGGAAAATTGTTTGGTTATCTCGGTGATGGTTTTCTTCAATCTAAGGATGAAATTTAAGGTTTTTGTCATGTCTTTTCTTAATTGTGAACCTATATCAGATATCTTCTGTCTTGAGCTCTAAATCTCTTGGTGAATTTGCCTATCAGATTGTTCGGACAAAATACTTTGAAATGCCACCTTTAACTGTCCCTGAAGCCGTTGAGCAGCTGGAAAATGTTGATCATGACTTCTTTGGTTTTCGAAATGAAGAAACTGGTATAAAAGATCTCCCATCTTTCCATTCTATCTGTATTTCATAATTTGGTTTTTTTTGCTATCCGCTGATTGAATTTCTTTGTGTGGTTATGCCTTTGTTTCAGGTGAGATTAATATTTTGTACAAAAGAAAAGATGGTGGATATGGCCTCATTATTCCCAAAGAAAATGGCAAAAATGAGAAATTAGAGCCTGTGGTGGTAAAGTCTGATAAGGAACCGTCCTTGAAAGAGTAACGACGATCCATCCTTGAAAGAGTAACGACGATCCATTTGTTCAAATCATTCGACTCTTCTTAATGGCATCGCCATGTTCTTGTGCCCGGGCATATATAGACTACCTGTTTAGGGTTTTGATCAAGTGAAGAGAGCTTTGAAATGTTTGAATCGTGTTTTTCGTTGAGATGATATTTTTGTAAAGATGAGATGAACCATATGGTGCCCTACTTACCGAGACAGGAAGGAGCATTATGTAATTACAGTGCATTTGTATACAAAGTACCATTTCAGTTATTACTCTTCTCTTTCTCTAGACTAATTACCAAATTAGTCATTACTATCCCTATCTCTCTATCTCACAGCTAGTGTTATCCTCGTTGTGAAATTTGGGGTTATTTTTTTATGTTTTTTACCAATTGGTCGGTGCAGGCTATGAAGGGACTATTAAATTTACTGGATGATCCAACAAAATGATACAGAATTTCAGAATGCAATCATTGATTGCATACAGCATGGAACAAAAGGAGAAACAATTTTATTTCATTATCTTATTTTGATTATCATAAAGTAGCAGTTTCCTCATTACATGAGCTCGATATTTTGATTTTCAGCAGAAGGCTGGACATACCTGCAGCAGCTGAAAGACTTCTAGCTGCCATTAACGTAAGATTCTACAATCACAGTTTTCACAGATACGGGGCTTCTCACTGCATGCACTCCGTCAACCCAAGTCAAGCTCCCAAAAGAGTACTCTGTGTTCACCTGGTGAATCGAGGAAACTGTGACGCTGAAGGTAACAGTTTTGACATCTGAGTTGAAGATCAAAGTTTCGGGTTTTACTGTTATGTTTATGCCTGCAGGGGAAATGATGGAGGCTTTGTATGTGGAGTTGACAGCTCCAACATTTGTGACTTTTCTGGTGAGAGAGGCTGAGTTTTGGAGGTTAGGGATGGTTATGGAAGGAAGATTCAAGTCGAGACAGATTGAGCTGGAGTTGGGCAGGGAATGGACTGTTCTGTGAACTGAGAAATGGCAGAGTTGTTGTAGCCCAAGGAACAGAGATAATGAATATGATCTGTTGTTTCCATGTCGTACACAAGACCAGGATCTGCTGCTCTATTCGGATTCACAATTCCACCTCCGAAATCAAATGGATCAGCAAGCTTTGTTGGTTCTCCCTCGGCGAAGATTGGTTCTCCAGAGGGATCGGTTGTCCATCCTGCAAATTGAGGCGTTTTTAAGCATCAAGAAACAGTGAATTGGTGGTTGTTTGTGAAGAACTTGTTGGATGCTTCGCATCGGTTGGACACGGTCTAGTTGAAGTGAATATATATGGAGGAACTTTCCTCCTGCTATAAGGCCTTTTAGTGGGAGATGAAAGGGTGTTCCAAAATATTAACAGACAATGGAATGGACAAACCTGTTGTAACAATCGCCGATTTAATAGCAGCTGGGGACCAATCTGGGTGCAGGGATTTAAGTAATGCAACAATGCCCGCAAGGTGAGGGTTGCCATGGATGTCCCTGACTCAAACGCGAATTCAGTGTTCTTTTTCAGATCAAAGGGTGGAACTGCCCCAAGAATTTTCACGCCTGGACCTGCTATATCTGGCTGTTTCATTCATTCAAAGCCCCCAAAATTGCTGTCAGTGAGATTTTTCTCAAAAACATGATATGGTTCATCTTAATCAGCCATGGCTACTGGAGAATACCTTCAAGACTTCTGGACTGGGGAAACTTGGCCCTCGAGACGAAAAGGAGGCGATATTGGTTGGCACGGGTTTCCCAACGTGCGTCTTGGTAGGGCGCAGCCTTACATGAGGATGCCTGCAAAAGCCTCTCAACAACCAAGCTCTGTGAGTATAATGACGATCATGATTCTGATAATTTTTGTGATAAATGTTGATCATGGTACCTGGTTGAACTGATGTATTGGAGTATCTTGCTTCCAGTTTCGTAGCTCACTTTAACACATGGGAATTCACTGATGCACGATGTTCGGGTATTTCCAGCATTCTGAGCAACAATCACCCCCAGGCCCCCAGCTTCTTTCACGAAAGTCGCTGAAATCAACATCTCTATTGTATCTGAAGCGAAGCAGAGCGCCACCTTTCCAGCCACTGAAGTGTCGTTTGGCGATATCGATAGACAATTGCTGCAACAGGTGAGGGGTGTTAAATAGGTAGAATGTGCTACACTAGAAAGTGAGTCATTTATTTTGATGTCTAATAGCTTTTATGGACTCCATTGAAATGTAGGTGACAGTGCAGGATAAGGGATCATTAGGACCGTGAAGAGAAATATGAAACATCTAGCCAGAACAAAGGGCAAACATTTGGAGGTGAGTTACTTTACCGTAGTCCTGTGTTTGGTTACTTAGAAAATGGAGGAAAATGTTGGAGATTGGAATTTTTTTTGTTTCTTTTTCTGCATTTTTCTCTCAGCAACTAAACCGAGTTTAGTTCTCTTGATGTGTGTATGTTTTTTAATGTTCTGAACTCAATTCAAGAGAGAAATGTTTGTGTGAGTGAATTATACAGTTGACTGATACAGTTAAGAGCTATGTGGAAGAGAAAGTAGGGAAGGGAAGGCAGTTCAGAAGCATAGCCATCCATCTTGTAAGGGAAGTGGATGTTAGGTTGTCTGTACGACTCAAAGAGTTGAAAGGCCCCAAGATTCGGTAATGTGAGGTGCCTTTGTTAAACGACCAACCCTCTTAAAGCTCAAGCTTATAAGATTTTGGTTTAATATGAATATCATGCCTTTTAACAGCCTTCAAAAACCAATGCTAGTTCTGAGCTTCATTCGATTTTTCGGGTTTTTTGGGGTTGTATTGAGAGTGTTATTGTGTTTGAGTTTGGTTTCTTAGGTGACTTTGTTTTGAAAGTGCTGAACATCAAACTAGAACAGAAAGGTTGTTGTCTTTAGAAGATATTTACGGGGCGGCTCGAATTGCAAGTCGATGCAGGGAACACTAATCGCCAAAGCCGTATCATTTCAATGAGCGTAAACCCGACCCTGCATGAAACCAAGTTGTTAGAAACTACATCAGAAAGAGCTGTTTGAGTGAGTCCTTAATACAGATTTTATTTTATGTTATTGTGGTATATTAATATGATCTCATATCGGTTTCATATGAAATTGTGGAGTGGTACTTAAGCTTGAGAGGTTTTGTTTATCAGGCCAGGTGTTTGGGTTGGAGCTCTTCTATTGAGCAGTTGCTATCATTGGTGCTTGTTGAGGCGTAGGTGCATAATGGGGAAGAATTTACTTGGAAGAGGGTGGGAATTTTACTTGAATTTGCCCCGAGAGGGTTCGAGTGAAATCTATTCGGAATGTAGACCGTCTGGATGTCTACTTTTTTTAAGGGATAAGCAATGATCTGATTCCCGTGAACTCCGTAAACTGCAGAGTGAGTATTTAAGATTGAAGGTTCTACGCTTACCAGGTCAGGTTTTAGGTTAGACTCTCTTATTGAGTTTAGTGCCTCGTTGATCTTTTTCATTAAAATGGATTGTATAACGGGAAAATTTCTACGAAAAGAGGTAGCTAATATAATGCCCCAAGAGAGGGTTTAAAGTGAAAGCTATTTAGAGTATGAGTCGTACATGGACATCCCCCTTCTCTAGGGTATGGGCAATGATACCATTCTACATCAGCTCTACATGAAATCATGCAGTAGCACTTAACCTTGGGAGGTTGTCCCTCCTATCATTCAAGTCTTCTAGGTCAACCTCTTCTATTGTGTTTGGGTTACCTATCATACATGAAATCCAGATCATGAAGAATTTACCATGAAGGTCCGATTGTCATCCAGCGTGACCGGCGTCGGGAACCACCGATCAATGCTGCTAGCCGCCACCGTCAACATCCACGGAGCCGTATTAACCACAGTTCTTGAACCCGGACCCTCATTCCCCGCCGCACAAACAACCGGAATCCCCCGTTCCACAGCATGGAACGAACCGATCAGAATGTTATCCGGCCGGATAACTTGACTGAACTGTACACTGCCCTGAGAACCGATCGACATCGACAACACATCCACTCCATCCTGTATGGCTTCATCAAAGGCTTTCAGAATATCAGCATCCGAACAAATTCCCTCATCCACATTCCAGCAAACCTTATACATGGCCAGCCTCGCCCTCGGAGCTCCGCCCCTCGCCGTCCCCAACCCGAGCCCGTGGAAGCTGGCATTGGCGACGGGAGAGCCGCCGGCGATGGAGGACGTGTGGGTGCCGTGACCGGCGGCGTCTCTTGGGGACAAGAATTCTGAGAATTCACTGATATTCAATGGCTGTCCGATTTCTGCTTCGAGTCCTTTGACGAAGTATCGAGCTCCGATGAGTTTTCTGTTGCAGTGTTTTGTTGCGTTGAAGCTTTGGCCTGAGCTGCAGCCGCCTTTCCATTTGGAGGGGATTGGTCCTAGACCTTCATCACTGAAGACTGCTGATTCTGGCCATATTCCTGCTTGCAACTCAAATGCGGGTAATTCAGTCATTTTCTTTTTATTGATTAGAGGGGTTAATTCGGTTTTATTCACATAGAGATATGTAGACACATGCAAGGGAGAGGTAGATCTTGGGTTCAAAATGACTGACCCTTTAATAAATAAATAAAAAAAATCATTTTAGGCAACTTTTGTTCAAATTTTTTATTTTTTTTAAAACTTAATTTAGAAACAGCAGTATAAATTACAGTTTCAATTTTTTTTTTAAGTAAAACTGTGGTTTAAATGAAACCGTAGTTTCTAATTACTGACTTCTAACTTGTTTTAAAAGAAATCAAAAATAAAAATTGAAGAAGGCTATATTGAATTGAATAAACATATCATTTTGACCCCAAACTCCACATGCAAGGGGACGTAAAGTTTGGTTTCAAAATGATCATTTTATAAAAAATATATATTTATTTTAGGTAAAAACTTTTATTCAAAATGACCGCTTTTATCACGTAGGAGAAATACTTAGATTTTTTATTTTTAAAATTTAATTTAGAAGCACTAGTTTCTTATTATGACTTTAGTTTAAAAATCAAAATGCGGTTTTTAACTATGGCTTTAGTTAAAAAATGAAGTTGCAGTTAGAAACTACGGTTGCAAAGTTTTAACTTGTATTAAAAAATTTAAAAAACATAAGAGATTAGTATTGAACCATGGTTTTAAAAGTAGCCTAAAATCGATATATTTTCGAATAAAAATGTCATTTTGACCCGAAACTCAAAAAGTTATGTATATGAACCTGAGTCAAGAAGACCGATGATGGTTTCATCACCCATGTTGGATTCATGGAGGAGATTGATGGAAGAAGGTGCAGAGGAGAGGCCTAGATAATCCCAGCTCCTTGTCGTCTTCAGCTTATGGAGGCGAGAAGGCAAGACTTTAACCACACCAGGTAACTCTAAAACCAACACAGAGTCAGGAAAAACTTGTTAGTGCATTACGAACATGTTCGGTTTTTAGTGTGTTTTTGTTTTGAAAACATGGAAAACATAAAAAATATAAAATTCAAAGAACAATAAGAGTTTTTAGAAAACATGAAAATGGTGTTAATCAACTTCTTGTCTAATTAAAATAACAAGATTAGTTTTTCGGATAGCATAAAATGGTGTTCACCGTGTTTTTATTGTTTCATAAAACGATTTTAAAAAATAAAACCGAAATAAGTCTTATGTTTTTCCTTATTGTTTCACGTATATCGTTTATGTCTTTCAGATAGCAAAATAGGCGCCCAAATTGAAAAACGAGGATATTATTGGATCAAAAATAGCGTTATATGTTTCAAAAACTATTTTAAAAAACGATTTTAAAAGCGAAACCAAATAAATCACTACGTTTTTTCTTACGTTCGCTTTGCATTCTGTCTTTTGTTGTACTATGTTCTTACATTCGAACCTGAAATTTCCTGTAAAGTCATCCCATCCCTTTACTGTTTGGTATCACACTTAAAAGCCTAGGGTGTCGACGTGTTAGGTTGGGTTAGCGATTCTGAGTTCAGCGGTGGTGAAGCGTGGCCCGTCTGCGAGCAGCGTTTAATAAGCGGGTAACACGACCACGACTCGTTAACAATCTAATTTTAAGCGGGTTGGGTTGGAGTGGTCAGATTAACCTGCCAAACCCTTTCATTTGACACGTTTCACGCACATTTCTTCTGTTTGACCCCATTTAACCTGATGCTTCACGTTTAACCATTTACCTATTTATTTAAAAATGTTAACTTCATAAAACTAACAAACTAACACAAAAAATGTAATATTTAGAGACATCATTCATACCACACCACTATATAATAAAGTACAAATTACAATCTAAATATTCAAATTCAAAGTATCCAAATTCCACCAACAACCATATTACAAATCATAAATACAATCCGAAATAACAATCATATATATTTTTCTTTATATTAGGTTAGGTTAAGAAAAAGTTTGGCACATATATTTTTACATGTAGACATTATTAAAAAAATATGATTAATTTTTTAAAAAAACATTAATTTATTAATTTTTATTTAAACGGGTGGTTATAAGCGGGTTGGCGTGTCTCGTGACGCGACTAGTTTATTAAGCGTGTTAAGCGGGTTGACCGTTTATCGCTGAAACCGTTGGAGTGCCGGCCGTTTAATCGGCGGTGTCGTATCGTGTTGAATGCAGCGGAGGCTTCGCGTGACCCGAGGTGCAAGTACTACATTACATTGAACTACAAAGATTGTTTGTTAGATGAGCAATGGCCTTTTCATATTATGAATGTTTCCAAATACCATGATATGAACCCTTTTTACCTTTTTTTCCCTGATTAGAAATCTAGCATTTGTATTTTTTTTAATTAAAAAAAAGTATATTATTGATTTTATTAAGAAATAAATTGTTTATTCTATTTTATTATTTTTAAGTTTGACAAATCAATTTATTATTAATTCTTTT
Organism: Tetrastigma voinierianum; assembly: GCA_016808115.1. Classification (NCBI taxonomy): domain Eukaryota; kingdom Viridiplantae; phylum Streptophyta; class Magnoliopsida; order Vitales; family Vitaceae; genus Tetrastigma; species Tetrastigma voinierianum. The sequence goes on along the minus strand of JAEQBH010006313.1, from coordinate 99,717 downwards.
TCATTAAATAACCTCTTTTTACAAAATGAATAATCTTGTTTCCATCTTAAATTTTGAATTGCTTTTATTAGATAAAACTAAAAACAAAAAACATTATTATTTAGTTTAAAATTTAACTATAAAATGAATCAAATAATAAAAGATAATTCATTTTATTACTAAGAATAAATTAATTTATTGTCCAATAAATTAAATTTTGATAAAAATCCCGACAAATTTTAGAAAATAATTAATTTTATGATTAAAAAAATCATTTTTATTTAAAACCCCCGCCCCCGACAAATGTCCTGAACCCCGTTGAATAATAATAATAATAATAAATATAACAAATATATTGATTGAAAAAAAAGGATAATTTTTTCTTTTATTTAATATTTAAGATTTTTTTAATTGATCATTTCTTCTTTTATTCATTCATTTTCTTACAAAAATCTCTACAATATTATTTTAGTTTTTTTAATTGAAAAAAAAACAATAAATTTTTTTAAATAGTTACCTCAAAACGATTTCGCCTATATATTTATTTAAAATGAAAAAGAAATCTTCTCTTTAGGATATTATTTTTATATTTAATGAGAAAATCTCGATTAAAAAGATGAAAAATAGAAGCAATAATAACAGTAAATTTGAAAATATATTTTTACCAGGATAGTTTAAAATTATTTTTTAAAAGTATGATAGTACCTGAAATTTGTTGTGCTTGAGCTTCTGTCAACGTGGCTGCAAACCCAGAGAAACTATGTCTGTAACTGTGGATAATGGACCGTTCGGATGCTTCCATGCTGCATCATGAGAAACAATGAATGAATTATCCTCTTTGAAACCCGGAAAGTTCTAAGGAAAGAAAAGCGAAATGAAAGAAAATTTTGGAGGAAAATAAAACATTGATTTAAACTTAATAAATTAATTTTATATGTTTATTTTAATTTTTTTTTTCTTATTCTAAACTTTTTAGTTATATTGTAGTAAATTGTTCGCACTTGGAGACTCGAGCAGGAATGCAGCTTTCATCAGTATCATATAGTATTTCGTTTATTGTTTCTTGATTCCTTCGTATATAAGGACTATGAATTTAAAATATGTAAAATTTTGAGGAATTTTGATTATATTTTATTTATTTTATATTTTTGCAGTGAAAGCCGGCAGCTAGAAGAAAATCGTTTTATCGATGGTTTTTGTTTTTCGTATCTTTTTGGGCTCTAGCGAAGCCCTAATCGTATTTGGTTGTTGTTTTGAAAAGTGTTTTATGTTACCGGAAGCAAGGAGAATAAGGAGAAGCGCGTTTGGTTTAGTTTTTATTAGAAAATGCAAAGCCTTTAGATTAAATGTTGTTTTCTATTTTTTAAAAATTTGTTTCGTTCTCGAAGCAAAGGAAAATATGTTTGGTTTCCGATTTGTTTTTTTTTAAAAACATAAAAAGAAAACCGCAAAAACGCTAAATTTTAAAAACAAAGATGAGTTTTTAAAAAACACATTTTTAGCGTTATATGGGTTTCAAGCGTGTATCATTTTCCGAATCGGGAATTAAGCTGAGTCGCAAATTATGTGAAATAACGATTTTGAAAAGCCAAAAACGGTGTTACCAGTCTTTTCAAAACCCGTCCTCAAGAACATATTTCAAAAACCGTAACGAAACAAGCCCTTCCTTTCTTCTCAGGTTACCTTCCGAGAACTGTTGTAAGCATTTCATGATGAGTTTTGGTGATGAATTCAGGATCATGGTGGTGCTGCCTCTTCCCCAAATGAACGATATGAACCTGCAGATTTCCATGGAAAATTCAGTAACATAAATGGCGACGAAATTATAAAATAAAAAACGAAATAGTTGAAACGATTGGAATGATTTCACTACTCACCTTGCTTTTACCCTGTTTTCGAGGCAAAGAGCTAACTTTCTCGTTCAAAATCAAGACCAAACAAGCCAAGAAAATTAGTCTGAGATTTCCATGGTGGAATGAACTCATCGTGTTTGGCTAGTGGGATTATGCGATACAACAACGGAGTCCAGTGAATCCTTAATAAGGTAGAAAAAAGATAAAGATTGACGACAAAGACTTTGAATTTTGTTACTGATTTTTCATGAGGAAGATTCAAAGAAGTGATGCTGGTAGGTGCCCAAGCTTAATAAGAGAGTCAAGTCGAAAAGATCGGTTTGATAGGTGGAAGAACCTTTCAAGCTTAAGTACTACTCCACAATCTCTCGTGGAACCGATGTGGGATGTGGGATTGGACTGTGGACGGCTCACACTTTAGATAACTTTCACTCTGAACTTTCTTTTGGGACACCAAGTACCTCTTTCTTGTTAAGGCATTGAAAACGTGATAAGACGTTAAATTTAAAGAACAATAACAATTTTCAGATAACACTAAGGGCATGTTTGGTTTGATTCTTGTTTTTTAAATCTATTTTGAGAACCATTTTTAAAAATACAAAAAATACTATTTTGGTGTTATATTATGAATTTAGTATTTTTAGTATTCTCTGCGATAATATAAGAACAAAAACAAAGTGAGCCAGAGATGTAATTCTTGCTTGTTTTAATAGTTTTAACAAGTCAATAATCTTGGAAATGACATTCTTTGTGTTTTAAAAAACAAGAATCAATCAAACGACTCAATTTCACTCCAGACCCTCTCTTCGGGCACCAGATAACCTTTTCAGTTCACGCCTTAGAAATTTACGACAATGTGTGAATTCGATCAAAAACCGATATAATAAATAAAAGAAAGCATACAAACTTAAGTACTTGTGGATTCGGTCTGCGTGAAGCGGAGTGGCCATGATCGTTTGAATCTTTGATTGTGAGAGCGATGAACGACCCTTTTTAAATTTGACAAAAAGGAGCCTTTGAGGAAAAGGGTTTTGGAATCAGTTTTGCCGGTCTTTTCTTTACGCGTTTGATTGAACGCTGAAGGGGGCAGGTACCTCAGGGTGGAGGACCACCACCTCCTCAGAAGACTTCGTATTACAGTCTTCCATTGTTGGTTGGAACTTGGGACGAAGCTTCCTTCCAATAGAGACACCCACCTCACTTTTTCCAAAACTATTCTAAAAGCAAGTAAACACGTTTGCTTCCTAATTTATTTATTTGTTTTTTATTTTTTATTTTTTTTATAATTATAGTAAACACAGATAGGACTAATAAGGGTTGATATAATACGTGAGCGCGACGTCACGATTTTTTGGGTATCGATTGAGTATAATTGTGTTTGGAGTCGTATTCGTGTTAATCCAGCTGCGTTTAATAAAATGGAGTTATATTTGTGTTGGCCTGCACAATATGAATTTGATCAGAGATTAGTAAGTTTAATTATTATATTATTAATTAATCTATTTAATATATTGTTTGTGTTAAATAGGGATTATTAATTTTAATTCCTATTAATTTAAATAATAAAATTAATAAACATGTTTAATTTAATAGGTTATTTGTGTTAAACATGTATAAATGATTAATTATAATTAACATTATTTTAAATAATCAAAATTAATGTATACTTGTCGTGTTGGCGTATCTGCGAATGATAAATGGAGCTGGGTTTGGGTTAGCGAATGTTGACACGTTGTCGTTGTGTCGGGTTTAGATTGATGAATCTTGGCTAGCGATCACGTATATTAATATGACGAGCAACGGCCATCAGCGCGAATTCTGCACAGCACTTAAGAATATAAAAAACACTAAAATGACATTTGATTTTTAATTTTTTTTGTTGAAAGCTAAATAACATTTATTATTTAGTTTGTTTGTTTTTTTACTTTTTCAAGACTTAGTATTGAATTTTTAAAACTTTTTGCTAGCTAGAAAAAGCCAAAACTAGATAATAAGATTTTTTTTTGTTAATACTTTTAATGTTTGTTCTATTAAAAGAAAAAAACTAGATATTATAATATAAGAAAATTGTATTCTTTACGAAAATCAGTTTGTTTGTTTTTTATTTTTTCAAAACTTATTACTCAATTTTGAAATTTTTTGCTAACTAAAAAAAGCCAAAACTAGATAATAAGAAAAAAAATTTACTTTTTTTCTATTAAAAAAAACTAAATATTATAATATAAAAAAATCTCTAATTGAAACTCTCATTATCCATTTCATGTTAATTAAATAAAAACATATATGTTTTAAAAAAAATTAAAAATTTATTGTTTCAAATTTTAGATACAAATTAAAAGATTGATTATTTTTAAGGAAAAAAAACGAGTAATTTTTTAATCTTATTAAATACCTATTAACAAATTATAATGTTTAACATTCGTGGAAATAATAAATGCGGCTTTAGGTCGGATAAAGAAAGGTTTTAGAGAAACGCTGAAAAGGTGTTTCTTATGTTTGTTATTAAGAATAGTTTAAAACGAAGCGCAACAGAGCTGGTTTGTTTTTTTACATTATGAAAAGCATCAAAACATGGAAGCATTAAATTAAAAAAACAAGAATAATTTTCAGAAAATACCAAAATAATATTTTTTATGTTTTCAGAAACAGTTCTCAGATAACAATTTTAGCGTAATTAAAAACGAACAAAGACTTTTTTTTTGTTTTTTCTTAAGAAGCAAGACTATGAATGCTGTAGAGATAAGGACATCTGAGACCTGTGAATACACCAAGCATTAAAATTGATATACACACTTTCATCCTACAATTGATAAGACCTAGGGCGGTTTGGTTCTTATTTTTTAAAATTGTTTTTTATTTTATAAAAATAAGGAAAATAAGAAAAACAAAAAAAAATACGTTTGGTTCTCAAATTTTATTTTATTTTTGTTCTTAAAAACACAAAAAATACTAAAGTTATAAAATTAAAACAATTTTCAGATAATATCAAAATGATGTTTTCTGTGTTTTGAAAAACTGTCCTCAAAAAAAAACTTTAAAAAACAACAACCAAACATGCCCTTAGCAACTAGTCAACATCATTCAACAAGGGCTTCATCGATGCCCTTGATATATCATCTGCTCATACTGGTATAAATTCCACCACACTTGTATATTGCCGGACTAGTGCAGGGTGCATCATTAACACAGGGTGTATATGGCTCAAAATTTCTTCGGCTGGCTTCGTAAGGCGTTTAGTAGGTAGAAAATTTTACATTTCTACATTAGCTAACAAGGCTTGTGTTTGAATTCGAGAATCGAATAACAAATTTGAAAACAAAAAATGAATTAACTATTTGACATTTATATATGAATCGAAAAGCGATACGTGTTGTTTCGCTTTATTTTGGTCTCAAATCGAAAACGGGATTTGGTCGATTAAGATAAAGCGAAAACAGGATTGTGGCTTTTCTTTTTTCTTGCTTTCGTCTTGAAAACTGATTTTGCCTGCATGTTTCGCGAAAGCGGGATTGTGAATAGTAGCGCATTTTAAACGCGTTTTATTGTTTCATTAAAGCTTACGTTTTGAAAATGGTTTCTGAACCAGTTTTCTTGTGCTGTCACTATTAAATTCGAGTACGGGCGTATTTTAATGGCTAAAGATCGAGAATCGTTAATTTTCGTATTACGAGATTTTGGATAGGATTAAAAATTTTGATGGCCCAAGCGGGCGCAAAATACTGGGTCGACTTCGAAGTTGATCGAATTCGAGCTCAATGCGGAATGCTTTTATCGAGATCGGGGTTCGAGTGTCGCGTCACGACTCGAGGCATTTCGCGAGCTTAATTGAGCTTTACTATTTTATTAATCGAGTCGAACTCAAGTCGAGTTCAACTCAAGTTCGATAATTATTTATTAATTTTTTAATTAATTCGAACTTTGTCGAGTCGAGTTCGAGTAATAGTTCAACTATTTTGTGAGTTGAATTTCAAACATCTGGAAAAAAAAAAAAAAAAAAAAACTCGATTATGTTCAATCTTCAAGTTTTTTAATCGAGTCGAACTCGAGTTTAGCTCTGTATTATTTCGAGCCAGGTCCACCCTAGTCATGAGCATGGATACAGGAGGAACCTGGTACAGACCTTAGTCATGATACCCCAAATACATCAGTGAGCAAAATCAATAAGAAGAAAACTAGTGAAAATACCCGAAAACCTGGCACAGAATATAGTCATGATACTCCATTAAATCTCTGAGCAAAATTAATAAGAAGAAAAATATTGAAAATACCTGCAAATTTTTGAGCTTGAGCCTCTGTCAGTTTGGCTGCAAACCTGGTGAAGCCATGTTTATGTCGATCAAAGAACAAAAAAATACTTAAAAAAAAAAAAAAACAGTTTTGTTTCTTGTGCAGTACAATCCAAGGAATTCAGAGAGAATGTGTGATGAACATCATTCACAAGATATAGGCATGTCGATCAAAGAACAAAAAAGACTTAAAAAAAAAATCAAAACAGTTTTGTTTCTTGTGCAGTACAATCCAAGGAATTCAAAGAGAATGTGTGATGAACATCATTCACAAGATATAGGTTTATCATTCTGCCTGTTCACCATTTTTGACAAAGAAGTTTAATTTGGTTGCACTAAGAAGAAGATGTAGCGAGACGGGTAGGGAGAACACGTTTGATTCCCAGTTGTTTGTATTATATAGAACACATAAAACACTAAATTCAGATAACAATATAGCTTTTGAAAAACTATAAAATGGAGTTCTCAAAAACAGGTTTTAAAGCGGAATAAAACAAGCCCGATCATCTGAAGGCACCTGTAGCTTTTCTTTTGAAGCCGAAGGGAGCTCATTGTGTCTGTTTGTAAATGAGAAAAAGCAAAGAATCAAGAGCAATGCTAATGTATAGTGACTTGAAGGTAAAGAAGCAGAGTACTGTAATCACCACTCCTTAACTGGAGAAGACGATGCAGAACAATTTGCAAAAGGTAAATCTGCATGTAATATCATTGAGAATTATTCAACAGTTAATCATAGACCGTCTCAGGATGTGATCGAATCACCCATGGGGAGAAGAAGGGTTAGCTATTTCATGTCGTGAATCGGATAAAACGAGACTAATACCAGGTATATATACAGGTATGCAGATACCTGTTAAGTACCACTGTTGGAAGATAAAATTTCATCTACTTCCATATAACTCCTACCTAATTTTTCCTCTCATGGCGTTCCTCATTTGTCTATATTTTAACTGTTGTGCTTGCCTTACAGTAGCTTGTAGATGGCATTCCATTTTTCGAGTTTTGTCCCAAAATAGCATTTTTAAAACAAAAAAATACCAATTTAGTATAGGTTTAAAAAAAATGCCCAAACTAGTGTGTCCTCATCAAAACCTTAGTTGTTGACTAGATTTTAAATTCTTATAAGTTAAAACCGTAGTTATTGACTATGGTTTTAAGCTTTAAGCACTAGTTTGAGCATTATTTTTAAAACCGTATTAGATTAGTTTTTTTTTTTTAAAATGTATTATTATGAGACAAAACTCCCATTTTTTGACCTAAATAGTATAAATGTGTATTAGAAATTCGTGTCACAATCAATGTTTGTTAGTTTTTGCTTAGCTCTATGTACACTAATCAGTCTTTTCATACACAAAAATTATAGTAGGAAAACCTCCTACGTAGCTGAAGATGCCCTTTAGGAAGCAAATCCATGGAGGAAGTGCTTCACAAAGACAATTTCTCATTCTTCCTAGTTGCTCTCAATCTTAATGAAAATCGAAGAAGTAATTTTCATGTTCTAGATAGGGCATGTTTGGTTCATGTTTTAGAAAATTGTTCAAAATACAAAGAACTCCAATTCTTGTTCTCTAAATTTAGTGTTTTTTGTGTTCTCTATGGTTTTTAGATAAAAAAAAAAAATTATAACTAAACATCTTCTCCCTATTTTCTTTGTTCTCCTTGTTTATGAGAACAGAAAACTGTTTTCAAAAACAGAAACCAAACCGGCCCTTATTTTCAGGCATTCTTGAAGGCAAGCAGTGGAATGAATCTATGATCTTGAACAGCTTGAACAGAAATGGCTTCACAAAGACAATTGTCTTTATCATTTTTCCTAGTTGCTCTCAATCTTATTGAAAATCAACCAAGGAATTTCCATGTTCTAGATACTTAGGACCCGTTTGTTTACTGTTTTTGAAAAACCGTTTTCTGTTCTTAAAATCAAGGAGAACATGGAAAACAAAAACACATTTGGTTTTCAGTTTTTTTTTTTCTTTTTTCTAAAAAATACAGAAAACTCGCAAAATTCAAAAAACAAGAAGAGTTTGCAGAGAACAAACAGGCCCTTATTTTCAGGCATTCTTGAAAGAAAACAGTAGAATCTATGATCTTGAACAGATGGTAGTTCAACCAAGGAACACAAAACATGGAAACTATTTCAAGAAGATCTAATGCTGCCATAAGCTTCAGACAAACACAGGCGCAAATCCAGTTTCAACAAAGCATATCCTAAGCAGATTCATAAATAAATTGCAAAGCTAAAACAGCCAAAGTACATCTATCTGAAGAAATAATTTCAAATTTTCAAGTATTGTGCATTGATAAAATTTAATCGGAAGCATATATGATTTACATCCAATTTGTCTAACCTTTACTTCGACCCAGATTGCCGTTCATACGTGCCGATCTTCTTCCTCCTCGAGAATGTCTCAGCAGACACACTCAAAAGCTTGTTGAGAGACATTCCTTCACCGACAATCTTCTTCTTCATTTCATACCTATGCTTGATTCTGTCATCAAGATTGTACCCGAGAAATGCGGGAAAATCCAGCAGCTCCTCAACTTCCCGGCCCATCCCCTCAATCAAGTACTCCATCTTCTCCTCCAGAGACCTGGGATTGTACTGTAGTACCTGGGGATGCTTCTTGCTCATGGTAACAATGTCTTCACAAGATAATCCATAGCTCAAGAACAGCTCAATCACCTTCTGTAGATTCTCGCAGCTCGTTCTTGTTACAGCTCCCATGGCGATCGCCAATTCCTGAGTCCTATACCGATATCCAATCTTCACCAATAAGCAGAGTTTGTAGACAAGGTTGTCTTCAAAGGATAATCCTAGAAACAGAGGTGCTTTGATCAACAACCTGAAGATATTGTCGGAGTTCAACCCGCATTGCTTGAGAAAATGGAGTCTGGGATTCAATTTCCTCTCCTTGCTTGCGCTGAAAACATTAGGAAACACACATATGATCCGGAAAATTTCCCGGTCAGTGAGACCGGCGAATGACCTCAAGAACTCGACATGGCCAGCCAAATGCTCCTCACTGTAACTCAGAATTGCTGGAAGCTTACACAAAACTACTCCTGTTGCAGCATCGTCTCCATCACTGAGCTCCACAAGAACCCTAACCCTAGGAATCAGCTGACTCTCCAAATCGTAATTGAGAATTGCCGGGCGCTTAACGATCATATCAACAGCCCGGAAACCGAAACGACTCAAGAATGTAAAGGTTTTTTCGATTTCTTCAGCTGATTTAAGGCATATTGCCCTGGTCAAATTGACATTGTTGAGAACATGAGCGATCTTCTCTGAGGGAATTCCATGACGAACTAATTGTCTAACTTTCCGATCAAAACCAACCAAGAATCTCGGTTCAGCAGCCTTTAGAAGACGACAGATTTGGGGAGGTTCTATCTTCCCCTCCAATTCGTCCCGAATGAAACTAATCAAAGGATCGATTTCAATCGCAGTCAACACATCTGGGCGTTTTGTAATCAATCTATACAACGCAACTCCATTGATTCCAAGCGACTCCAAAGAACAAACCCGTTCATGTACGCGATCAAAAGACGAAAAGCGGAGATCCGGGTTCTTGTTTAGAAGTAATTCCACCTCCCTTTCGCCTATTCCGATTCCTTGGAAGAGAGAGAGGAGTGATGCTGCAATGAAGGAAAACCAAATTTAGAGCCTGTTAGGTGTTTGAGAAATTGACTGAGAGAGTTTCTCACTTGAGACGGTGCTGTTGATGCCGGAGTATTGGGGCAGCAACGGCGGCTTTAGTTGACGGCTTTTGGTTGAACCGCCATTGATCGCAGAAACCCAATTATGAAGATGAAGAGTTGCAGATAAAGCGACTGAGAATTGAGGCGTTGCCAAGGTATTGATCGGTGCCCATGGAGCGACTGAAGATGAAGAAGAAGAAGAAGAGGAAGAAGAAGAGAATGGATTTGAGAGCAAAGACTGTAGAGTGGACATCTCTGCATATGGTTGTTTCTCTTGTTGACAGGCTTTTCACTCAAAGGAATGAAATCAAAGCCATCTTCTTAAACGACGTCGTTTATACTGATGCATCAATTTCCTTCATTTTTCGTTATTTAGAAGCATCTTGCAGAAAAATTATTTAGAAATCATTCATCGATTCTGAACAGGCATAGAAAAAGATTCAAAATAATTTGAATTGGATTTGATTATATATCCATTTCTGAAAAAGATCTTTCAATAGATGGGTATCAACACTTGTGATTCACATATGGGTATTTTTTCCAACCCAACGGTTTACACAAGGAATATTGAAAAAGAAAAAGGAAAATTATCAATGGATTCCTGCAATGGGATACAAAATACAAAATAAATTAAGATCACCCCACTGGTGAGGAAATGCAGAATCTTAAACTCAAGTTATCAAGTTTCAGATGTCCTAAAAAGTTTTTTTCTCGACTCTTCGAACTTTTTCCATTTAGGGAAGTAGATTAGTAAATGGAACAAAATGCTTATATAGGATGGCTTGTGTCCTCACAAGAAATGGCGGATAGCTGATTGTAGTAGGGATGACTGCCCGGTTTTCGCTTCAGAGCTTCAAAACAGCAGATTGATCAAGCCTTGTGCCGTCTTGCAGTGTCTTTGAGGGTGATCATAGGAAGGTTTGGCGTGGTTTTCTTGCCGCCTCTAACAAGGATAACAGGTGAGCCTTCGTCCCTCGATTTCCTGGGTGATATAGAGAAAGGAGACCTAAAATGTAGATGAAATATACCTTTAATTTTATGCAAGCAATATTTGAGTTGATGGAAACAAATAGCTTTATAAACTGACTTGCCTCTTTCTAGGAACTTGGATTAGACCATCTGAAGTCTCTTTGTTCTTTTCCCTTCTGTCATTGTGAGGATTTTGTTCCTGCATGGAATAGGAAATTAAGCCCAGATGAAACTCGATAAATAGGACAACCGGACATATGCATACACTTCCACAACCTCTGCAGTTACAACCAAAAATCACAGCTTCATTTCATGGCGGAAGTGAGATATTTCAGTGTCTCGCCCCCTGTTTTGCTTTGCTTTCTCGATATTCATCTCTAAAGAAACGACCCTTCAGTGGGACGATGATGCTAGAAAACCTGGGAGATGAAGAAATGCATAAATTTTGCCCAAGTGGTTGATGCTATAATGTACAAGAGTTCTTCACACTTGTAATAATTCTTTGAATTAGACTTCGGGTTTTGGCTACTTCAGTGGGACAACTTTCTCAATTTACAAACAGAATAGAATCATGTTAACACAAGAAAGGGTTTTTTATGAATCAAAAGGAGAGAAAATTTAGCTGCATTGGTCTTAGGATCAAGAAAAACTAGGAATTCCGAAGCAATGACTGAATAGATACTAGAAGAACTGTAATCCAATGAACTCCCAAGTGCACCCGAAATCGTTGAACATCACAGTAAAATGTACATGAAATGCTAAAAATAAGAGAAACTAATTGATTTTCGAGATGAACGAACACATGCAATGACAAGCTGAAAAGAAAGATTCAAGATCATGAGCAGGCGAATTTTGCGCAAAACCCCGTGAAACTGAGGCTATATTTAAAGATGATAATTAAGTAGGACATGGGCATCTTCATTAACAATAATTGAAGATCACTTTCCAGCTAAATGATAACTGGCAGATTAAACCATAATTGATGGATCTAAGCTAACAGTCTGGTTCAATCATGGCTGACTTTTTATGGTGGCTATATTGCAGATCGAATCATCCCCAAAACTAGCAGAAAATATGAAGAAAATGAACTTCTCATAAGCATGAGATACTGGGAAAATAAAGCTGAGATTTTGTTGGAACTGAACAGAAAATAAAATTTGCATTAAAAGCAACGGATAATCTTACTTCATTTGATGCCATTGCAGATTCTTCTTCGTTTCTTCTTCCCATGAATGATTCTACAGAAAGTTTCATCTTTCTCTTTGGTTCCAACTCCTCATCGGATTCACTCGCTTTCCTCTTTTTCTTTGCAATATTCCTCGGCTTCCCTTTCTTATCTCGAACCTTCCACACATGCTTCTTCCTAAACAACAACTTCTCAAACTTCCACACCGCACAGCTCGTATCAATCACCGTCACTTCACTCCGCGAGTACGCCGAAAGATCCTGATTGCACTTCTCTTCCTCGGCATCCAAACAATCAGCCTTCCCTCGATTCACCGTCTTCACCTCGCCGTTCGAATCCTTCATCTCCGTCAAACTGTTGTCGCCGCTGGACGGCGCCGTCGCCGGAACGTCATCCTCCCGCGGCACACTCGAGAGAACGCATATTTTAGGGTTTGTTTGTTTCCTGGAACTCTTTTTCCCGGAAAGTTTGGGGATTTGGTTGGAGTCTCCCATGTTGAAAAGCTCCGCGAGAACGTTGCTCATTATCCCGAACCATTCCTTTTCTCCGGCCTCCGGCGGCTGGCTCCGATCTTGAACCGGCTTTTCAACGGAAAAAGCGGAGTCGGATTTGGGATCGGAGGGTTTGTCGATTGGAGAATTGGAGAGGTTAGGATCGGCGTGCGTCAGAAAGTGCTCGAGATTGTCGTCGTCGCCGGTCGGAAAACCTTTCGCCGACCGGAGGCGGTCGAGCCACTTGGAACCGGATTTTCCGGTGGAGATCGAACAGAGCATTGCTGAGATTTTCGCTACCGGAGAGAGACGACTAGACGAGGGCGTGCCAGAGAATGCATTCACAGTTTGAAGGGATTGCGTGCTATCGTGCGCGTGAGTGCGCGATACACCCAATCGAGCCGTCTCCTAGATCTGTGACACGTGGACTAGCACCAAAGGCCATTTGTCCGCTCTGGATTTGTTTTCAACGCTCCAGATTCGACGTTACTGAATAACCACAGCCCTTGGATTTAAGGACTTTTGATGGTTGACCGTTATGAGCTGCTGGGCTGGGCCCAGGCCCACCTAAAAATGAAGGTGGTGGGTCCATCTGAAGCCAGGCCCACCTAATTAAACACTTTAAGTTATCACGTAGTACACTGTCCCTATTGGGTTTCGATCTCGGACCCCTCTCTTTCCTATGCCCTTCCTAGCTATTTAAACGTTAAAATTTGAACACTCTACCACTTGACTTTTGATTGTTGACCGCTATAAGCCCAAACCAGGCCTACATAAAAATGAATGTAGTGGGTCTCATCTGAACCAAGCCCACCTAAAATGAATATAGTGGGTCTCATCTAAACCAGGCCCACTTAATTAAACGCTTTAGATACGATATCGTAAACTGTCTCCACTGAAATTCGAACTTGGGACCCCCCCTTCCTTATGCCCTCTCTGTCTATTTAAACGTTAAACGTTAAACGTTTTATCATATGAAGAACTAGACATGATTGACAGGTGGATCCATCTGTTTAAATATTAAACAATTTTTTTTTTATATAATTTCATAACAATAATTATTTAAAAAAAAATACATTTTTAATTCTATTTGAATATTCACTAATGAGAAAATTCATTAGTTAACTATAACTTTTATCGTCTTTGAGATTAGACTCAAGTGGTAAAAGGAGAAACGGATGAATGGGAAGTTCAAATTCGAATCTCTATGATAACAAAATACTACAACGATATTATGATCAAGTGAGTAAATGTCAAAAAAATAATAATACACATCTCTTTTAAAATAATTTAAAACACTTATATATTTCTTACTAATTTTAATGGAGCTTGATTTATCTTTTACCATTATAAAAATTGGAAGAAAAATAAAAGAAAATTTAATAAAATAAAGAAATTTAACTCAAAATTTTATTTTATGTAATTCTTAAAACTCATTATACTTATTGAAAATTCTTTATACAAAAATTAAATAATTTAAAAAATAAATAAGTTTTCATTCATTTTAATCATACATGATTTTTTCATACATTCATTATAGTATTCGTTGTTATAAAAACTCGAGTCTAGGTCCTTCAAAACCCATCCCACTCTTTTACCATTTTTTACCATTTGAGGTCAATGTTCTAAAAACTCGAGCCTGACACTATCGATATTCCATCCCATCTTTTTACCACTTGAGTTGAACTGAAAGTGTCGTCACATACCACTGGAGTCACCCACCAAAAGAATGAATGGCCTTTTGGTGTACTCTCAAATCTCAATACATTCACTCCTTCAAATATCATATCAATTATTATTTTTAAACCTCTTTATGTTCTAATACCACTTATTAGATCATATAAAATAATAAATTTATTAGAGACACATTCAAGTCCATTATAAATCCTCAATATGAAAATAATAGATTTAAAAGTAGTTTTCGAAAATAGTTTAAATAAATTATAAAAAATATGTTCTTAATAATATGTGTTTAATATTTTTAAAAATAGTTTTCATATCTAATATTTTGGCTTTAGTTATGTCACATATTTATAGAATTATTTTCTACAATAATGCTGACTAAAAGAATAGAAAATAATCTTCTATATTAAAAAAAATTATTGTTAAATAAGTTAATTTATATTTTTAAATAAAATTTATTTTCACCATCATTTAACTAATACCCATTAATTATATTGCTCTTTAACTTGACTCAAATAATAAAAATGTGAGATTGATGTACGGGAGAACAATCGAATTCAGAATTACAATGTAATATGAAAAATGAATGACCCTGTTTGGCAACTAACGGATAATTGATAAATGTTAGTTGATAGTTTAGCTATTTACTGTTAGTTGATTCGAATGTGTTCGATAAAATTTAGTTGATATCTGATAGCTACTTAATTGTGTAAAATGACCATTAAGGATATTGGCATAATTTATTGCTGAGTATTTTTTTATTAATAATTTATATTTATAAGGTGAGTTTATTGGAAATAAGGTATACTACTATTGAAGAATTAAAACATCATTTACAAAAAAAGAAAAATCATTTTAAAATGTTAAAATATACAAATTTATTGAATTGATTCCATTATATAAACGTGTTTGGTAAAATTTAGTTGATAGCTGATAGCTATTTAATTATGTAAAATGATCTTGTTGAATATTTTTTTGTTAATAATTTATATTTATAAGGTAAGTTTATTAGAAATAAGGTGTACTAATATTGAAGAATTAAAATATCATTTACAAAAAAAAATTAGTCATTTTAAAATTTTAAAATATACAAATTTATTGTGTTTGGTAAAATTTAGTTGATAGCTAATAGCCATATTTAATTGTGTAAAATGACCAACAAGGATATTGATACAATTTATTGTTGAATATTTTTTGTTAATAATTTATATTTATAAGGTAAGTTTTAATTAGAAATTTAGTATATTACTATTGAAGAATTAAAACATCATTTACAAAAAAAAAAAGAGATTAGTCATTTTAAAATTCTAAAATATACAAATTTCTTGAGTTGCTAATTAAAAAAAATATTAACCTTATGCAAATAATTAGATATTAATTATTGAAGGTAAGACAATTGCAAACTCACGAATTTCTTATAAGGTTTTGAAAACTATAAGAGTAATGACAGTAATTATTAATAATTTGAGACAAAGCATCTTACCCGATCCAGTACAATCCTCGTTTTTTGAAGCTAGGCGGTGAGTAATCGAATTATTAAATCATAACTTCGCTACAGAAACAGCGAAAATTAGAGATTTTGATTGATCAATTATCTAAAATTGGTCTCATCCTCTAATTTTATCATAAAATATTATCCACCAAACGGGGCTAAATATACTTTTATAATTATACAAATGTATATCTGAGATCATATTCCTTGTTATAATTTTCCTTTTTTTTTTTCCTATTCATTCCAACATTTTTACTCCTCAATATATTACAAAAATATGAATAAAAAGAAAAAGACAAGAACACCCTTGATGAATTCATGAAAGTTAAAAGAGGAGTAATTAATGATCCACAACAAGGGTTTCAAAATAATGCAACCCATCAAATTGGGGTGCCGCCGCCAGCTTGCCCGCCTGACCACCTTTCTCCTTCTCCTTCATTTTCACCACCATATCCTCCATGGACCCTCCAAACCCCTGCATCCAAAATTCATTATAAGAAAAAATAAAAATAATATATATATATATATATATATATATATAAACTCGATATAATCATATAAATATTATTCGTTTTTTTTTTTTTGGGAACCGAGAGGCTGCCAAAAGCGGGCTTTAAGAAAGAGAGAAACGTGTTTATTAGGTTAAGAGGAGTTCATACTTATATAGTGTTAAGAAGTTTATCTTATATCAGATGTGGGATATGATAACCGTCTAACATCTGAGGGACGTTATCTGCGTGGGATTATATGGTCGACGAATGACAGCATATCGGTCCCAGTGTTCTAATCTGAACTATAAAGCTTCGATCAGTATGTAGATGTCACTCCGCTTTAAGGTAAAAGGCAGTACAACTTTCGCATAGCTACTTAGATTGAAGTTATTATTCCCTATCGGCATTAGGATATAAAATATATATTTGGTTTAAATACATTAAATAATCCATTTTGAATAAAAATGTTCTTCTACATTTCATGTATCCACATTGTCTTTTCAAATAAGAGATTACTTGTGTAAGAAGAAAAAAAAAAGTATTTTTGTCAAAATCAAACATTGAAAATGATAAAATATTAGATTTAATCAAAGCATCCAATGACAAAGAAGAAATATTGGGTTAAAAGACATCAAATAAACATTTCTCATATTTTTGACGAAAATGTACTTCTTTCATTTCATATATTTACATTGGCTATTAAAAGAAGATGTGATTTTGGTCGGAAAAGAAGAAGAGCATTGTTGTGATGGGTTATTTTTATAAGAAAATAAAATTGATATTTTTATCAAAATTAAGTCAAAAATGGGTGAATCCTCAAATTTCTAAAATTAGGTTTTCAAAAGTTATTTTAATCTAACCCCAAAAAAACAGTAAAAAAAAAAAGAAAGAAAGACTTATATGACCTGATTAGGTTTGGAGTGGCTCCTGTCAATGAAGAAAAACCCAACAGCAGCAGCCATAGCTGGTACTGTCACATATCGAGAAGATCCCAAAGCCAAAGCCATTGCAGAGAGAGAAAGAGAAAGAGATATATAGAGAGAGAGAGAGAGAGAAATTATGGGAATGAAAGAAGAAGAAGAAGAAGAGACAATTGAGGTCTTTAAAGAGAAGGGTAACGTGGAAGAGATAGAGAGAAGTAAAGCAAAGGAATATGGGATCGCTTGGTGGAGAAGAAAATTAAGGAAAATCGAATGGCAATAATTCGAAGAAAGAGGAAAATGGAGGGTAATGAAGAAGATAAATTAATTTTATAATGGCGTAACGTTTTAAAAGGGAAAAAAAAGTGAAGCAAATTACAAATCTAACCCATTTTCATAAGACTAATATATATATATATATATATATATATATATATATATATATATATATATATATTATATAATTTTAACAAAATTATCCTTTTAACCATCATATAAACATGAATTTAACCTTTTAAAGTTTATTCAAATATAATTAAGTCTTATTAAATAAACTAAATCATATTCTGATCATAACCTTTTTTTTTTTTTGAAGTTTATTCCGAAATATAATTTAACGATGGTTAAGTTCAATATATATAAAAATTGTATTAAAAACCTGAACTCTTTAAGGTTATTTAAATGTTAACTCAATAATAATTAAAATATGGATATGAAAGGGTAATTTTATTTAAAATATGGATATTTTAAGGTTATAAAGTAAGGGGTTAATTTTATAAATAACTTTTGTTTTTATTTCCTATAAACCGGCTCTCCTTTTATAATTGCCTTTTGTGATGATATTCTCACCTCTCGTTTTATAGAGTTTGCATGAACCAGAGCTAGTTAGGTGACACGTATTGAAACGGCTCATACGTGTAAAATTCATCAATCAAGAACCATTTTGTTTTTTTTTTTCTGTGATGATAGAGGCATTTTGATTTTAAAATAAAATAAAATCTAAAATAGAAAAAAAATAAATAAATAAATAAAGGAAAGGGATTAAAGTAACAAGATTTTTGTTATTTATATTGGATGCATATAAGGTATGGATATAAAGAGATTGGTAGGGCTATACAATCGAGCTGAATTTGGTTCAATTTAATATAATTAATAATAATAATAATTAGAATTTTTTTAATAAATAATTTATAAAAATTCATAATATTTATTTTTACAACTAGCCAAATACAACCCTACTCACTCAATAAAAAATTATAAAAAAATTAAGAAATAAAAATAAAAAACAATCGGAAATGTAAATGGGACGGGTTTGAAAATTTTAAATTCGCGTCTTATTTAGTGTTTAAATGAGATAGGTTTGAGAATTAAAAAAAATATGTCAGTAGAGTCGAGATGGGATCGCCTGTCTCGGCCTTAAGCATTTATCGTCGCAATAATAAGTGTTCTTAGCCTTTTAACTGTGAAGCGATGATAAATTTTTTCTTATTTTTATGAAAAATGATTTTTTTTCAATAAAAAAGTTAAATATTTTTATTTTTTTATATTCATAACTTTTTTAAAAAATTTCAATAATAATAAGTCATAAGCTAGTTTTGCTCATGGTTATCCATAAAATCAATATTTGTTTCGAAAGAAGGGTAATTTTGACCAGAAATGATTTTAAATGTTTTATTATGGAATATCAGAAAAAGAAAGAGCTGCCACTAAACGACAAGCTCTGATACGGTGGTTTTCTCTGTCAATCCAGACAGCCACTCATTGTAAAGCCTTCCTCCTTTTTAATTGCCTATTTATTTCGATTTCACCATCTTTAATTTTAAATTAGGGTTTCGAGACCGTCTCTGACCTCCATATTCCTCCTCTAGGGTTTTTAGTTTTTTCTCCCTCTCTTTCTCAGGAGGAGGATGACGACGTCGAGTCTACCTTTTTCTTTAAGGACGTCCACGGATCTACTCTACTTGCTGCTGAGAGATATGAAATCGGATCGCTTTTGTTTTCCTTCCTCGAAAATTAAGGAGAGGGAAAATGACTTGTTTGAGCTTCGAGGCTGACAGAAGACGGATGCTGTTGGGAGGAGATCGGTGGACATCCTAATGAAGACGGGAGTCTCAACAGATTGCAAACCTTTTTTTTTTCTCTCTTTTTTGTAAGAGAATGGAGTGGAAATTAATCTTTCTTGTGCCTGATTTTGCAGAAAGACAAGGTAGCCAACCAGCCGCCGCCGCCGCCGGTGATGGTCATCATCATCATCATCATCATCATCCTCCGGTAATCCCAAATTCCGGCACTGTTCTGAAAGTGTGTTCCTCTAACTTAGGTAAGCCCAGAAGATTGTTTGATTGATCGAAGACCGGATGAACTGCCTGTTTGAGCTGTTGTACATTTGGGAGAGTGATATTTATAGTCATTTTGGTTTAGTCGGTGCTTGTTGAGTTTTGTAATTTTTGGGAGAGAATGTTATAAAAAAAAAAATAGAAATATTTGGATAAAATATATCATATAACTCTAAATTTGTAAACCTTATATTTATCATGTTTTTTTTTTTTTTTTTGAAAAATAATCGATTTATCTACAAAAATATAATTTAGGTTTTATTTTTACAAGAAAATAAAAGGGTATTTTTGTCAAAGTCTCGAAGGGTCACATTTCTAAAATTGGGTTTTTAAAATATCTTTTAATCTGATCATCAAAAAATTTACAGCTTTTTCTGAAGTGATTTTTGTTGAAGTTCTTAATGGGTTATTTTCTTATAAAAAATGTTTACAAGAAAAATGTCAGCCTTAGGGGTGGTAATTCCTATTCTATTAATTATATAACATGATATGAGACATATATTGATTATTTAAAATAATAAGAATTAAAATTAGTATAAATAACTTGGATCAATTTAAATATTAATTGGTATAATAATTAAACGGATCAATTTATACAGATTGATATTAATATAATTCATTTATTTCGTGAATTCATGTGGAGTTCATGGACCGGTGTTACCCTTTGACAGTTTTTTTTTTTTGAAACTATCACCGGTTATCAGTTAATTATCAGTCAGTGTGTTATTTTTATTATAAGTTATTAATAGATAATTTTAAACAATTATCGATAGGCATTTGAAGAACTATTAGAAGATTGTAGAAGCTGCAAGAGAAATAAATAAAAATATAATAATAATTTAAAAGAAGACCCATTTTGCATTCACCTGAAAGGGTATGGAATGAATTTCGCTTTTCTGTTCTGCCCTGTTTGGTGTCTTCTTCCTTTCCCCATTTCCCCCTCTATTTTTACTGTGTTTCTCTGTTAAAATGGATCAAAATGCCAAATAAATAATAATATCTTTTGGAAATATTTGGTTAAAAGGGATCAAATAATACAAAATTTATGAATCTAACTCATCCCATGTTTTTTCATGAAAAATAACATTTTTTTTTAAACAAAAATGCTCATTTTAATTTCATGTATTTACATTAGAGAAATTGGTTTTAAATTGATAAATTCAATTGCAAAAATAATCTTGAAAATGTCATATTTCCAACAAAAAAATGTCCTTAAAAAGAGTATAAGTGTAAATATAAATCTCCAACATGACACCTAAACGCTCAGCTCATTTGTCTCATCCTAATGATATTTTTGTTCGAAAATGTGTTTTTTTTTTGTCCTCATGTTTGGATTTCATCTAAAGAAGTTAGTTTGGAAATTCTTGTTGGGATTTGTGAACGACCATTTCTTCTTACTCTTTTTTCAAATTCTATAAATGTTGCTGGTTGTTAGAAAATTTTATTATAGTTCTATGATCTATGATTCAAAGTATCATTAACTATTTGATCCCTTTGAATTTCATGTTCGAAGTTGTGATCGAATCTATTTATTAAAAATAATCGATTCAATACATTTTTTATGTACTCATAGGTGTTAATATTGGGTTTGAATCAGATTTTGAATCAATATATATTAATTAACTACGTCCATTATGTTGTTGTTTGCAAATATCACTATTTTTTGTTTTGGATCTTCCAAATAATTTATGCAAGAGATCCAAACCCTTTTTTTTTTTTTTTTTGATCCTTTGATAAAAAAATTCATTCTCTTCATAAAAACTAGGAGGTAGAGTCAATAAGTATTTCTTGTTCGATTCATCCTTGAAGTTAAATGCCTCATCCTATAATTGTTTTTGATCAAATCTCCCTTTTAAACGGTTATTCATTTACATTATCTCTTAAAAAAATGGTTATTTTTACAAAAAAATTAATGATTGTATTTTTATCAAAATCATGCCATAAATTGATAATGGGTCAAATTTATAAAACCGAGTTTTTAAATGGTCTTTTAATCAAATTACCCTATATTTTATATTTTATGTATTTGTTGGGAAATGTTTAGAATTAGTAGAGATTTATTGGATATAGTCAATTCTATCTCAATTTTATGGACGGTATTATCACCTTGGACCAGTCAACATGAGGCAGGCTAAGTATATATATAGAGAAGATAATGAAAATTTATGTAACCCTTTTTATCTTTTTTTTTTTTTTTTTTTTTACAACATCTTTAAATATTTTGTAAAGTGAATTAAATATAAAAAATATAAACATATTTTAAAACATTGTACATATATCATCCGTTTTTATAGAATATAATTAATTAAAGTTGCCTATAAACCTTAACTCGGTTGGTTTATAGCATTAAGCCAAGTATAAGGCAGGAGACACCAAATTTCGAAATTTCTTGAAAACATATTATTATATAAATACAAAATTCATGAATAACATAATATTACGATGTAATGTAAAGTAAATAGTTATGATTTAATGCAAAGTGAATAGCTGTAAAAAAATTATTATTTTTTAAAATTATCTTCAAAACACATTATTCTAAAAACCTATTTTAACTATGGTTTGACAGCAAGAACCGAACCTCAACCATTTTAACTACCTTGTTCAATGTGGTTTTTAAAATATTGAAAAATGTTTTATACTATAATTTTATGTATAGTATTTTATTTTTAATAATTGTACATGTTGCCAATTATGTATGGCTTATGTGATAGAACGCTTAACGTTTTAAAAAAGGCACGATATGGGAAAGGGAAAGGTCGTGGGTTTGAATCCAAGAGGGTACCGTTTACTATATTGCAATTAAAGTGTTTTGTTAAAATAAAAAAAATTGTACATGTTTTTATAAATATTTTTTTGAAGTAGTTAATTTTCTAGTTATTAAAAATATATGTTTATTTTTTATTATTGAAAATATAAAAATCATTATTTAAAGAAAAGTGAATGGTATCATATTAATTTCAATTGTTTGAATAAAACAAGCAATATTCATATGAAAAAATAATATTACTAATAATTAAAATAATTTATTTTTTATAAACAGTAATTAAAATAATTTATCATATAATATTTTCACAACATATTACTATTTCGATGACGACTTCAGATGGTGATCGTGATCGGAAATTATCAAACATCGACTTAATAAAATACTGTTTCAACAACCTAATTCCATATTTACCCCGCTTTCTCACCTTTAATTTGCCACCACCCAACCTAAATATTCGAACCAATCCACTGAAAGAACACCCATATAAAAAATAATTAAAAATAAAATAATAATTAAATTAATTGATCATATAACATTTTCACAAAATAACAATAAACAATATATTTTAAACAAAATTTCATTTTATAAGATATTTTAAAAACCATATATATATATATATATATATATATATATATATATATATATATATATATATATATATATATAGTAAAGAGGAGTATATATATATATATATATATATATATATATTTTTTTTTTTTTTTTTTTATATTTTTAGTTGGACTACAAAGGACCGGGCTAGAGAAACATGAGCATGAGTATAATACGAACCAAACGACCCGACGCATATTTCCTCCTGGGCTTGGGCCGCTTTTCACTTCAATTCCGCTTCACATACCCATATCCTAGGCCCACTGTAGAGCCCAACTCGAATTAACTACTGGCTTCTTCTGCAGGGTTAGCCTCACCTACCAAGATTGGGGGTGGCCTGCAAATCAACTTCTCTTCATATCAGTAGCTACTATAAAAACATCGCATTAGGGTTTTGAGATAGTCTCTGACCTCCACACTCCCCTAGGGTTTTGGTTTTTCTTTCTCCCAGCCTCTGGTCCACTACCCTCATCCGAAAATGAAGACCATCTTGTCCTCCGAGACCATGGACATCCCCGACGAGGTGAAGATCAAAGTGAAGGCCAAGACGATCGAGGTAGAAGGTCCGCGAGGCAAGCTCTGCCGTAATTTCAAGCATTTGAACCTAGATTTTCAGCTTATCAAGGATGAGTCTGGAAAGCTGAAGTTGAAGATCGAGAGTTTTGTACGGAAATGCTTCATTTGAGAAAAAAAAAAGATAAAACTAGTTTGCATAGCAAACTATTAACCAAACTGATGCGCGATGCCGGTAACTCAAACAGCGGCAATTGATTTGTGCAAAATCCACAAACTAGAACAACGGTTTTTAAAGAACAAAATGCCGCTGACGGCAATATCGGCTATTTGAGCTAATTGCCGCCGACGTCAACTACGGTATTTGAATTGAATTTCATTTGCTGCCAACGGCAACATCTGCTATTTGAGCTAAGTGGATTTTATTTGTCGCCGACGGCAACAACGACAATTGGCATCCTTAAAACCTCGCACGAGGGCTTTTTCTTCTCCTTCCGCTCTGCTCTTCTTCTCCTCTTCTCCTTCCATTATGCTCCTCTCTCGTTCTCCTCCGATCTACTTCTCTCCGGTGGCCTCCTCCAATTAGGCAACAACACGTTTCAAACTCTATAAATATTCAAACCTTTCTCCTGCGAATCCTTCTTCACCTCCTCCTCCCACTGGGCTCATTTCCTTAGGTTTTCATTTCTCGCCTCCCACGTCCCTTCGTTCATCCACATTCGCATTCTCGTGTTGGTGTTTTCGCTTCCGACTCGTAACGCTCTAGCTTTGAAGAATCGTTTTTCATTTAATTTTTTTTCATGTGTTTCTATACGTCATTCTGAAATTAATGATGTTAGGAGATGATTTGTTTTTGTTTATGTTTCCGTGTTATGAACTTTTCCCCTTTATGAAGATCGATTATGTTTGTGATGTTTAATTTCGTTTTTTTTTTCCTCATTTCGTGTTTACGTGTTCTAGTGTGGCTGATTTTAACAAACGAAAAAAAAAAAAAGAATATAAAATACTTAATTGAAAAAAATTAAAAAAATAAATAATTCGCGTTGTGTATTTGATAAATAATTAAATACTTATTTTAATAAATTGTAAATGTCACCGTACTTAGACAATTAGTTTTTATGAAAATGTACAGATCCATGTATTTTACCTTATTTATAATGATTATTCTCAAATCAATACATTGAAATACAAGTTTCCCTTCTAGAAAAGGAAAACCAAAAAAGAAATAGAACGACCACTACCACTCTTGAGCATTGGTCCTCAATTTTTTAAAGTCACTGGCTTTATGGAGTAGTACACCAAATCCTATAGATAAGATGCACTTCTTTGAGAACCAAAATAAAAAAATTATCAGTAGAGAAGAAAATAAGCGCTTGGTTAAATAATCAATAGTGATATTATCATTATTATGGTTTTTTTTAACACTTAATAGGTTTTGAACGAGACATTTTCAGACCGCACAGCCGACTCGGATTGTTTTCATAACGCCTCATCATGCCATGAAAAGAAGATGGGCTGCAATAAGTGATACACAACTTGAATTTTTTTGGGTGATAAAGTAATGGATGTAGCATATCATGGCTTCTCAGTGTGATTATATTTGCTCCATGGGCCACAAAGCCTACACCCTTAAGATGGCTTGCAAATTAATGGCTCGAATTCAAGGCCTCTATTTATAAACTAAACTCAAATACTATATTAAATTATCAATTTTTCTAAAATCTCAAACTCTAAGAATTTGGTTCTAATACGATTATTATTTATGGAGTTAGAAAATGAAGAAAGTATTTCACTAACAGAAAAAAAAAAAAACATGTAGAAATATAAATAGGAACAACAAAAATAAGACAAAATGACACTATGATTGAAACCGAGGACACTTTGATTGCTTTTCTCATGATAAAGCCGATGCGATATCGTGATAATGAATTCTCATATGCTATTTAATTCATTTGCACTCATTTCTTACAGGTCAATTATGTCTATTTCAACAATTCTCGTGATATGTTACTATAATGGACAAATATTGAAGACTAAAATAAATGTCAATACGGCGAGAAAATCGTTATTGCGCCTTGATATACTGGCTCGGTCAACGCACGTTTCAACACCGACGACATGATATACCTCAAAAACAACCATCGACAAACGGCGTTCAAATTGGCGACTACTTGTAAGTATCACCTTAGAAGTGGAAATAGGTTCCAAACTTTTCCAATACGGGATGACAGTAGTGTGCGCCAAATGTTGAATCTGGTTAACACAACAACCATCGAGGAAATTGAACTATATATTGAAGTTGTTCGAGTAAAGGCACAATTGAACCAATCTGTGGGTGGCCATGTAGATTTTTTTGTTCGCGACAATTACAATGCTGCATTAATCCGACTAATTTATCAGAACGAAGAAGTATTATCCAATATCGGATACCGACCACATGGAGATGATGGCATAGCGCAATGTAAGGAATGCATTTATCACGATAAGACGTTGATGATAAATGTGACGGGAGACGATGGGATGTGCCGGGGGTCATATACGATCATCCTTTCGAACCAACCAAGTTTCGAGAATGAACAAGGGATATATGTTCGCGACAAGCACCATCTTAAGGGATGTATCAAATCACCTTAGATGGATTGGTGACATTAGTGAGTCATCCCCTCGTTAATTATCACTTACCACCAACACCTCAATTTCAACACGCTGAAAACTCGGAGCACGTTGTCGCAAAGCTGGTTTGACCCATGGCAGCATACCAGTTATTCGAGTGGAGAATTTGTAATTGGCCAAGTTTTTAATTCGAAATCTGATTTGCAAGAGGTTGTAAATATTTACTCAATTAAAGCACACCAAGAGTATGTCGTTGTTGCATCCTCAAAAAAATTCGCTCGCTTTAGCACGTAGTTAAGGCGTAAGAATGTCACCGCCCAAGGAAGCTTCAGGCAATGGTTGTGAAAGATACTTCCTCTATTTGTTATCAACAAATATACCGGGTCGTATGTTGTGTCGCCACCTTTGCTTTAACCGGGACCATCATCAACTACCGAAATGTCAAGCACCATATAAAGACATTAATTAAGGCACAATTGGATATCGACTTTCACGCCGCCATTCAAGCAAGTGTGACGGAGAAATGGGGGATATCAAATATCATACAAAAAGGCGTGGATGGAAAGCATAAAGCAATTAGATAGCTTATTTGGTGACTTCTCTCGGCCATATACAAAGTCGCCACGCTTATGTTCGGGTCATAGAGCAAGCAACTCGGATGTTGTTATTTGGAAAACATGTGAAATTAATATGCCAAACACCGAGATATTCCAACGCTATGAAACAAGATATATTCATTTATCTAACAAGGTTCAACACAAGTCAATCCCAAGAATGAGCAACGAATATAGGAAGTATAAAGTGCTATTGATTGTTATGGGGTGTGACGGAAATAATCAGTTGTTTCCATTTCGACATTTATATTGGCTGTAAGACTCCAGAATACCGATAGTCGGGATGGTTCGCATGTATAAGAAATAGAGCTACCTCAAAGAACGGAATTTGGCGTTATATCCGATCGACATCCGTGTATCATGGCAAAGAATGACCGATCCTCATCTTGGTCGGGTCAGCACCATCCGCTCTATCACATGATTTGTATTACCGCCATTTTGCAAGCAATTTTATGAATCCGATTCAAAGATGCCAAACCTTGAATAATTTGGTATGCAGAGCATTTTAAATAGTATAAAACGCAAATTCAATAGCATATGAATACAATTTGGGAGAATTAATTTGAAGCACTACAATGGCTGTAGGTAACTCTTCCACTCAGGGGCTCTTTTCACATGACTGAGGTCTAATATACTCTAAGTGACGACAACCAACATTTCGTAGGTATTTAATAGTGTCCTTAAAGGGAGCTCGTAGCCTACCAAGAATCGTGATTAAGATACCACCTTCTTCTGGTCTTCAACAGCTACTTTGTTGCAAGAAGGGAAGTAGTGTTAATAGATTGGCATCCGCGGAGCGCTTCACTCGCATGTTGATGCTCAGATCCGTGGTCGGTTGTTAAGGCCGGTTCGATGGAAATTGCGCCGCGATCACGTAGCGGGCCTATTTCATGTAAATTCAAGGAGTGGTTGAACTCATCGCCTCAACTTACATGAAAAAATTTGCACATGTGGAAAGACAATTATATATGGATTTCCATGTAGCCATATCATAGCAACATGTCAGCATCGCTATGTTGATTTCCGTTTGTTTGTGGAAGGCTACTACACTACTCAGTCGTACTATGACAAATGGGCAACCCTTTTCCATCCAATACTAACAAGATGAGCGACTTTACGACGACACCACGCATCAGACCACCCCGAGTCAATGCAACGCATTGGAAGTGGACGTCCTAAATCAACCCGGTTGCATAATGAAATGGACGTTAGGGAGGGGAAAACCCCGATCACATGTGGGTTGTGCAAACAACTGGGTCACAATCGACGATCTTGTAAGAACATAAATCAAGTTCTGTAAATGAATGTGTACGAATATATGAATGTAGCTGGTCCTATTATCTATGATTTGGTCCCTCCACGTTGCTCAAGACTGTGATTCAGCTAAAAGCTAAAGGAGATGTATGTTTTTTCTTAGTCCTTATGGGACTTGACCTCCACTCTTCTTGCTTTTTGGATTTATCTGTGAAATGGTATGATAATGATGATGCAAAGGGTGTTAATTTTTTGTAGGGGAAGTTCTATTCCTTCCACCTAGTTGCCACGATCGTCAGTTACCTCACCAAGGCCCCTCCTGGTCCACGCTGCCGCAAAAGGTCTGTTTTGGTTTTCTTGTCCTTTATTTTGTTTTTATTTTTTTATTTTTCGTTTTTTGTGTATGTGTTGTAAGAGGTTGTGATATGTGGTGATTTTGTGTTTTTCAGGTCCTTGTTGTGTAGCCTTTTGGCCTTTGGAGACGCAGAGATGCACCCGTGTTATCGGCGAGAAATTACCAAAAGGGTTGGTCGGGTGCTTTATTCACTATAAACCAATATAAGATCCCTCAAATCAAAAGCGTAAGTCCAATCGTAGGCTGCCGCCCTCGAGCTCTTTAAAAGCCTTTTGTTCTCGCTTTCAACCGTAACACTGTAGTTTATATTATATTATAGTCGTGGCGAGGCCTAAGTATGAACGGTAGTAATTGATCGGCCGTGTTTTTTGGTTGTCTTTGCTGTTAGAATATTAATTTAATTGAATCGCTGCTGCCAAGAGATCAACGGATCCGAATCAAAAACAACATCTCCCGCCATTAGGTTTGTTAATAGCACACTTTGATGAATTCTTTTATTTTTAATTTTTTTATCAATACCAGAAATTATCACTGTACTAACTCAAATGGGAGGATACTTGTGCGCCTGATAAAATGGAATGGAACTTTTCATCCCATAATTTGACTCTCAGAGTTGATGTATATTTTGCATGTAAATATGATTTTCATCATGCCCTTCTCAAGTAGTCGTATTTCCACATTTTCTTGTGCAATTAGAGCTTCAGTTTTCTTAATTTTGCATGATGTACTAATTGAAAGTAGTGACTCTCAAAGAGTGTCAAGTTCAAGGCAAGAGAGATTTCGCTACTGCAGAAGCTTCATCATCCAAACATCATCAAGCTTGAAGGACTGGCCACTTCCAGAATGCAGTTTAATCTCTATCTGGTTTTCGATTTCATGCCAACCGATTTGACAAGAATCATTTCCCGTCCAAGTGTGACCTTAACTGAACAACAGGTAATCATTCATTGTCTAAAAAAATGGAATTCAGTTGATTTATTCTTAATCTCCTAACAAAACTGATATATGAGACTATTAAATACCTTTGATTCCATAATTTATTCTCTAATCTCTTCAACAATATTTTCTATAATATCTTACCATGTTTTCTGTGGTTGCTCTTTATCTCAACAACCTACATTCTTTAGGGTGCCTTTCTTTGACTACCATCTAGACTTAGGAATGGAAATCACAACCCCACAGTAAATATTTGGAATATATGGATGTGTGATTTAAATTCTAATGTGAGACGGCTGATATATATTATATAGTTCAACAGGAATATATGTGACAGAAATAGAAAGCACAATTGAACTTCAGGAAAGGGGTGTTCCTCTTTTGGAGTAGAAGAAGCCTGGGAAAATAATTTTTGTTAATTTGTTTGTGAGCTGTTTAAAAGAGCAGCAGATAAAAGGACCCATGAAGTGATGGCTCGCCGTTGAGACATGGATAAATTGAACTTTCGTGTTAGACTTATTAACAGTCCCTTTTTTTTAATGTGCATTCTTTACAGTAAAATTAGTTTCATCTATTTTTATATAATCTCTGCAATATTGGGGTTTTAGATGATGCCCATTTTAAAATTGCATTCTACTCATACTTTGGGTCTTTATAGAAGTTTCCAATTTGATAGTATTTGTGCTTTTATACAATTAACAGTTGGATCCTGCACAAAAGAATCAATGTTTCACTGGGATACTGCTTGTGATCTGAACCCACATCCCTTTCATGCCTTTCATTTACTTGAGTATTTGTTTTTCTTTGACTGAAACTGGTATTAGCTTTCACTTACTTGAGTATAGTTTTGCTTGTTTGTTATAAAGGTTTCAAATGCATTTTTCTAATAGTTCTGCTTCATTAACTCAACAATCTCTCTTTTCCTCAGGAACCTGTAAAGACAAAGCACCCTCAACTTCACTATTAGTCCAAATTGTATATGCTTCTTCAAGGAGAAAGTGAGTTCCTATTTTTCTATTCAAATATCTGGTTATTTTGTTAAGTCAAAGTCAATTTTATTTGTCTATTATATACACGCCAGATGTACGTATTTCTTCTTTGATGAAGTGGGTGTTCCTTCTCTATGTTAAATAATACGTATCACTTAATTCAAACTCATCTCCGATAATAAATAATAATAAATACATAAATATACCGCTTCGTTAACACACAACCACGGTATTTCCCCTTCGCCTGATGTGAGATCTTAAATCGCATTTCCTCGCGATGTATCTTAAACCCGATCTCTCTTTTTCTCCTATCAAACTTTGATACATATAATTATTTTCTGTAATTGATAAGAGCGCCTCTTAACCGCAAACGGCGGCCTTCTATATATAACTTATCGATAAGCAGGCAGACCGTTAATACACGCCTCAAAAACCATTCTAAACGTGTAATTCGAATAACCCGTTCTTATAATACATATATTTAAGATAAATAACTATTCAATAAATTATATTTATTATACTAACCAACGATTTAAACATCTTCATAACAGTTTAAAGATATTGAGTATTCTTTTAATTGACTAAATACTATGTTAGTGGACCATCCACTTAATTTTAACGTGGAAATAACAAGGCTGCCAACAATGTGATCTCAAACAATGATCAGATGCGACTAAGGACTGCCGTGGAGCTGTTAAAGGCCACGAGCGAACTTGAAATGCAATTGGAGAAGGTCCGTTTCTACAGAAGAAGGAAACTTACTTGCTTATTAATTACTCCTTGTAGTTATGCATAAATTCAATTTTATTTTCTGTTCTTTTATGTTCTCGTGGACAAACAATAACTATTTTTAAGAGGTATTGCAGGTCTTGTTTAAACTCCTGCTGGAGAGCCCATTCCAACCGACAAGAGGCATAAGGCCGGGAAAACATTTAGCCATCCCGATGTCCTTGTTTGTAATTGTGTTCTTGATTATAAATGTTGTTTTCCTGTATGCGAAGAATAAATACTGCAGAACTGTTGTAATGGTGTTCTTGATTATAAATGTTGTTTTCCTGTATGTGAAGAATAATAAATACTGTTGTTTTCTTAATTATAGTATAGACTGGAGAACTGATTTATATTATTTGAATTCCATCTAGTTGTGTTAACTTATACTAAACTGGGTATTAAGATTCCAGGTTTGGGGTTTTAAATAGAGTTAGCGTGTAAGGATATGGTAATGTAAGGCTTTTTGCCAATTTAATGAGACCCACATTTAAGCTATACTGTAAGAGCCACATTTTCCTTCCTTACAATGCATGTCATTGGACATAAAAGAATTCTGGGACTCCACAAATAAAAATCCTCATATCTTCAGTGGTCCCATGTCTGCATGATGAAAAGCTACCTAAAACAATATGAAGAAAAACTATCATTGATTGCCTCTCATGCATAATCTTCAAAAAACATTATATATACCAAAATATTTAAATATATTAAAACATTTTTATATTTTTACGTATGGTTTAAAAAATATTTTTACGTCTTCTTGGAGATTGAAAATATTTCATGTTTTTTTTATATTTTTAAGTATGGTTTAAAAAATATTTTACTGATATTCTTTTATTTTTCATACTTCAATCATATATTTGTATAATTATTTTTTAAACCCGTGATAAAAAGGAAAACTGTAGGAGGTGTTTTTTTTTTTTTTTATTTTTTCTAAAAATAGATTGGATATTTTAAACTTATGGACTCTTATCCGAATTTCAATTCCTCCCAAAATGTGTATGACAACTGACACAATTAAATGTTATTATGCTTTCCGTTTGTATGTCCAAAAGATGACAATTAGAGAGTAATTTTGTAAAATTATGGCACTTAAATAAAACAATAATAAGTTAATATTGTTTTAAGGTTGTGTTTGGTTCTGAAAAAGAAATGTTAGATGAAAGTAAGAGTTTTTGGTTAGAAAAACAAAAGGAACATGTTTTTATTTTGAAAAACCTGGAGAATATAAAAAATATTAAATTTAGAGAATACTAAAATTGATTTTGTTATGTATTCAAAAACCGTTGTCAAAGGGTAAATTTGGAGAGCACTAAAATTGTGTTTTTTGAGTTTTTTAAAATTGTTAATAATAATACTTTGAAAAATAGGAGGCCTAATTCTAATTTTCTTATTTTTTATTGCATGCATTGTAAAAAATTGAAATTTTTATAATTTCATAATAAAATTATTTTTATAAAAGCTTGGTACATGTATACAAATAAAACCCTAGATGGCGCCTCATGCATAATCATGCATAATCTTCAAAAAAAACATTGTATATACCAAATCATGCATATACCAAAACATTTAAATATATTAAAACATTTTATACAAATTTTCATATATAAAAATAATAACATATATCAATGAGTCCCACAAGATGACGCCTTTATATTTCTCTAGGATCGCCTTAGAATAAACATCCATCCCTACACGCCAGTACAAGGTCGCCTAGGCCGGGAAGTCTACCCACTGTGTAAAAGGTCGCTGGGATTGTGTCATCCATGGGAGGCAATGTATGGGATGGTAAAGGGTGTGACGACAATGTGATATCTACCGCCATGGATCGCCGGGCTCCTCGCGACACCGTGATAAGGTACAGACGGTCGCAGGGAGTAAGGGAAGGTGATGTGTAACTGTATGGGGGTATGGAAGGTGATGTGTCAATGTGTGGGGGTATAGAAGATGATGTGTAAGTGTGTGGGGGTATAAACATATCGAGTGAGGGGTAAGTATGGGAGGGTATCGAAGTAGGCAAAGTCGCCTGCGGTACTTGGGACCGTTGTCACCGGTTGGGACCATGACCCGGCCCACCATCTCGAAAGACCACTCGACGATCAACTCCCTCTCCCTCTCCCCTCTCCCTCTACTCACCGGGCAAAGATACCGCAGCCGGAGTGGACGACACTAAAGGTCTAATCGATGGTCCATGTGGATGTCGGCTTTCTCTCCCGAGCTGCCTTCGCCGCGATATCTTCCGATCCGCGTAACAATCGATCGTGCAATATGATGTATGTCAACAACACATCGACGGAAGCATAACGAGAGCGATTGGCTATGGCAGCCATGGTGGCGATCTGAGTGAACCAAAGAAAAAATTATAATTACATAATTTATTGATTAAAATTAGGTAAAATATTTTAGAAACACATGACTCTAACTTAATAAAATACGAGTACTAATGGCCGTAGTGTGGAACCTCATATCATCCCTACGCAGCGGGTAGTATCACAAAACGTCGTGTATCACGACGATACCAATCGGTGATGTATGGATCATGGAAGTCCATCAAACCCACCATAGGGGGTGAAGTGATGATCCTAGCCGCTTGCGTATCCCATAATGCTATGTACGGAGCATGATACGTCGCCCAATCGCACTGGTGTCGCCTACGTGCATCCACTCTATGTAGCCGCTAAGCTATGTAAGCAGCAAGCCTGGAGGTATCCCACACCCTAAACTAGCGCAAGACTCGCCTGACGACGCTACTCACCGCCTCGAAACATACGAACGCGACATTATCGCGCGGCCAAATATCCTCGATCGCCGCTAAATATCGGGAAGTTGGTCAACTAACTCTCCGATGTATGGCTGCCATAAGACCTACACATTTACCATTGACGTCAAAAACTCTTATGTCAACATGAATGAAATTATTATAGAACCATATACTTTTACATATAATTACCTGATCGAGTTTCAGGCGCTTTGAATGATCTCGATATAGGAGGAGGAATTTAATTTTGGTTAAGCACCGTTGTGTCAAAGGTAATTTCTCCACTCCACAATCCCAACGTAAGAGTCAGCTCTAAACTCTACCTTTCCGCTCCGTCTCGAGTCAACCGCCATGCTCAACCGATCCCGGTAATTAGTCTGGGGACCCCCAGCCTACGTCGCTTATTGGGTATCGCCATCATAAGGCATGAGGCAATGGTGGTGCTGGATATGCCGCTGATCGCCCAAAATCGGGTCGACCCACGTGAAGTCTCTCCCAAGACCATAGCTGAATATAAAATAAACATAAATTAAGCAACCTAATTACATAGCTGAAAGTGTATGTAATTACAAAAATAAATTTACATACCTATATCAAGCAGTAATACAAACCTCCTAATACCTCACGCATCTACTCGGGCCCGCTTCATCGACATAACTCCTTGGGATACGCATCGCACAAGTACCGGCACCACCCCAACTATAAGTCGATGTCCTGCGGTCAACCGAGTAGCCGGAGAAAGCACAGATGAACATGGACCCCTAGCTTCTTGTCCGCAAACAAGAAGGATCCCATCAGCGCTAAGATGAACCCACGTGCACTCCGCTCCAAATCGACGGCATCAGCATCAGGTCCCGGGGTGGATAACTTCTGACATAACCACCGGATGGAGATAGTAAATCCACTGAGAGCATCAGCGGGTGGGGTGACACCGAGCAGCTCACCGCATAACTCTGCTACATTGAGCACACATGTCCCCGTAGGCCAAGGATGATAGCAACATCCTGTAATGTGATCGTCATCTCTCCGACTGGGACATGAAATGTATGTGTCTCAGGGCGCCATCTCTCGACGAGACATGTGATAAGTGGGCAATCTATCATGATGTGGCCTAAACGGTATATACCATAGAATCCTACGCGAATCACGTATGGACGAATGCGTGGATCCATCCTCCACATACTAAGGAAGGCTCTCATTTGCTACTAAGGGCGGAGGACTTCCTGAAACTACAATTAACGAAAAAACCATGTTTATAATTGAATATATATAGATTAGAAAGTAAAACTGGAATGTTAATTCATAGTCAATAAAATAAACCCGGCTGCGACTGGTGGACCCGAGTCTGCCTTGCAATACCAGCACTGGGGAGGATCTTAAATGGATCAAGATCATGAAGCCCCTCTCTAACGCCATATATAACCCGGATGTCTAAAAGGCACCAGGTTATCGCAAACACAGTTGAGAGACTGTATCACAATACTTAAAGCAAGTAATAATTACAACCACAAATTAAAATAGACATACATGATTGATGTCTCGCTTACTTAAAGATGTCGTGATGATACATACATGATTTAATTACACATAAAGTACAATTTCATAATCCAAGCAAATACACCGATAACAAAGTGTTATAAAAAGCAACTACATTCATACATCCGATTTACTAAACCCACTCATTCCTACAAGACCCGCCCATTGGGCTGCCTTGTGGTCTTAGGATCTTAGCAAGCCTTAGCGCCCGCCTTAGGCCTTAATGGCCCACATGGTCTTAAGGCTCCAAGGTCTTAGGCTCCTTAGGCCTTTCGGGCTCCTGGCCTTAGCTTGTCTCAGTACTGGCTTCAGCTTTAGGCCTTCGCTCTCCCTCTCAACCCCTTGCAGATCATTCGAGCGATAGTTTCAAGAAGGCGTTGTGGGTTTTTGGGGTTGGTTTCAAAATCTACATCCTTTAATAGGAAAGTTCTTTATGAAAAGAGAAATATAGTCAAATAAATGTTAAAGGAAAGATAAAGGTTCATAAGTCTTAAATTGGTCTTTCAGGTTTGGTTATTGACAAAAGTTGGCTACAAATGGAAAATGGATACAACCTCCTCAACGAAAGAGACTACACTAATCAAACAAGTTTAATTTTCTCTGTAGGGTACACACAAATTGGTATGGGATGAAATCAAATTTTCTCGCTCATTGAGACTACAAGGAAATTAGCATTAGTTTGACATCAAATCTTTTGGCTGATGTGTTCACAACCCATTGGCTCAACAATTCTCATATTCATCAAGCTACTCAACATAGTAAAAACACCACTGCCAAACCACTAATGATAGTAAAAAATTATTGTATTTTACAAGAACACGACATTTCCGTACAAAACTCTAATAACATTAAAAAAACATTTGATAATTTCAGTAATTATTATGATTACTTTTATCATTTGAAGACATTAAATGATAGTGCACCACAAAGGAAAATGAGAGAGAGGGCGGAGTTTTGCTATATGTACACTTAGCATGCGAAGATACTGAAGAAAATTTGACCACCATTATTGAAGCTGCCAAAACAAGACAAGCGATGTGGGGCGGATCTAGACACTAACCAACAATATATACGGGCTAGCAAGCCATTGATGGAGACGAAAAGATAAAAGTCCGACTAAATTCGGTGATTTGTAGGTCTCACTGCCTCCACTCCGACGAGGTGGTCTTCACCCCTCACAGTTAGGCTCCTGCCGCTGGGGCGCCAATGGGGACCTGGGGGACCACGCAGCCAGATACCCATTCGGCGAATTCCCACTACCAACTCCGAGCTAGTGTTCTGGGCTGGTGTTTTAACCACCGGAATCTTATCTGCTCATGGTCCCGTGTCTCGAGCCTCCACTGAGGCTAAAGAAACCCCCGTGGAGCTGTGGGATAGCTCGTGGAGCGGGACCACTCCTCTCGGGCCGGAGCTGGCCAGGGTGGGGCCCTACAAAAAAAGGCGCCTTTATTGTAATGGCCTGCCGCTGCCCACTCCGGAGTCGTGGCAAAGCGTTCATATTAACAGGTTACGTGGTTGCTCGCTGTGGTCGACCATGAGCGAGGTAGCCATTCGAAGTTCCCACTACCAACCGAGCAGCCCACTGCAGCTGGAACCACCGACCCGTACCTGGGCTCATGGTACCCTGTGTCTCGAGCCCACTGAAAGGAAGAACCCCCGCGGGAAATGGGCATACCGCGACCGACACCAACCCTCCGTCTGAGCGCCGTGGGGCCAGGGACCCGCGGATATAAGCGCTCTTTTGTGGTTCACTGCCCATCTTCGACGAGGTGGCTGTTTTCCGGTAGAAGCTGGTTCCAAGAATAGCAATATATGGGGCCAGGGGAAGACCACTACCAACCGGAGCTAAGAGACTCAGCCAGAGCGAGAGTGCTCCCATTTCACATGCCCTTTGGCTCGTTCGAGCTCTCACGAAGGCGAAAGAAAAGGGCATGGGACATGCCCCTATAGCCTGTGAGTGGGACCACCCCTCGTCGGAGTGGGCCAGGGGGTGGGGCCCTTACAAGATTAGTCATGTAAA
The DNA here is from genome assembly GCA_016808115.1 of Tetrastigma voinierianum. Taxonomy (NCBI): domain Eukaryota; kingdom Viridiplantae; phylum Streptophyta; class Magnoliopsida; order Vitales; family Vitaceae; genus Tetrastigma; species Tetrastigma voinierianum. Next base: position 62,594 of record JAEQBH010006313.1, on the reverse strand, counting down.
AAGATATCAGGGCCAATCTAATAATTCAAAAATCACTTTCAACAAAAATTCACCTCTTTAGTTTGCGCTCACTCTTCGTCCAGCTTTTGTCTTCCAACATGAGAATCGTTTGATATTACAATTTGTAAAACGTGCAATAATAATAATAATAATAATAATAATAATAATAATAATAATAATAATAATATTGCTTTATTGATCTCCCTGAATTAAATTCCATATAATCTACAAAATAAATTAAAGGCGTTATAACCCATAACAGTATACATCTAAGGAATGTAATGTACAATTCAATTGGTTGTTCCTCATTCTTAAACACTCCTCCATTACTTTCCTTCTAAATGGTTCAAACAATGCTCAAGGGGGAGACCCTCTAATTTTTATTGTGCTTTCTTCCCAGAAAATAACAGTGTTAAGTTATAAGAGTTTCTCCATTCATAGAACAAAAAAAACCCAAACATCCGGCGGCAAGAGTCAAAGAACCCTAATGAAACACAGCCGGCAATCAGGAACACTAGAACACGTAAACATGAAATGATAAAAAAAAAAAAAAAAAACCAAATCAAACATCACAAACATATCCGATCTTCATAAAGGAGAAAAGTTCAGAACACATAAAATGTGTAAACAAAAACAAATCAATACCTCATATCACACTTCATACGCACGGGCCGTAGGCGTTACTTGAGTCGAAAAAGCGAAAAACTCCAACACCAAGACGGAAGCAGACGACGAGCAGCAGCAGCGGGTGGGAGGGAGGAAGAGGAAAATGAGAAAAAAAGAAGCCCTAGTTCGAGGTTTTAAGGTCACACGCACCGCCGCCGTCGACAAAGAAATGAAATCCACTTAATTCACGCACCGCGTCGCTGGCGGCAAATGAAATCTTAATTCAAATGCCGCTGTTGACATCGGTGGCAATTAGCTTAAAAACCGTTGTTCTGGTTTGTGGTTTCTACACAAATCAATTGCCGCTGTTTGAGTTGCCGGCATCGAGCATCATTTTTGTCAATAGTTTTGCTATGCAAACTAATTTTATCTTTTTTTTTTTTTTTCTCAAACGAAGCATTTCCGTACAAAACTCGAAGATCGACGCTTGGTTCGGCTCTCTCAAGACCACCGCCGTGATCCGTACCGCCCTCAGCCACGTTGAGAATCTGATCACCGGTGTCACCAAGGGGTACAGATACAAGATGCGGTTCGTGTACGCTCACTTTCCAATCAACGCCTCCATCACCAATGGAAACAAGGGTATTAAGATCAGGAACTTTCTAGGTGAGAAGAAAGTGCGTTGCTCTTTGCTTGTTATGTGTTCAATTTGTTTTATATTCGATGAAGAACGTAAGATTCGTTTGTCTGGGATTCAATTTTCATGCTTAAATTTGCACAACATAATATAAATCTCTGGAAATGCCGGAAGTATATGTTAGTACTTTTGGTTTATTTGTGAACTTGAATATGTTTTCAGTTGTTTATCGATGATGGGTATTGTTTTTGTTTGCATTTTTACAGAAATCATCATATTTAAAGTAGTACCGTGTGGTTTTCCAGTATTGGATAATGATCGTAGACTGCTTCAAAGAATTACTTTTCCCGATACCTTTCATTGATAGAGTTCTAAATATATACAAAGAGTGATTGAGAATCTAATTTAGTAAACATGTTAATGGTAAGGCTAAATTAAGCTACTGCATACCACATACAAAAAGTTGGTCAATGGTAAGGCTAAAATTGCTACCGGCATAATTACATTCAAATATATAGAATTAATGATGTAACATGATTTGAGGCTAAACATGTGCTTCCCTTTATACGCCCCTCAAGAAGATCAGCTTCCATCGCAAGACCAATCTTGTTACGTAGTACCCGCGGCGTACCGGCTCGACAATGGCTTTGTTAATGTGATCAGCTATTTGGTCTTGAGTATGCACATGTTTAACTTGAGGCTTCCCTTTATGCACTAAGTCACGCTACGGTGCGAACGCATTTGAATATGTTTCATGCGCGAATGATTTACCGGGTTAAACCGAGATGTGGCCCTGCGTTATCACAGTTACCGGGAGATTCCGGACTGAAATGTTAGTTCCTTAAGAAGAGTGGACAACCAACCTACATTGTCTCGGAAGGTATTGGTTAGCCCTGATTCACTGCTAGGACCGCGGCAACGACTCGTTCTTCTTCAGCTCCAAGAAATGGGATTAGATCCCAAAAAATTGATATAGGCAGAGGTCGACGTGCGATCATCCACATTTCCACTAACCAAGATCTGAGTATGTCTTTAATATGGAATACTTTGTGGCTCTGATACCATGTTAAACGACCAACTCTCCTAAAAGCTCAAGCATTTAGGATTTGAGTTTAATATGAATATCATGTCTTTAACACCCTCCCTCATGTGCAGCCTCATACCCGCACGTGGAGAATCAATTAAACCAAATAGCGTCCTCCATGGACTTTCAAATTAACAAATGAGGAATATATTGCAAAGAGGTGGCTCGAACCCTGGACCTCCTGCCAAACTTGGCTTTGATACCATGTAAAAGAATGGATTTTCCGATACCTTTCATTAATAGAAGTTCTAAATATATACAGAGTGATTGAGAGTCTAATTTAGTAAACATGTTAATGGTAAGGCTAAAATTAAGATATCAAGTATACTATACAAAAGTTGGTCAATGGTAAGGCTAAAATTAAGCTACTGTTACAATTACATTCAAATATATAATTAATGACAGAACATGATTTGAGGCTAAACATGTGCTTCCCTTATAGTTCTGATCTTCATCTGGTCTTTTACTAATTTTTTTCATCTTCAATTGTCAGTGTGCTTTTGTTGGATTTATGACAAAAGTTCCAATGATTTATGTTTTTTCAATGGGTAATGATATCTGGATGTTATTAGCTGCTTTTTTTGTCCATGGTTTTTCAACGAGGTTTAAGTTTTTAAAATATACAAAAATACGATCTAGATTAAATTGTTGATTTCAAATGAAGCCGATTTTATCATAGTTGATATCTTTTTAGACTCTTTGCTCTGATATGATCTGTAGTTTGTATAAAGGAATACCCTAGAAATTTCATAGGGATGCTTTTATGGGTTGTTGAGTAGCGATTTGCAATGATTTTGTTAGGAAACATTTTCTCAATTATTTTCAAAGCCTTGTGTTTTTACCCCTGTAGAGGATGCGTCCTAAACTGATTCTACAACTCGACCTGGTTGCTTCTTACTTTACCAATTCCTTTAAATATCCGACATTAATTTCCTAATGAACTTTAACGACTCTCAACAACCATAAATAGATATTGTCCGCTTTGAGCCCAAGGGGCCCTCACGGATTTAAAACGCGTCTACAAGGTTGAGAGGAACCCATACTTATATAGTGCCATGAAGTTTTTCCCTATCTGATGTGGGATGTGACAAACACCTCTCCCCCATGCATTAATAACGCCCAGTCCCATGGGATTTCTCAATATGGGCCAAACACGGAACAGACCCCCTGGGCACATAGGGTCGGGATCAGCTCTGATACCATTTTTAGGACCCAATCTCTACCCACCATGTAGATATTGTCCGCTTAGGGCCCAAGGGGACCTCACGGCTTTAAAACGCGTCTATATGGTTGAGAGGAGCCCATACTTATATAGTGTCAGGAAGTTTCTCCCCTATCCGATGGATGCGGACAAACACTCCTCTCATACGCAGACACAACGGCCTCGTTGTGTCCCATGGGATTTGTGGGCCAAACGAAACAAAACCACCACATCGGCCTGGGATCGCTCTAATACCGACTCAGAACTCATCCCCACCGCAATCCTCATGTAGATAGCAAACCGCTCGCCCAAGGGGCCTCACGGCTTTAAACGCTGGCCTCAAGGTCAGGGAGAGAGTCCATACTTATATAGTGCCGTAAGTTTCCCCATCCCGATGCTGATGTGACAAAATTTGTAACGACCTGACCCAACCATGTAGATATTGTCCGCTCAGCCAGCCTGGGCGGGCTCTCACGGCTTTAAAACGCTGGGCTTTCTGTACGAGAGGAGCCCATACTTATATAGTGTGTGTCGTGGAAGCCCCTATTCGATGGATGTGATTAAACACCTCATGTAGACACACCGTCCCGTTTGTGTCCCATGGATCATGCCAAACGAAACAAACCCCCCACACGGCTCCGGATCGGCTCGATATCACTAGAACGACCCGACCAACCACGTATATCAGTCCGCTCGGGCCCAAGGGGCCCCTCACTCGCTTTAAAATGCGCCTCAAGGCTGGGAGAGGAGCCCATACTTATATAGTGCCGTGAAGCCCTTATCCCGATGGGACGACAAACACCCCCCACGTGTGCACACAACGTCCCGCTGCGGTCCCATGGGATCGCTGGCCAACGTGAATGCACCCCCACATCGGGGTCGGGGATCGGTTCTGATACTATTTCTAACGACTCGGCCCAACCATGTAGATATGCTTGTCCCGCTTGAGCCTAAGGCCTCCCCCGCGCTCAAAACGCCGCTCACAAGGCTTCCTTCTTAGATGGAGCCCATACTTATAAGGCCGTGGTGTTTCTCCCATATCCCGATGTGGGATGTGACAAACTCCCCACCCCTCTCATGCGTAATAATAACGCCCTCGCGGCGCCCCATGGATTGCGGGGCCAAAAGGAACATACCCTCATATCGGGGTCGGGGATCGGCTCTAATACAATTTGTAACGACCCGACCCAACCATATAGATATTGTCCGCTTCAGGCCTAAGGAGCCCTCACGGCTTTAAAACGCGTCTTCTAGGTTGAGAGGAGCCTATACTTATATAGTGTCAGAAGCCCCCATCCGAGATGTGGATGTGGACAAACACCCCATGCGCACACAACGCTCGCTGCGGTCCCATGGGATCGCGTGGGGCCAACGAACAAACCTCCACACGGGGGGTGCGGACGGCCTCGCTACCTACTTTGTGTCGAACACCCCAGCTAATCATAGATATTGTCCCGCGGCCTAGCGGCCCTCACGCTTTAAAAACGCATCTTCGTCGAGAAGAGCCCATACTTATGCGGCCGTGAAGCCCCTGGCATCGATGTGCAGATGTGACAAACACCCCCCCCCCCGCCAAACGGAACAAATTTGTAATGACTCAAATTTTCAACCATGTAGATATTGAAACCGCTCTCACCCAAGCAAGCGGCCCCCTACTGCTTTTAAAACGCTGCCTTCTAGGGTCGGGAGAGGAGCCCATACTTATGGCTGCTTCTGAAGTTTCCTTCCCATCCGATGTGGGATGTGATTCTACACTCCCCATGCGCACACAACGTCCTCGGTTGTGTCCCATGGACTGCTCTGGATAAACTAAACAAAACCCCATACCCGGGTCGGACGGCCGATACCATTTGTAATGACCCTGCCCAACTATGTAGATATTGTCCGCCGCCCAAGGCCTCACGCTTTAAAACACGTCCTCTCATACCGAGATGAGCCCATACTTAAGTATAGTGCCAGGAAGCCTCCCTATCCGATGGATGTGACAAACCCCCCCCCATGCGCAGATTATCAACGTCCCTCGTTGTGTCCCATGAGACTGTGGGCCAAATCCACGGTGGTAATTCCCCGACATCAGGTCGGATCGACCCGACACCATTTCTAACGACTCGGCCCGTTGGAGCTATCTCGTGTGAGAAATGCAAGGTCGTGATATGCTCTAAGGGTTTCATTCTTCGACCGTAGAAGGTTAAGGGATGAACCGTATTGATGGAAATGATATCGAGCTCGTTTCACGTCTCGGCCGGCTCTCTTCTTCATCAACCAAAGTTACATTCTTGCATAATCTATTCTGCATATGAAAAACTTGTTGTTTATTACCTGCATTTGCTGAGAATCGAATTTGTGTTTGGTTGACAGAAATGCCATGTCAAGAACAAAGGTATCCGGAAATTCCTTGACGGTATCTACGTTAGCGAGAAGGGAACTATTGCTGATGAGGATTGATTTATCAAATCATAGGATTATTGTTGTTAGCTTGGGAGATTAAGATTAGAGTAACTCCAACTGAGCTTGCTATCAAGCACTGGCCATCCCATAATCGAAGTAAAATGACACCCTCAATGATAAAAAAAAATTAGGCTCAATGGAGGTGGTGCATCAGCGGTGGCAAACGTCATCCAAGGCTTCGCTTTTGCGATATCGGCATTCTTGGTAGAATCGAGATTGCAAAATACGGCTTACGACCAATGTCTTCCTCAAATCCGGCTATATTTCATCCCATATTTGGCAAGTTTAATTATATTTTTTAATAAGAAATATTGAATTATTAAAATGACACCCTATTTTGGTACTTACCAGTTCATGGGTGCCAAAACACTGTTTAGGATTGTAAAATGGTATTTGATATTCCATTTTTGACAACTTCCATTGGAGTTGCTCTTAATGGTTTCGTTTTTCGGGTGACTTCTCCTAGTTGTTACACCTTTGTCATCCTCTTTTTATGTGTTTTTTTTTCAATTGTGAACATCGATGTTTTTTGTGTTATGAAAATTACCTCTCTAAATATCTGTTTTTTTAGTGCCATACACAATGCTTCCTATTATTTTGCCCGCATGTGTTTTGTCCGTTTTCAAGTCTTCCTGTTGTATCTGTTTTATTTTCTTGGTCTTGAATGCTAGCACCGGTTGCCCCGTGGCCGGGTTTTTTTGCTTACAACTAATTCAACATTAAAGGCCCTATAATTTTGGGAGAGAATGTGAAGTGACTTGATTAAGAGGTTGTTTGGTAATGAATGTCCGAGGTTAAGGACTTGTTTTGATTATTGTTTTTAAAAACTGTTTTTGAGAGCAATTTCTAAAGATACCGTGAACACTAAAAGGCTCTTTTTTGAAATATCTTATTTGTTATTTGAATTCAGTGTTTTTCTTATTTTTCAGAAAAAAAATAAAATAATCGGAAACCTTTCTTGTTTTTTGTTTTTGAGAACAGAAGATAGTTTTCAAAAACTATAAACAAACAAACCTGTTTATGAGTTGAAAATTTTAGGGCTTGTTTGGTTCTGAATTTTGGTTGAAGTGCTTTAATGGGTTTTTTTCCTTATAAATGTTTCCTGCAAATATCGCTACGTTTATTGCAGTCAGGTCAGGCTATGTCTTAAGTAATACTTGATAATTTTTTTATAAGTTATTAATTGATCTTTTCAAGCAATTGTGTGGGTTTTAAAGGTGATTTCAATTTTTGCAGGTGATTTGGAGGCCATTTATTATGGATATATCTGATTAAATAATCTAATATTTTATAAATTTAATCATATCCATGTTTTTTTTGGAAAAAAAATAATATTTTTTAGATAAAAATGCCCTTCATAATTCATATGTCTTTGATGCAAGAAAATGTAATATTTACAAGAAACCAATGAGGAATTTTTTTTATTTTATATATTTTTATTTATTTATTTATTTTTTTATCCCTCATAGGGAGCTCGGTTGGCTTAGGGCCTGCCTGCATAAAGGCGATTGGTCCCGGGTTCGGAGGGCCTCCGGGGGATCTTTGGGGACTTACCGTTCAACTCAGGGTCCGTGGAATTAGTGAGGGTGCGGCGATAAAGCTGGCTGGGACGTCGCGGATATCGAAAAAAAAAAAAAAAAAAAAAAATGAGGAATTTTTTTGTCATGAAAATTGATGAGGGTTAGATTTACGGTCTTTAAGTTCTTAATTCAACTATTAGTTTTCTGCATTTGACTCTTTATGGTGCTTTTAGATGTACTTTTACTTTGTTTACAAAAAAAGAAGATGTATTTTTACTTTGTAAAATAAAAAGGTATTATATTATGTGTAACATAAAACCCTAACAATACCCCGTCTTAAACCCTTCTCTTTCCGTCGCCGAGCATAGGTCGTCATTTTCGCTCTGTAAAACACTGATAAGGGTTGCTGATGCCTAAAACCCTAAGAATGCCCAGTGTTAAACCCTTCTTTTTCCGGCGCCGAACTTAGGACGGCATTTTCGCTCTGTAAAACCCTGATAAGGGTTGCTGAAGCCTGAAACCCTAAGGATAACCAGTCTTAAACCCTTCTTTTTCCGGCTCCGAGCTTAGGTCGGCATTTTCGCCCTGTAAAACCCTGATAAGGGTTGCAGATACCTTACCCTCTAGTTCCTTTTTTCGTACACATATCCATGCACCACCCTACAACAACCCACGAAGAAACAGATTCCCCTCTTCTCCTCTCCTTCAAAACCCCCCCATCGATTTCCAGATCCATTCAAAACTCCCCTCAAAGAAGATTCAAAATGAGCCTCTACAGAGCCGGAAGGAGCACTGTAAACACCCTCAGAGCCTCCAAGCTGGCCTCTCCTTACTGGCCCCTTTCGCCTCACTTTCTCAGGCACTCCGCCGCCGTCCCGCCGCCCTTCGCCATCTCTTCCATACGACACGGCAGTACTGGCAATGAGTCATCCTCCAGGTACCCTATCGTGCATAACCCATCGCCATTTGTCAAATTTTTTGGTTCCAAGTTGGTGAGATTTTGATTGTTCTGCAATATTGGTATTGAAATTTGTTTGGGTTATGTTTATGTCTCAAAATCGTTCGTATCTGTGAAATGAAATGGGGTTTGTTTATAAATGAGCATTTTGATGTGTGCGTGATCGTTAAAAAAGTTTCGATTCAAGATCTTATAGCATTCTGATTATGAATCTTGACTGAGAAGAAATCTATACAGTATTTGCTTCTTAGTTACAAAATCACCACCGAGCACTTGGGGAAGAAGCCCAAGGGTCTGTATGGATCCTGGTTTTGAAAGCTGTTTTTGTTTTCAAAACGGGGAGAACACAAGTGTTTCTGTTTTTTGAAACTGTTCTTGTAACAGTTTTGAAAACAAAGATCTGAAACTTGTTTTTGTTCTCTAAGCTAGTGATTTTTCAGAAAAAAAAGCGGAACCAGGCTTCTTGTCCTTTTTCTTCTTGTTTTTGAGAACTGGCTTGATGTTCAAAACAAGAAACCAAACACTTGAAACGCTCTAATGCGAGTTGTAAAATGGAATTGTCGAATGCCATTTTGCAGCCACAGACAATGTTTTGGCACCCACTGAACATTTTTGCTCTGACGATAGGTGCAAAATGGGGTGTCATTTTAATAATTAAATGTTTTTATTAAAAATATAATTAAAACACTTGATTATATTTAAGGGGAATATTTTTCATACTTGATCGTAATTTAACGGATATATTTGTATAGTAACAATTTCAAATTTCAAATTTCAAATTTCAAATTTTGTCTACTTAGAAATTAATTCAAATTTCAACCAGTTGAAATTCAAATTTGAAGAAATTTAACCACCAAAATAAGAAGAATTAAAAAATTATAATTAGTCTATAAATATGATAATTTTTTCTTATGTTTTTATCCATCTATCTTACATTCTTTTGATTTTCAATATCTCATTTCTCTTTGACTATTTATCCTTTCATATTTTTCGTTCATCCAAATTGATATGATCGTTTTCTAATATTTATGAGATCCTCAATATTGAAGAAGAAGATAATGATGATTTGGATGTGTTGTATGCTGCAACTAGAAGGTCCGAAGGGTTTAGTCAGGGCGGCTAAGAAGAGCATCGTAGGTTTATTAAGACCCATGAGCGGTTAATCGTGGTGAGTTGAAGGTCACGAAAGACTCTATCGTGACTGTTTTGCTACTCCTTGTGTATAAGTTTTCAAAGGAGGTTCCAGAATGGCAATTAGATCCTCTTTCTTCGGGTGTAAATGAGGTTGACAATATGATCATACTTCATCGAAGAGCGGTGTCGTTGGGAGTTCTGCCGGTTTGTCATCCCTTGAATGTAATTTGCTTATAGAGATTCTTGCCTCACGAACAGGCGGATTCACATGGATGAATACATCGAAATTGGAAAGCACGACCCGTAAAATGCGAGAAGGTTTGAAAATGTTGTGCGATGTTTGGTGATGAGTGCTTAAAACCTTTCAGTTATACTGTGTCCCAGTCTTTGCATTTTTCGTATTGATTTGGCATTATTTATATAATAATTTTGGTGTTAGATTCCTTATTTAGTTTTTGTTTTGGAATGCGGGCATGATGGCGAAAAGAACAACTTAAAAGCCATTTTGGAGAAATGAGGGCATCGCGAGGAAGTCAGCGCCCGCGTCGCGGCGATCTCACGTCAGCGGCGTCACTCATCCCATGACGTGGGGTCGCCAATCGCAGTCAACCAATCACCCGTCAGCGGCGTCACCACGTCGCGGCGTCCTCGTATCGCGGCGTCTGCGTCGCTGACGTCGGCTAAATGCGCATCTCATCATTAAATGCGGGGGCCTCGGGATTTTTACGAAGTGTCGAAGAGCGTCGCGGCGGAGGGCGGAATTGGAGGAACGCAACCGCGGACTTCAAGGATCTCCTTGGACTTTGTATTGGTCTTTTATTATTGTTTGGTGTTTTTGGATCACATGAGGATGTTCTTCACATTACATATTCTATTTCTTTCCTTCATGATGTTCTAAGCATTTCTGAGTTGCATGAACCATCTGAGCTGTTTCAGAGACCAGAATTCGCTTTGTACATGTTATGAGTTGTATGGCTATCACCTCCGCTTGCTCTTAAATCCACAGTGTGTCTCTGGCCTTGTCTGCCTCACCCTATGAGATCGGAGCAAGACAGGGAGTGTCAGGGTGTCGGGCAGTTTGGCGTTAGAGCATTGGGTGTGAACTGAGCGTTTTCAGAGACCAGGACCCATTGGACATTTGAGTTGAGCAGATGAGTGTTTCTTTCAGTTCTATCTCCTGTGAGCAGTGTTGAGAGAGGATCTGCGGCAGATACTCTTAACCGTTGGCCTGTGGGCGCATTGATCTTTTGAGAGGCATGAGCTCCACGCCAGGCCTGCCGGCTGGGGGAGGGGGCCGCAGGGTGTTGTATGTTCACACCGTAATAATTGATTCGACCTTCTTTGGGCCCCCGCTGCGGATCGCAATGGGATGCGCTTCACGAAGCGGGGAAACTGCATGAAGCCGGTGCTACGTGGACGTGTTCTCCATTCACTAACGATTCTGTTGCCGGCGGCTTCAAGTTTGCGTGCTAAACATCTCTTGCCTATTTTGTTCTCGATGCAACCGCGTTCTTTGATCGACCGATGACTGTTCGCGTACAGTGTTTCCGGCCTACATTAACATTTCTGTTAAATGATTCAGACGCATTGGGAAGTTTGCGTTGCGTACTTTTGCCGACCGGTTTGATATTATTAAGTTGTAAAGCTGATCTGCTAATCGCGTTATTGATCGGAGCAGAAAGAACACATGGGCGATTCTTTATGAAACGAGAGAACAGATAGTGTCGACTCAAATCAGTCATGACTTTCTTAAACTGGTTAAATGAACAAACGGGTTCCTAGTTGAACAAATCGTGGCGCGAATATTCTCGCGAGCTGAATCGTGTCTGTGAACCAGTTGGATGTTATCGGAGACCTGGAGTGTGTCGAACGAAGCAGCCAGATTCAGACTTGTTTGCGGGTGAGAGCAGTCTTTGATCTGATACCCGAAGACTATGTTCCATGGACTACCACAGCGGGACCATTGGATGTTAACTTTTACAAGAGACCTTTATTTGTCAAAATACGACGGGATCCATGCGAAGAAACACAGGGCCGGGTTGTTCCCTTTTCTTCAGATGAGACCAGTGCCATTGTTGTTGATGTCTGGATCCAGGCCACCATGGGCAGAGCTGGTGCAAATTGATAGTCATGTGGGCGTAAAAACGTGGGCGAAGAAGTTCATCCGGCCCATTGCGTTGAGATTGCCCGAGGAAGGACTGTGACGCAGATGGACCGATATGCCGGACCGTCTGCCGACCGCGGTGGTCACCAATCCACCACCACGTGTTAAACTCCAACGGCTGCAATGATAAAATCTGTTGGATCGTTCAATCGAAAACCACGACCGACGAGATCCGAATCTTTTCGTTCGTCGATGGCATGCGAAGATTATTATTTGTTCGATGAGTTGACAGGCGTGACTGCTCAGATCCCTATAACTGTTCCGTGAATCGGCTGGTAAATAGCATTCTGATAAACGGCGAAATTTGTTTACTGGGTTAGCCGGGAATACATTGTTCTGCTGAAGTTGGACCGTGATGCCGATGATGGCTCTGCAGTGGTGGCGGGACTGCTGGGATTTGATTGCAGAGATGTCGACCGTGTGCAAGGTGCGCCGGGATGCAAGAATCAGGATGGAGGGGCTTTTGGGGGGCGGCGGCGGCGGGGCTGGGCTGGGTGACGATCTGGATTATGGGTGGCGAGATCGGCTCGAGCGTTGCCGCTCCGAAGCGGACTCGCTCGAGCCTGAGAAAATTGGACCTGAGCTGACCGCCCACGCAGAGAGAATCGAACCGACCTCGGTGATATGGGGTTCGAGCTGCGAGTGGCGTGAAGCGCAGTGGCACAAGATCAAATGCACGTCGCGAAGTATGATGGAGTTGGAAGCAGCGAATGAACCAAATGTGGCTGCCGAAAGGGCTTTAGAAAGCGGAGTTCTTTGACAGGCCGGGAGGCACGATATATTTGGGAGAGGAGAAGAATCTTTACAGGCCATAGTACTGAAAAAGGATGGAGGGACGGGACTTTGACTGAGGCTTGGCTCAAATCTTGGCTCAGCCGACAATTAAATGCCTCCAGACCTCTGACAAGTGGTTTGTTACCGAGCCTGGCCTTCAGAGTAATGCAGAAACCACATTTGTTTCTTAGCCTGGGGCTCTGTGCATTTTGTTGGGGACGAGAGGGCAGTGGAGGGTGCAGGGCACCCAGTTGCCCATTCTGGCTTTCTTGTCTTCTATTTTGGGGCTGTCAGTAATACTGACTCTCTTAAACTCAACAGATCTTGACAAGCTCAAGAAAAATGCCTTGAAATATGGTTTCATGCATGATTGAGATCTTGTGCAGTCTTAGATATTGTTGAACTTTGGTGCTCGGTGAGGCTTTGAAAGCCACAGGGCTGAAGCCTGAAACAATATATGTGAGACGATCGTTGATCTTCTCTTAAATGCATGGTTGAAGGCTGTGACACTATTTTTGCGGTTGGACTCGTTTACGACTTTGCATTTTGGTTTACATGGATTCTTGCCTCGCTCTGGGTGTCATCTACCAATGGGACCGACAGTGAATACGTTGTGTTTGTTTGCATGGAGAAGGCTTAGATTAAGCTGTTACCAGGTGACCAGCTGACACTTTGAAACTCGACCTCTTTTGTACAAGTGACTCAGGCAGAGGAATTCGAGAGAGGACGAAGTTTCTGGATTCGAGGCCATGACGCTCCGGGATAGATCGAGAGAAATTCTGGATGTGGTTTCCGGATTTATGAAGCGTGAAACATTAAGGTGCTTTGCTTGCCCAGTCAGCCTTGTTGAGAGTGCTTCGTGAAAATGTTCTTTGTCATGACCTTGAGCCTGGCGGTCGTTCCTGTTCCGAGTTCATGCGTGCCGGGTGGGGTGGCGACGTCAACTCGCCGCTCGCCGGGTAACAAACCTCGTTCTTCGTTCGTTCAGACCTCGCCGCCTGTGTTGTTCCGTTGTTATGTTGTGTTCTGTCGTTGTGTTTGTTTGCCGATTGCAGCCGGGCGACGATGAGGTTATCTTGGACGCTGACGATGACTTTTTTGAGATGGAGTGCGTGAGGTTTCAGAAGTGAGCCATATTCTGTCAAGGATCATGTTGAAATTGTCATTAAAAGTAAACGTGGATCATTGTGGAAAAGTCAGTTTTTGTTTGTCATCAGCGCGTGGAACCTCACATTGCAGTCAGTTTGTACTTCCTTTGTCATGAAGCGGATCTGCGCTTCAAATAAGCTGCTGCTCTTTGCCGCGCGTGGTTGCCGTTCCATTGTGTTGATGATTATCGCTCGTTGTGGCGTTCCTGTGCGGACAAAGCGTTTCTTTAAAGGCTCGGTCGGCACGGCACTTTTCACCTACCACCTGCTCCCCGGCTTCCCTTTCCTATTTTCCCGTTCGCGTTGTTACATTGGGGGATGCCGCCTTTTGCAGTATGATGTTCAAATCTTTGCCCCGCGTTAATCGTTGTTCTTGGGACCAATAAAACTTTCTGCCGTCAATTCGATTAAAGTTGTTATGATTATTGGTTTATTATTGTTTATTCTTTCTTGGTACCATCTTACAGGTATTTCAGACACAACTATTAAGTTTAGTCACTCATTTAGATCTTATAAATCTGATGTCTTGAAACCGACTTTGCGTTTTGCTGGGCCGTCATCGGATGCCGCTATTGGTTAACGGATCTTGCTCAACGTCGTCCTGCGTGATCGACCACGTTGAGCCGGCTTCCGTTCCGTTCGTGCGTTCTTAACGTTACGAATCTACGCACGGATGGTTTATTCTTTGCGCCGTTCTTCGCTGAAGGTTCGCCACCGATGATTTTCTCGTCTGAACGGGTTCATGCGTACCGTTTATGTTGCCCGATGGCGCCGACCGGACCGCGTGCTGTCCCTAATCGCTCAAAAAATGGGGACACAGAAGATGTCGTGAAACCTGGCGCCGAAGATGGATCGTAACTCTGGCACCCTTGTTATCTGCGCAGGATTACGCGGTGAAGCCGCATTACGTTGCTGCGGATGTATAGATGGCGGCGAAATGGGCGAGCAACAGGATCAATACAACGAGTCACGATAAAATTCAAAGCCAAACATTTGGCCTACATTCTAGGTATTGGCATCACTTTATCACTTGGCGTCTTATCAGGCGGCGAATGTGTGTGAGGAGTGGCTGCGAGCTCCTTGCTGACTTCTGACCCATCTTCTGGGATATACCTTTTGGCGTTGGGCGGGTTATCGAGATGCCATCCTCCGCCGCGGAGATCGAAAATCGGCAGAACGCCACACTGCGATCTTCGGCTTGTGCGGCTTGGCCAAGGTGCCTGGCGACAATGAGGGCTTTGGCTTCATCTATCAAGGCCATACTCGGTCGACGGGACACACTGGTGTCCGCTGACTGAGGAGTCTGGCTCGAGCCACGAGCCTCGAGTAGCGGGCGAGAGCTTCGGATTATCGGGCTCGCTATGGATTCTGGTGACACGGGAGGACATTAACCCGATCCTAAAATCTTTACCCCCACCACTCGCCCCGTGAAGCCTCGGGCGCGGTCCTCACTAGTCCTTCCCAGATGTGAGGACCGGTGCTCTCACTCGGCGTTTGGCGCGTGCAGGATGAGACCGGGGCGCCGAGTCCTCGTTACCGGGAGACATGGGCGGCTGCGTGCGGACATGCGCCACCGATTACGGCCCGATACGGGCCGGCCATTCCCGGCGGCGAGAGCGGCTGTGCGAGGCCCGGCTGGCGCGGCTCACAGCTTTCCACCGACCGCGCCCGCGCCCGCGATGATGCGAGGGGAGTCCCTTGCCTACATATTTTGATTTTACCGGTGGGGACCTTTGGATCTTTTATTTGGGGGAGTATTTTGTTGTTCGGATATTATGTTTTGCTTATCACTGCTTTATTTTCGTTGTTTTAGTTTTAGTTGTTCGCATTTGGGGTGTGTTTTGTTTTTAGTATTGCATACGGTTGAGTAGTGTTAATATTTGTTTGAGTTATTGTGCATCACAGATTTTGCTTATGTTTGTGAGTCAGTTGTTAGTTGTTTGTTGTTTTAGGATATTCATGCATAATGTAGTAATTGCATTCAGTTTTGCCATGTTGAAAATTGAGGATCAGATTTTAGATTGAGTTATTTATGGAATTTATTCAGATGCATACATTTGTTTGATGCTCGTATTAGTGGAGTGAATAGGGTGAAAAAGTGATGAACCAATCCGGGTAGTCAAGAAACCAATTCTCAAAAACTCTATCACATTCACACTATTGTGATCGAGTATGCTAAGTGCAGGAGCAAACTACTAAAATCGACCAGCTTGGAAATTCGAACCATTTGAGTGATGGGACACTAAAAAACGAGGATTGCCATCATTTTACAGCCAAAGAAAAATCTGGCTGCTATGAAGAAAAAGAGAAAAAGAAAAAGAAATAAAAATAGGCATATGCATAAGAATAAGAAAGCCCGGGATCATCCAATCGGAATCCGGGCCTGATGCGAGGGCTATCAAAACTGTGCCCGAGCGGTAGTGGGGTCATTGACTTCCTTGCCGGATTACATGGGACGGAAGATGGATCATTCGCGCAACCTAGGGCCATACGGGTTTGGTTGGTGTTAAAATTCGAAGTTTGAAGAGACAATGCACAGTGCCCTTAACCAGGCGGTGAAGTCGCGATGGATCATTCTACGGGAACATGGCTAAAACTGCTTGGCATGGTCTTCTTCCATTTTGTTTTGGTACATAGGAAATTCTAGATGTAGACATGAATAATTGGGTCGTTCCTATCCTTATCTAGTTCGATTCTTCCTAATAGGTGCGGTTGAACTTAAGTTTGGGGGGTATCGGAACTTCGGGCATGTCACGGAGGCCACCTACCATAGGCACGTAGGGTTTTGAGGCGGCCATTAGACAACATGGGAGTGGATGCACTAGTCGAGTTTCACATACCTCGTCGAAGTCATAGAAGTCAAATGGCGTAATGCCTTCATTGAACATCGAGCAAAATAGTGGGTATGTGAATCAGTCCAAATTGATCTCCTATTTTTCGACATGGCATTCTTGTCTTAGTGTGAGATTCTGCGTATTGCCAGTTATTATTGTCTGTTTAAGTCGGTTCTTTGCTTGAGGGCAAGCAAGAAATTAAGTTTGGGGGTGTGATGAGTGCTTAAAACACTCAGATTATACTCGCGTCAGTCTTACATTTTCATGTTGATTTGGCATTATTTATATAATTTTAGTGTTAGATTCCTTATTTAGTTTTTGTTTTGGAATGCGAATGATGGCGAAAGAACAACCCAAAGGAAGCCATTTTGGAGAATGAGGGCATGCAAGGAAGTCAGCGCCGTCGCGGCGTCCGCGTCAGCAGCGTCGCAATCGCGACGTGGGGGCCGGCAAATGCAGAAGTCAACCAATCACTGCGTCAGCGGCGTCTGCGTCAGCGGCGTCCTGCGGCCTCTTGACGTCGGCTCAAATCTGCATCTCATCATTAAATGCGGGGGCTCAGTTTTGGTGTCGAAGCGTGCGGCCGGAGAATGAGTGCGAGGCCCTGCGGCCATGAGACTTCAAGGATCTCCTTGGACTTTTGTATTGGTCTTTTATTATTGTTTGATTATTTTTGGATCACATGAGGATGTTCTTCATATTACATATTCTATTTCTTTCCTTCATGTGTTTCTAAACTTATTTCTAGGGTTATCAAACCTGTCTGACAAATAGTTAAATTTAACCTCGCATGTTATTCGATTGTTGTTAATTTATCACACTCTGCTCCTATACACACGCTGGTAATTATATGATAATATCGGCCAATATTAACATACTTACGAAGATCAAAGGTCGAGATGAGGGTATTCGAGGATGTCAGGTAAAGTAACCTTTAGGCGGTCGGGTAATAAGTGTCATTTGAAGGTGGTTTGGGAGGGTTGAACATTGGCATTTGAATAAGTCGAGATAGAGATATACTCGATTCTATTCACGAGGAAATAAGGCGAATATACCTCGAGAGAGAGGATATCTCGTGAGCAAGATACTTTCGCCATTGATATGTTATAAACAATTTGAATAACAACATCTTTAGGAGAATAATCCATCGAATGTGACGGGGGAAGATTAACCACTGAAGCTCCCAAATTATCAATTCACGAAAACCAATAGTTTAATTCACAGTTAGTATTTAAATTCCATCTTAGAATCATTTATTCGAATGTTAATACGAAAAGCGAGAACATCGTAGTCGATTAAGTAACTTTGCTGTGGATCGATACTCGTACACTGGTACGCTATATTACTTGAGCGCGATGCACTTGGCGATATGGCGTATATTTTACCACAACCGCATTACCGACATCATTTGGCGACCATTACACAGGTGCAAGTAATATTGATATTGCTCGATTGCTAGCAGAGGAACGCGTGGCTTTCTTGGCATGTTAGGGAGTATTGATTGCATGCATTGGAAGTGGAAAAATTGTCCTACCGTGTGGCAAGATATGTATATTGGTCATTGTCATGAACCAACAATCATTTTAGAAGGCGTGGCATCGAGATCTTTGGATATAGCATGCATTCTTTTTGGTCTGGTTCATTGAATGACATAAATGTTCTGAATGGGTCCCTTGTTTTTACATTATTAGCAAATGGTCATGCTCCTCAGTCGACTATAAATTAATGGTAATGAGTATAGAATGAGATATTATCTAGTGATGGTATTTATCAATGAGTCGACATTTGTAAAAACAATTCTGTCCCACAAGGTTTGAAGAAAAACATTTTGCTAAAAAACCCTGAGTCGACGAAAAAGGCGTAGAAACGGGCATTTGGGGTACTTGGCAGTTTTGCAATTTGTGTGTGGACCATCATGTTTTGGGATGAATAAACACTTACGGATGTGTAAATCGTGCATAATAATGCATAATATGGTCATTGAGACGAAGGAGATATTATTGGTAATAATGACTTTGATGAAAGTGATACAATCAGCTGTAAGTGTCATGCGTATGCACCGATTAAAGACTTAAATGCAGGCAGATTTGTAGTCCCTAGGAGACAGTGTTACTCATTCTCAACTGCAGTAAGATCTTATCGAACATTGGTGGGAACGACATGGCAACTAACAACCTCTATCAATTTCAAGTTGAAGTTGTATTTTCAATTCCAATTTCAATTTCATGTTGTATTTCAATTCCAATTTCAATTTCATGTTGTTTTTTAATTTTCAATTTCAATTTCATGTTGTATTTTAATTTCGATTCGATTTCATGTTATGTTTTTAATTTGACATGAATTTCAGAATTATATTTTCAATTCCCGATTGCAACATAATAAATAATGACTACAAATTAAAATAATACTTGCATAATAAATATGACTAAAAATTAAAACCGTTTTTCGCCAACCTCATCTTGGTTATTCGATAATGTTGCAAAAATTGGGTCCATACCCGGTAGTATCGATTTTCATGATTTTCATCTCATTTTGCATTTGAATTTCTTGCACCTGTCTTTCTTCAATTTCTAACAGTTTACGATGTTGCTCTAATGCTATCTCCTGTTGAGCATAAATTTTGTCTTCATCATTTCGGCTTTTTGTCGTTCCTTCCATTCTTTCATTCCAGTGGTGATGATCTAGTGATCTTTCAACATCGGTTTGCTTCTCTTTGTTTTTAAGTTGTTTCTTCGAAGCCTTTTTGCCCAATGGCCTATCGAGGTTGGAAGTGGACGAGGGTTCAATGTCATCCCTTAAATATGGAGTTGAATAGCAGGATTCAACATAAGTTGATTCAGCACGACTACTAGTTGAATGAGTTTTTGCTCTCTTATTCTTTGGTCGAATTACCCGGTTCATTTCCGCTCCATTTCAATATATTCCAACAATGCTTCGTCTTGAAATGGTTTTCGATAATCTTAGCAAACTTGTTTTGCTTTATCAACTTGACAAACATATGAAATTATTCGATTAATAGTTCAAATATCAAATCATCACCCAGTGTGCAAAATTAAGTTTATATCTTACATTATTTTGCTCGGTGTGTGTGTCACTTTGTGAGTCTTTCAATTTGACTATAAGCGAAACAAATTTCTTTGCATTTTGCATTTATATCAGTCAGCGACTTTTAATAGAAGATTGAGAACGCTCTTCTTGGTGCCTCGATGAAGTTCTAGAGTATTGTAAGATTCTTTGCCAAATGCACCACCTTTGTTTTGTTATTTCATTCAGTATTGCACATCTTTACTCGTATTAAACCCACCTTGTTCACGATCGTTATCTTCTTACTGAGTTAACTTTTTGTCACTTTCGATTTCTCAATCTTGGAACGACTTCATTTTGCAATGGCGGCAATACTGTGGGATTACTCTGAATAGTATCATTATATACTCAATCGATTGTCGTTCATAAACAAATGGGTTAAAGAACCATCATATTGCAAATCCATACAAAAATAAGAAATAAAAATTATAATCAATTTAAAAAATGACCAATTTATAACGTATGCAAATAAATCTATCAAATTATAAGGTATAATCAATTTAAAGAATGAACAATTTATCAATTAAAAAATTATCAATTTATCAATTTAAATTTAAATTCAGGTACACATCCCCTAAAGAATGACAAATTTATCAATTAAAAAAATTATAATCAATTAAAGAAATTAAACAATTTGCTCGCGTGCACAAATCAATCTACCAATTATAAAATTTAAAATCAATTTAAAGAATGAGCAATTTATTAATTAAAAATTATCAATTTATCAATTTAAATTTAAAAAATCAATTTGTTAATTTAAAGAATGACAATTTATCAATTAAAAAAATTATAATCAATTTAAAAAATAAGCAATTTATAAAATAAACAAATCAATTTACCAATTATAAAACCTATTTCTAATGAATGTAAAGAATTAATAATATAACAATTTTGATTTAAAAATCAAAATTTCATAATTTAGGAGGAGAAGCGGCTAAATCACCGTCTCTTCACTTCTTCTTCCCTCTTCCCTTCTCTTCCCTTCTTTCTTCCTCTTCCTCCAAACGGTGTTAACTGCATGGCAGAGTTCGGCTTCTGCTGGCGTTGACCGATTGATTCGGGCCCGGAATTGAAGCCCCGAGGTTTTCACAAGCACCAAAGGCAGGATTTTATTTTTATTCATTTCCTTTTCGTTCTACGTAATTTTATAGGGTTTGAAATGGAATATGGCAGATTGAGCTTGGGTTGTCCAAAACATTGGCCATCAGGCTGTTTGCATCCCCGATCTTCTCTCTAAAGGTGCCAAATATGACGCCACAGCCAAGCTTCGAATGACATTTCTTACTCGGAATCTGATGCTCCATTGGGGCTTGATTTTAAGCGAGTTATGAAGATGCTTCCTCGATTGGGAAACTCGTTGGGTTGCTCTAAGATGTTGTTTTTATCTCCGTCTTTTTTTCTGAACAGTGATAGTGAGTCTATTTGAATGTGGGTTTTTGTTTCACGAGCGTCTTCAACTATGATTATTTTAGATTTTAAAATTTCATTACTTGCTTTTCCTTTATTTTTGCGGGGGATTTGATTTGGAAAAGGCTTTGAGGAATGGCTTCCAATGAGAACATTTTCAATTATAAATTAAGTCACATTTTTAATTTACATACTATGTTTTTATAAGTATAATTTCATATGTTTTTTTTAAACAAAAGTCTTTTCCTAACTTTTATTCTTTAAGTAACTTTTTAAACAAAATTTATTATTTATTTGTTGTCAACGATTAAAAAGCTTATAATAAGAAGTACGTTATTGTTTGTTATAATCTTGAAATTCTACTAAAGGCTTATGATGGACTTAGGGGTTGTTTGTTTTTAATTTGAATCTTTGAAAAGTTGAATAATTTTCGAGTGACAAATATTTTGATTACAAAATTTTATGAGTTTTATTAAAATTTTAAAAAGTTATAAATAGAAAAAGTGAGCAATGTTTTGCTTTTTACATTTAGAAAAAAGAAATCATTTCGTCGAACGAGAAAAGCACGTCGTTGTCAGACGGGAGGAGAGTGCAACCATTCTTGGTAGGGATGACGACGGAGGTTTGGGAGGCTTGTTTCAGTCAAACTAGGGCTCGTTTATTTTTTCAATTCCCAAACAAATCCTATTTGAAATTAAAAAAAGGGGCGGGCCCGATGGGAAAATTCCCAAACCCGTCCGGATTTATGTTGATTTTGTTATTGTTTTTTATTCATAATTTTTAATTTTTATTATATTAAAATTATTTCATTTCATAAAAATAAAAATAAAAGTATGAATTTTTATAAATTATTTATTAAAAAACATTTTTATTATTATTATTATTATTTATATTAAAGTATAAAATAAAATAATAAAATTTGTTGAAAATTTGATCATGAGATGATAAACCCTAATTGGTAGAGTTCAAATTTTGTTCTAGGTTTTTAACGGAATAACGCAATGGACCACCCATACTCAGGAGGAAACTAGTCAATGATTCCAAGCATGTCGCCTCACAGTAACGCCCCAACACCCTCGGATCAGGACCATCTGTTCTTCCAACAACAGCAGCCGCAGCACCACCTTTATCAGCATCAACAGCAGCGTCTTCACCATCAGCAGCAGCAACAACACCACCATCACCAATCACTGGCTTCTCACTTCCACGTACTACATGTACATGAAGTAGTAATTAAACCCAGAAAAACCCTAAATCCTAATTATACTTTGTGATGATTTTGATTTTTGATGTGTCACAGTTGGTGGAGAATTTTGCCGATGCAATCGAAAATGGAACACGTGATCAGCACTCTGATGCACTGGTTCTGGTTCTGGTTCGGGAAATGAACACTCTCACTTTGAATCCTCTGAAGATGCAGTAAGAGATCCTCCTGTTTTACTTTTTTAAATAACTGAAGAACAATATTTATCACTTTGATTCAAAACAAAGCCCTATTCATCATATTTTAGTAGAACAGGCTTCAATCATCAGCCTCCCCACATTAGCCACTATTGAATTGATTGGTTGTCCTCTATGAGTTCACTGGATTGAAATGGAAATTTTAGGCCCTCATCGACGTTTTGCAAGACTTTTCTAATACAATTCTCTTTGAACCAACATTATTCTTCAGACTTTTTTTTTTTTATCAACTAACCATTTATCTTTGTTTTCTATGTTTCTGTGTGATGTTCTCTGGATTTGCTTTTGGTGCTTGTAAATGTTACTTGAAATCTTTGTTAATTAAAATCTTTTAATGATTAATATTTTCGTAGAACTACAGAGGGAGGCAATGCTCAAGTACATGAAAGCATACAGTGCATGTCAGGCCAAGAAAAGATAACAAAACAAGTATCTATTTGAAATTTTATTTAAAATTCTAACTTAAAACAGTTTTTTGAACTTTAAACGTGTTTTTGAAAATTGTTAAAAAATGAGCTGTTTGATAACAAATTTAAGTGTTTCATGTCACTTTTGATGTTCTGAGAAACAAACTGAAAATGTGCAGCATTCTTTAGAAGCTTTTAGTTTATATACGAGTGTGTCATGCCTTCGTGCAGACCAAGCTAAGAAAACTGTTTTCTATTTTGGAGTTCTCAAACAGAAATTTGTTAGTTGAAACAATTGTAAACTATTCTGAGAATTGCATTCTAAGACTTATTAACTTAAATCTTGGTGGCCTTTCCACATTCAAAGCAGCTTCTGACCATCAGCCTGGCACTATTATGGATTTCGCCTCCTGATATTCACATAAGGAACTTACCATGTGAAGTCCTGAAGCTGAAGGAATAGGTCTGTTAATTCCCAATTGTTTGTAAGAAAAACATATATTTGTGTGTTCTTCTTTTCGTTCCTCTTGAATTTATACCCCCACCCGCCCTAATTTGCTAGTTAACATCATGTTTTGGTTCTCGAACAAGATCATTTACCAGGTTTTTAATTAAATGGGAAGATTTTATCCATTTTCTGGGATTTTCTCTCATTTTTTCATAATTTTCTTTAGGGGTCTTGAGTTTCATAATTTGGATTGGTTTTTTAGTTTTGGATGTTTTTGTATGAATAAGAGTTTCATTAAAATTAAAGATTTTGGATAGAAGATTGAGTCATAAAACTTTTTGTGTTGCTCCATATTGATTTGAGAATAATTGTAAAGATGGTATAAAAAATTCAAAATACATGGTTTAGGACATTTTCATAAAAAATTAATTGTGTTTCAAGGCAATATATAGGTATTATATTAATAAACTGTAAGTATTACGTGACATTATTATTATTATTATTATTCTTTTTATTCTTCTTCTTCTTCTTCTTTTATTATTATTATTATTATTATTATTATTATCAAACTTTTTTTTTTTTTGTCTTAAAAACGCTTAAAAGTGTTCCTAGATTTAGAAACACTTCTAAGAAGCATATGAACTCAGTTCTTATATAGATGCTTCAAGAGTTTCTGCTATCAGATATGGGATGTAATGAATACGAGATATTGTCCTTTGGGCCCCTCACGGCTTTAGGAAGAGCGTGTCTACTAGGTTGCAAAGGAATTCGTACTTATATATAATCTTAGACTTTCTCGTATTTGATGTGGGATGGAGCAACACCTTCATGCAAACCACGGCCGTGCGAATCGTGTTTTTATGGGATTACTTAGTCAAACCAAATCGACAAACAACCTCTAAGGGGCTAAACAAAGCTTCACATCGAGTCGAGGATTGGTTTGATGCCATTAACTTATTTCGGTTTAATGAAGATATTAGCAAAACTTTGCAGGTCAAGGCATAGCGACTTTAAAACCCTGTAGGTTGAAGGCTATACCCATATAGTGTCAGAAGTTTCCTCGTGCAAACCTAGCGTCTTTGTTGTGTCGTGGGATTGTGGGTACAATGACAGACACCACACTACGTGGCTAAATGGAATAGACCTTCGCATCGAGATTGGGGAGTCGAACACGATACCATTTGTAGCGACTGACGCCCAATATGTAGATATTGTCGCATCGAGAGGCCCTCTCACAGTTTTAAAACTGCGTCTATTAGGTTGAGGAGGAGGCTCATCTTTATATAGTGTCGAGAAGTTTTACCAGCTTTATCCGTGTGGGATGTGACCAGGCACACACCCACACTGTCTGAACCTGACGTCTTGATTTAGTAATAGAGTAAGTGCTGAGGTCGAACAAACAACTTGTCGAAAAGGATCAGACCCAATATCGGGATTAGGGTGGGAATCGCGACTCCTAATACTATTTAGCCTAACAGCCGCACATTTCGGCCAGTATAAATATTGTCCACTTTGGACCCAAGGGCCCTCCGACTTAAGCCTCTTGGAGTTGAGGGGCTCATTACTTTATATAGTGTGAGGCTTTCTCATATGTCCGATGTGGGATGTAACATACACAATGTCATTGTTATGTCTCATGGGATTACGGGGCAAAACGGACAAATACCTCCCTATGGGGCCAAAATTTTATTGAAAGCTTTTAGCCAAAACGTTTTCCTTGACAGGATTTTTATAGGAATCCGAAAATGTGATTCAATAAAAGTTTTTTATAACATGTAAAAAACGCTTTTATATAATTAAAATTACAAAAAATGACATAATATTTAATTATAAAAAGAGGATATCATAATAAATAAATAAAATATTATTATAAAAGTATATAAATACATATAAAAATTTATATTAATAAAACCTAGATAAACTATTTTTATGATTATAAAAAAAATTAAAATATTTGTATTAATAAAAAACCTATAATAATTATTTTTACGATTACAAAAATATTTATAAAAAGATTTAAACTATTATATAAATATACATAAAAAAAAGTTCTTAATAAAACTAAAATAATTGTTTATATGGATTATTTTAAACTAACAAAGTTTGATTAATTAATAAATGTATGAAAAATTTTGTATTAATAAAATTGTGCGATTTTAAAACAATTTCGTTTTTATTATCCTTAATAATTATGAGGCAGATTAGATCTTAGCCTCGACACGCCTAATTAACTGCAGATGAGATTTTATCATGTCTTTTTCATTGCTTTCAGTCCTTTCTATTAAAAGATAAAACTGGTAAGCAATAGAAAAGAAGAAGATGTAGATAAAGGCAAACTTCGGGTGGTGACTCACGTGATGAAATTATCATTGTTGGAAGTATTTGTGTGAAATTTGATTGATGAGCTCTTTAACTATTTTTTCTCTTCAATAAGTGAATGCACTATTTTTGTATATTAATTCAACATTTTTATAAAAGAATCCTGAAATGAATATTTATAAATTAGTATGCAGAAAGTTTACAGCACTTTATTAAGTATTTTTAAATTTTCAAAAACGATTTCAAAGTAAACATTACACAAAATTGCAACTTTACTAAAGATACAACATTTCATAAAACAAAAACAAAAAATAAAATATATTTTATTTCGAAACGGCAGTAATTTGATTTATTAATATATTATATAAGAACAAATGAGGGGGAAGCTATGAAGAAAAGACTACTTCCATCACATTGGGCTTGTACCATCATTAGTAAATAAAATCTCAGTGCTTACATAAAATGTTATCTAAAGCAACCCAAAGTCTGATATGAAGCTTTGAAGCTTACATTTTAAAGCACAACGACTTCTTCACTATATGCTTTAGGCGACCTCCTAACTATTACTTAAGATGATATTAGTTAAGCTCATAACTAATGCACCTTAAGACCAGTAATGGGTTATTTGCTAGTTCTACAAATAGAATTTAATAAATCTTTAACAAAAATAAAATAACTATAATTTATAACTTAAAATAAATATTTACATTTAATTTTTTGTTTAAAAGTATAAAATTTTTATTATGTGACATGCTTGAATGAGATATGTACTCTAGCGCCGAGAGCACGATTTACGACTGTGGTCAAAGCGGAGTCGAACCCGGGTTTTTGGATGAATCGGGGATGTGATTCTATAAGCTCAACAACTCCTTTATTATAAAGGTGTTTTCTATATTAGTATATATATAGGTTTTATAGAACTCAATTTCATAAAATACAATAATAAAAATCAAATTTAATATAAAATTTTAAAAGTATAAGGGATAAAAAGAAAACTCTTTGCCGATTAAAATGTTTCATAAACTTTTTTCCTATTTTTATGTCTTTTTTTTTTAAATTGTAAACTTTTAAATTGTAGTATCCTATATTTTTCATAAATTTTAATATTTTATTATAACTAAACTTTTTTTAAAAAATGTCAAATTTAATAAAATTTTAAAGAATTAATTATCACTAAGGATAAAAAAGAAAAAACATTATTTTCGTTAAGGATAAAATTTTCCATAAAACTTTATCCTATTTTATTCTTATTATTTTCAAGATTGTAAACTTTTAAATTGTAATATCTATATTTTTTCATAAATTTTAAAAAGTTTGAGAAGAACAAAAAATCTTTTTACTTTTAACAAGCGTCAAATTTAATATAAAATTTTAAAAGTTTGTTAACGGATAAAATTAGAGCTTTAACATCGAATTCCATATTAAATTTAATATAGGATATTATATTATATTATAGCTTTAATATTATATTACGGATAATATCTATGTTTCGGAAATATTCTTTAATGAATATATTTTTTTTTCTAAATGATATTTATGGGAAAAAAATTGTAGAAAAGTATTTGTGGAAAATAAATTTTGATAAACACGAAACACCATACGTTTTTACTCTATCCAATATAGATATAGATAGATAGATTGGTAGATATTTCTTTACTTTCTTTTAAATCAAATAACATATATATATATATATATATATATATATATATATATATATATATATATATATATATATATATATATAAATAAATGTGAAGGGCGAGGCCTAGATCCAATTAGCGTCCGATTCGACGTTCTTGGTGACAGTACACGAGCCGTCGTCGAACGGTGAGCAGGAGTATATTACAAATCAAGCGGTTCCACGAGGGAGGGGCTCATATTGATTTTGCATGAATTCCTTCATCTAATTAATGATAAGTGCCTATAGTTTTGCAAGAATTCCGTTGATTTTATAATAATATTTTAGTTTTTATAATTTGTTTGATACATATGAACCAAAAATAAAGATAAGAGAATGGTTCATTAACTATTTTTTATACTATATATTATATTTGAATGATAAATGTTTTCAATAAATAGTGAAGTTTTACTTTATTTTTAATTTTTTATCATGTTTTCAAGATATATAAGTATAATATAAGATAAACTATAAACATTTAAAAAAATTTCTATGTTACAAGAATATAGGGTTGTAAAATCAGCTTTGATTTATTTATTATTTTAATGTTTTAATGTTAGGTTCATTTTGGTCTGTTTTGGTCCACTGCCTGTATAAGGCTAGGTTTGGGCTAACCAAAAGCGAGCTCGAATAGAAGTGGGTCGAATTCACCAAACCCGTATCAGGCATGGTAGTATCTAGGTACTACCTTAATGTCCTAGGTACTATTATAATAAGCAGTGTCAAGGTAATATCTATAGTCTATTAATATAGTACTTAAGTATTACTATACATGAAACACGATTATTTTCTAAGAAATCATATTGAATTATTATTTAGTAAGAAATGACGGTAGCCACACTTATTGATGAATTCAATGTGCGTGCTTCAACCTTTTTTTTTTTTTTTTTTATCATAAGATGTTAGAGTAAGCTATCACAATCGTAGCGTGGA
Source organism: Tetrastigma voinierianum (assembly GCA_016808115.1). NCBI lineage: Eukaryota > Viridiplantae > Streptophyta > Magnoliopsida > Vitales > Vitaceae > Tetrastigma > Tetrastigma voinierianum. Next base: position 34,349 of record JAEQBH010006313.1, on the reverse strand, counting down.
CCCGCATTTTAGCTATTATCGTTTCCCACATAAAGGCGAGACTCGTTTTTATATTTTGAAAAACCATTTTTTTTTAAAACGGTTTAGAGTCGCCACTTATTTTTGTTTTATTTTAAAAGGGAAAACAAAATAAGAAAGAAAAAACCCTAAATGTGACTCCTGATAAGAAAAGGCAGGTTTGGGAAAACCGAGTTTAGGTTCGGGGGTCAGGTTAACGGGGAAGGTGCGATGGGCGTAGCCTTTCTAAGCCCAACCCTAAAGTCGGGTCTCTACTAAACAAATTAAGGAAAATATGGTTTTTTGATGATCGACTAATAAATCACCAGAGATAGCGATATGATACAAAGCGTGCTTGACATATATAAATAAATAGTCAATGAAGTCAGGATGATAAGAGTGTGTACACAGGCGGCATGTTGGGATATTCTGGGTGCGAAACTGTGTTAGTCATGGATATGACATGGAAATATTCACACTTTATTGGAAATTGACTACAGATTAGAAGCCAAATTAGTTGTTAAAAAGGATACATAGAATGTCGGGTCCCCTTAAACCCATTTATATGATTTTTGAAATTAACTCCACAGATCCCATTTTATAGGAACTATAAATTAATCAAGTGTTTGGAATTTTGAAAAGCGATTTAGTGAAATTTTGAAGTTGGTAGTTTGAAATATTGGAAATTAAGAATTACGAAATGAATTTGAGCTTAAGAATTTTGAATTGAGATTTGGAAATTAGAGATTTAAGAAATTAAAAACTTGAATTTTATAAATTTGGGGTTTAGGTTAGAAATTTGAAATTAGAAATTTGGAGATTCGAGTGAGAAATTGTGGCCTTTGGATTTTTGAAATTGGGAAATTATGGGAATTCCCCAGAAAATGAAAACTAAAATATAGGAAGTGAAAAATGAAATGATTGAATTTTAATTGAAAAGCTTGAAAAAGAAAGAAAAGAAAAATAAATAAATAAATAAATAAATAAATAAAATAAAATAATAAATAAATAAATAAATAAAATAAAATGATAATATTAAATAAATAAAATAAAATAAAAATACATGAAATTGACTTTAGAAATTAGATTACTTGAATTTTGAAATTTAAAAAATATTATTTTGAAATTAAAAACATAAAGGATGATTGAAGATAAGAAGTCAGCATTTAAGGATGGTGCTGAGACTCATGTTTTGATGATGGTGGTAGAATATTCAGTGGGTGGATGACTGAGTGAAGGCGTGGATCTGTGTAAAGGTGCTTGGTCGAATGACCTAACAGTCGGTAAATTAACCTAATGGGTTGGAGATATTATGTTGGGTTTCTAAATATGTGGCTTGACCAGGAGAAACTTGAAGAAATATGAACTAATAGATATTATGTTTGGTGAGAAACTTGAAGAAAGGAACAGGAGAAAATATGAAAAAGGAAAGGAAAATGTTGAGCGTGTGATGTTTTATCTTTTACTTTGTTTTTTTTTTAATTTTATTTGTTTTACGGTATGTTGGGGAAATTGGGCCGGTCGGTTTAGGGGAGCGGTTGGGATAGTTGAGACTTAATGTTTCTTCCTTTGGTTGGTTTTATCGGGGGATCAACGTGAAGAAGATTTAAGAGGCATGACCATTTCTTATTATTTATTGTTTGGCCGTTACTGTATTTTGAGATGGATCGGTTTTTTCTTTTTTTTCCGCTATAGATTGAATAAAGCGATAAGAACAAACCAATATAGCGATGCGAACATATCTCCAAGCACAAAAGTATAATGCTAAAACAGCACTCAGTGAAATGACATAAGCCTCTCGAACTAAAGGTCTGCGAATAAATATCGATGGAATGACGAGAAGGGACAACACGACCATAAAACCCACATCTTGATAAGATGAATAGATCACCAATCTAAGTAGGAAAGAATGAGATAGGACAAGAAGTTAGATAGAAAAAAAGTGGTGAAAACATAGAAACTAACCTTGACATGGAGCGCGGATGCTGATAAAGTGAATGTGAGTAGGCGATGTAAAGAATATGTCAATGTGTCCATAACTCGGAAAAGATCCTTAAACTAAGGCATTCACACAGGGCCCTATCCAGTATGAAAGGTAAACGGGGTTATAAGGGGAAAAAATAGGCCAAAATGCGCGTGTGAGGCTGATAAAATTTACTTGACGATAAAAAAATGTAAGTAACAAGAAGTGATAAGGTATGTAAGCTAAATAGAAATGATGGCCGCCCGTCCTGACCAAGGTCACCAAACGTAGAACTTTTTGATTTGATCACGTCAGTTTATTTCACGAGGTGGTTTCCATCTAAAGTCCATCAACCATACGACTCCCTGCAGAGATTCGACTCTCTAATAATGTAAGGTTAAAGCTTCCGGTTAGTGCAAACTTCCCTCTAAGGTCGACTAATCCTCACCGAGGACTCTCAAAACCAAATCGCCTCGTAGTGGTCTAGGCTTGACCAGCTTTTGGCGCGGGCCGTCTTCCTTTAGTAGCTTCGAGATATGGTCGAGCGACTCTCAATCTCCTCTCATCCCAACAGACTAAGGCGGTCAGCGTGGCCCAGACCCACTCAGCCTCGAATCTCTTTGCTCATAGGGCTACTCTCGAGGATCCATCTCTATCTCAGCGAGTGGCTTGCCTCCATGCCATAAGCTAGAGTAAGGTGTGGCTCCTATAGAAGTGCGAAATGAGGTGCGATCGCCCATGTCTGAGAAGAGGCTTCTCGGACCCGGTCTCGAAGTCACGATCATCTGTCGCGAGAATCCTCTTAATATTCTTGTTCGCGGCCTTTATTTGCCCCATTTGTCTGCGGCCTATACGCGGGCCGATGCAGTGATGTTGGATGTCATATCGTAATAAAGTGTCTGACCCTCACCTGATACCTCTATAGATATCAACTCATGAGGAACCCCATATATGCAGAAAATGTGCAATCTGATAAAGGTGGCCACTTTGGCCGCATTTAGCTTTGCATAAGAAGTGGCCTCCACCCACTTTGTGAAATTGCACTAACATTGTTTCCTAATTGGTAGCGCTTCTAACATGCCGTTCAGGTACACACTCTTCTCATCTGACTTTGCTTGATTATTTATTTATATATGTCATGCACGTTTTTGTATTGTTATTGCTTATCTTCGGTATTTATTAGTTGACTAGTCAAAAAAACCATATTTTCCTTAATTTGTTTAGTAGAGACCTGACTTTAGGGGCTTATAGGGTGCCTACACGCTTCCATTCGTACCTTCACGATAAGTAACGACCCCGGACCCCTAGACTGGTTTCCCGGACACGCCTTTTCTTATCAGGAGTCACATTTAGGGTTTTCTTTCTTCTTTTGTTTTTCCTTTTAAAATAAAACGAAAAATAAGTGCGACTCTATTGTTTTTCTAAAAATGGTTTTTCAAAAATAAAAAACGAGTCTCGCCTTTTTAAGTGGGAAACGCATAATAGCCAAAAATGCGGGGTCCACAAAATGGCGACTCCACTGGGGACAGTGAGGGTCAAGCTTGAATACAAATTAGGGAAAATATGGCGTTTGATTAGTTGATTGATAAATACTTATTTTTGTGCTTTTTGTGTATAGCACATTGAGAGATTTTAGGTAGCTTGTGTATCTTTCATATGAATGCGATTCTGTTTGTATCATTAGTATTGGTTTGGTTGACTTCGTGGTTGATTCTTACATTCATCTTTTTTTTTTTTTATGTCACTTGTTTCGTCATTTGTTATATACTCACCCGTATTCATCTTATACTCTACTTAGATTATGTGTAGATATGGATGATATACCTTGCATGACATTTGTTGCATGACTACCTTTCTCCTACATGATTGCTTGTCGCATGTCTATGTGGGACACACTCGTATCCCCTTATCCCTAAATCCTTAGTCTCGGTCGATCTATCTTTCTTGGTTGTGTGTTTGGTTGGAGACTTGTTGCTCCTTGCTTGCTTTTCGAACGAGCTAGTGACTAGGAGTAAGGTCTAGTGATGGGCTATATCCATGTTTGTGAGCATTTTGGAGGTGGCCGACATATTATTGATCTTGAGGAGCCCGATCTTGAGAAGACTTGTATGGCAGAGCTAGATTTTAGGATACTTTGTGACCAGCGTGCCTTTTACGGTTTGCGAAAATGTATTAGGTTTTTCGGATGCACCCGCACATACACTTTGTACATAGCTTATTCTTTGAGTCTTGAGAGTAGTGAGCCTTTATCATAGGCGTACACTTGGGATGTCGAGGAGTGCGTGTGGAGGTGTTCGCCTTGCATGGAAGCACCGAATCTCTTGAGGAGATGTGTAGGAGGTTGTGTACCGTGGAGGGGTGCAATGGCTCACGCTTCAGGGACCCCTTTAAGGGCCACCCCACCTTTGTCTTAGAGCCACCATTGACCTTTTAGGTTGAGTTTATATCTTACTGATTAGGACTCCCATCACACCGTGGGTGCGTGTGAGCCGCCGAGTCGTTTAGTCATGATATGGATTCACGGGTTTCCCTTATTCTGACCTCTTATTGGTGGTATGCGAGATTGATCAGATTTTGGGTTTATTGAGAACCGAGTTTTACGCGTAATGTTGGCTTATCTATTCCGGTTTTGGTTCAGCAGCCTCTATTTCATTGTGCTCAGCTCGAGTGGTGCCTTAATCAGTTTTCTTACTTTATTCAGGTCTTATTTTGTGATATAGTCTGGGACCGACTTCAGCGGATCGGGGGTTCGGGGGAAGACTGGATTCACCGCAGAGGATCATCTGGTATGGAGTCACGACTAATTCGTTCGGCAGTTTACCTCGGCGGGTTTCACCAGGTCGGAGGCCATAGCTAGACTTGATCGGAGGGATCGGGCCCGTGAATTCCACATGATCAGGTTCAGGATGATGCTCAGTGTGATTTTGTGGCACCATCGCCTCACGCCTCCGCCCACTTTGTTCGGTGTATTTACTCATGTGCCGTTAGTTCTTGATCGACGGAGGTGACTATGCCATGTTGTAAAATACCTATTCGACCCAGCGTGATGTCACACGTAGTGTGGATAAGGCGAAGCGGCGCTTTTCGACCGCGAGTCTTTGATGGGTTACTAGCGGGATGATTTTGATAAAATGCGCCGCGGCCCCAGTTACCACTGATTTTAGGATACCGGAGATTGAGAGATATCTTTTGGAAGAGTATCCTCGCGTCCACTTGGTGTATTCTATTGTCATGAGGGCTCGTAGACTTGATGAGGCCCAGGATATAACTATGTTATTCCCTATGTCTCTAAGTGGTGTTGCACATAATTGGTATGCTTCCTTAGATGCTTCTAGTCGTCAAACTTGGGAAGATTTGACCCAGGAGTGTTTGAGGCATTTCGCTTTTAGCCGCAGTGGTGGAGTGTCTCTGGGAGAGAGCTAGAGGCTATGGAAACAGGGTTGGAGAACGGTGACTTCCTTTATCTCAGTTGGAGGAGATTATTCGGATGGTAGATCTTGGTCGGAGGGAAGCGGTCGGTATGTATGAAGGGAGTTTCACGACCCTAAGTATGCTAGACCTTGATGGGTTTTTCCGCAGACCAGATATCGGGGCATTGATTGAGGCACTATATGAGGTATTGAGGAGGAGGGTATTTCTAGAGGATTATGGTCGATTCTTCCCACTTGTACTCTAAAGGGGAAGAGATCACTTGGAGGGCCAAGACCCGGAGATGTTGGTACTATTAGTACTGTGGGGCCGGGGTGTCGGCGATTTGGATTTGTCGCCCAGACTTCTAGAGGACATCATTCTCCGACTTATGCACAATATACATCACCTACTACCCCTCGACCTTTGGCCCAGACGTATCATGCCAAACACACGCGAGCCGGTTTGTAGTACTTCGGGTTACGAGAGGCCACCGATTTGGATACGAGGCCACAGAGCTCCACCAGGCGGTTGTTGATATTCCACCGAGCAACGAGAGATAGTTTCTGATTCATTATCTTGGAAGTAGGCCAGGATCTCGGGCTTATAGATGGCGGGATTGTTGATGCGGCGTACGCTGGGCCACTTCCACCAGGTCATTCCGCCACATTTCAAGATGGATTTGTATTGTGCTTGATCGCCAGGCCGGGGGCACTGACACTACGCCGATGTCTTTGTATGAGACATGCCATTCGGGATCGATAGATGGGGTTTAGTTCAGTTTAAGGGCAGCTGGCGTGGTGCGAACCCATTCTTGGGCTATTACACTCATGCGAGTTCCTCCGCCACACGGTGGTATACACTTACGATTTTGCGTTGATGATGATGTTATTCACATGTTATCATGGGATGACTTAGTACCCGAGCCTATAGTTTTTGGATGGGAGTTATGAGGTAGATGGAATAACCTCGGTAGAGTATACACCTATGCCATTCGGGTTGATTCGATGTCGCACACTGCCTTGTGCTTCCTCTGCTTAGATGACCCATTTGTTCTCGCCCATTACTACTCAGACCCCATTTATATTGACTCGTGTGAGGATCAGACAGACTCCCATGATATCCAGTATGTTATTCGAGGAGGTAGAGTGGTGCGTCGGCCGACCTCACTGATAGGCCGCAGATGGTGGCGCTCTTATGGAGGAGGTTGGCGGGGATGATGGGGTCGCAGACCGGGTTACGAGTGCTGGGCTGAATCTCTATTTGGGTTTATTGGCCTGTCTACTACATAGGAGGCCTTGATTGGAACATTGAGTCGGATCTTCGGTTGATACTACGACCTCTCGATGGCGCCATTCATATCTTGGCGGTATGAGCCACGTCATAGTCTTTTCTGCCGATTACCTTCCACTTGAGGGATCAGACCATACTCGGCCTCTTTATATTTCGGTTGGTTGCTTAGGGCGTCATGTTCCATCTATCTTATTGGACAATGGTTCAATACGAATGTACGTGCCTTTGTGCTTCTTTATTGCTCTTGGATTTGGGCATGATTTTGCACCTTCCGCACAGACGGTCGGAGCTTGTAATGAGTCTGCGGCGAGAGGTAATGGGAACTTTATTGGCGGACTTGCCTTAGGCTCTATCACATTTCCACCTTTATTTGGTGTTGAGGATCCCGGCATCCTTCAACCTGCTATTGGGTCGACCTTGGATACACACGGCCGGGGCCATCCCTTCTTCCCTTCATCAGAAGGTGAAGTTCATACATGAGGGTCGTGTTATTACTGTACAGTCCATTGGAGAGGCGTACCCCTCAGCAGAGCCAGTGTTAGAGATCAGCCATAGTGACGTTGATATGTTGTTGTGAGTTTCTTCCCCGATCTGCGGTGCGGTGTGGAGGTTGAGATTTTTGTAAAGATCTGTTAGCCATGTCTTTGATAGTCATAGTAACACCACAGTCCTTGATATTATGAGGTGCATGTCATTCCTTCACGGCACAGGATTAGGGCCGGCCTTGACATGGGCTTAGAGTTCCACATCGGTGATGGATCATGATTCTCCTTTTGAAGCGGTTATGTTCCCAGGAAGCGGACTTCATATACATGGCGCGGTGCAAGGAGGATCATGGCATGTATGCATGCTCTTATGTAATTTGATTATCCTTGGCCGTACGAATGTGGCAGCGGATTATTTTGTGAGGAGCATATCCACCACCATTGCCTTTAGACGGGATGATTGTTGGGTTTAGTGCCAGGCTGGGGAGAAGGCAAGGCGTCTTTGTCCGTAGATCGATTGGTGGTGGGCTCCAGGGTGCTTCTAAGGTGTGATACGCACTTGCTTTCTCTGACGTTTTAGTGTGTTGACTTTGTGTTTCCTGGATGAGGTGGATGGCTATAGAGTTCCCTTCGATCCTATTGGTTTGATAGATGGTGTTGTCTTGCACGATGAGTATCATGATGAGATGTTGATGATGGATATTGATTAGATGGTTGAAGCGCGTTTTCAGGCACCCTTTGTCATTTGACTATATCGAGCTTTACGAGGTATTCCGTATTGAAGCGGTCGAGGATGTTCCATTGTTCTCTCGGGGTTCTTGTTGATGTTCGTTTGTACTGAGGATGTTGTAGTCTGATGTGGTAGAGTAAAGTCTTTGTGGACCCACCACTAACGTGTCTGTCGGGTTATCTCGGGTTTGATGATGTACTCCATTTCTTTCGTATGGTTGAGGCTTTTGAGTATTTTTACGCTTCTTGTGATAATGATGTTGCTCCGTGTTCACCTAGCCCGCCCACATCACATGTATTTGATGTGTGATGATGGGAATCTTTGCGGTGCTGATTTGGATGTGAGTTACCGATCCCGATTCGACCACGACCTCAGCGAGGAGGAGATTGTCACCTACTTTGGTGATCACGAGACAATGCGACTTAGTCTGACAAATGAGCCTAGAGTTAGAGGATCAGTTCAGTATATCTGCGTTGAGAGGATGTTTGTTGGAGTTACTCGGGTCATACTTAGATGTTTTGCATGTGGTCTTACGAGGGACATGCCGGGCCTTGACCCTACATGGTTCGATCTGAAATACGTAGTGCCACATGCTAGACCGGGTTAAGCGGGAAGTTGAGGGCGATTGCACGGATTGGGTTTGCAGAGTGAAAGAGTCAAAAGCAACTTAGTGTTGGCTTCATATCAGTGGTTCAGTATCCTGAGTGGCTGGCTAATGTTGTCCTTGTTCCTAAAAAGGATGACAAGGTTAGAGTTTGTGTGGACTTTAGAAATCTCTAAGGCCAGCCTCAAGGATGATTTCCCTCTCCCACATATTGACATGTTGGCTGATAGTCTTTGCGGGGCATGCGTGTTGTCTTTATGGATGGATTCTGCGGTTATAACCAGTTATGATGGCTCTCGAGGGACAGGGGAGAAGGCATCTTTCATCAGCGAGTGGGGCACTATTGTTATAGAGTCAGTTGGGTCAAGAATGCAAAGTACCTATCGTAGAGCAATTTACTACAATCGCTTCATGACATGATGCAATAAAGGATGTCGGGAGAGGTCTATGTGTGATGATATGATCAGAAGTCCCGCATGGCAGATCACCCGGCGCCTCTGCAGCGCCTTTCCGCAGGATCGATGCTGACGAGATCGAATCCCAAGAAGTGCACTTCTGAGTGACTTCTCGGGAAGCTCACTACATGATTATGAGAGAGGTATTGAGGCAAGATCCCGATAGATCAGAGCTATCTCGACATAGTCTCCACCACTCGACCGAGACCGAGATCCGAGGTCTCGGGTAGGTTGTACATATTAGCGTGTTTATTGTTATACTAACAGATACTTGTGAGCTTATCTTCCGACTCTAAGAAGAAACAAACTTAAGGTTCGATGATCAAGCATTGGTATTTGAGCCGATTAGAGAGTATTTGCTTTCCTCCTGCTTTGCAATCCTATGGTCGGACGAATTCTCTTGTTATATTTGTCGCCTGCATGTCGCTAGGTATGCTAGCCCACTGAGATTCTGGGCAGGAGCGAGCCATCTATTATCCGGAGTAAGAGCATGTTAGAGCACAGACGAGGTACATTATGATCGAGCGCCCGCTTAGCTTTGGGCTCGGGCCACTGAGATCGGGGAGACATTATACGCATGCAGCACTGCGGCAAATTTTGTTTCTCGCTTAGGATCCTTCGAGATATCCGTTTGACATGCCGCTTTGACGAGCGTGACTTATGAGATGGCTTGTACTTTCGACAGAGTTTCGATTCAAGATGTCACTCAAAAGTCTATAAAGGAGTGCGTTAGCATCACTGGGCCTCACTTCCGACATCGCAAGTAGAGTGATTGATGATGATTTTCCGAACGAGGATCGTAGGGTGACTAGTTTATCCGGTCGGGCGCATGTACTTTGACGGTGCAAATGAACCATTCCGATATGGGATAGGTGTTCTATTGATTTCTCCGCATGGCGATTTATCCCGAGATCAGCTTCGTTGGCTCATGATCGTTATCCGGCCACAAACAACATCGTTGAGCATGGAGGTATGTATCCTGCTAGAGACTGACTTCGAGCTCCTGGATTAGAAGGATGGAGATATTCTAAGTGATTCTAATCTAAAGATTAGATAGATCCAAGGTGATCGAAGACCAGATGCGGTTTAGCCATACCATGCTTATTTAGAGTTTACTAGTAGGAGGCTCGACGACCTCGAGCCAAGCACTCCACCTACCCAGAGGTGACCCGCCCCGCCGATGCCCGCTACTGGGCTTCCATGATCACATCCCAGGTGTGGTAGTTCCGCCCCCCGCTATCGAGACTAGAAGTGTCCCCGCCATTGTCAAGCACCTGTCAGCCCAGCTCATGATGGTCCCACGCGTATCATGATATTTATCGGGCTCTTAGATATGACATAATTTGGCGCCGCGACTACACGACAAGAGAGAGTTTTCTGAGGCAATACACCGGCCAGGATACATGGAGAGACACTATATAGCGCATAACCGATGGTGTGTTATTGTTTCGGGTGGCTTAGATCAAGATTCAAATTCGACGCAAAATGAGAGGTCCATGCCGTGAGTTTGCGGGCCCCACATGGGAGGACATATGTCGCTCGTAAGATTATGAGGATTGGCTTATTTTGCCAACTATGGAGACAGACGTTGTCGCTTTGTTCGTAGATGGCAGAGGTCGATGCATGGAGATCTCATACACGTTCCACCATCAAATGCATGCATCGACCTCACTCGCCGCTTTGGCCCGCATAGATATTATTGGGAAGATTTCACAAGTCTTCTAGTGGTCATGAGTTCATTCTAGTCACTATTGATTATTTCCCACAGCGGTGGAGGCCACTTTTTATGCAAAGCTAAATGCGCCAAAGTGGCCACCTTTATCGATCAAGATGACATTCGCATATACTGGTTCCCAGCGAGTTGATATCGGATAGAGGTGTGCATTTCAGGGGTGAGGTTGACACTTTATTACAGAGATATGACATCCAACATCACAGATCGTCTGCGTATAGGCCGCAGACAAATGGAGCAGTAAAGGCCGCGAACAAGAATATTAAGAGGATTCTGCACAAGATGATTGAGACTTCAAGACCGGTCCGGTAGCCTTCCTTCGCATTATACGCACGCACCTCCTTTCGCACTTCTATGTGAGCCACACTCACTCCTCTAGTTTACGGCATGAGGCCACTACGAGATGTAGATGGGATCCCGAGAGTAGCCCTGTGAGCAACAGATTTCCCGTAGGCTGAGCGTGGTTCGCCACCTGGCCGATCACCACTCGTTAGATGAGGCAGATTGAGAGTCACGACCATATATTCAGCTACTAAAGGGGAAGATGGTCTGCGCCAAAAAAAGCCATCAAGCCTAGACCACCACAATGAGATGATTTATTTCGCAGTCCTCGTATGATTACCATCGACCTTGTATGAAGTTTGTGACCTAACTGGAGCGACCTTACATTATTGGGGAGAGTCAGACCCAGGAGTCGCATGGTTGGATGGATTCTAGATGGAAACCAATTCTCGTAGCCAACTAATGTGGGATCAACTGAAAAGTTCTACGTTTCAGACCTTGGTCGCAGGATGGTGGCCATCATTTTGCTACCTATATACCTTATCACTAAGTTAATTACATTTTTTTTTTTACCGTTGCTAGCCATTGAGCCTCACACGCGCATTTTGGCCTATTTTTTTTCTCTTATAACCCTCGTTTACCTTTTTCATACTCGGGATGTGGGCCTCTTCTGTGTGAATGCCTTACTTTTTAAGGATCTTCGAAAGGCGGACACATTGACATATTCTCACATCGCCTACCACATTCACTTCATTTATCCGCCTCCATGTCATAGTTTCTATGTTTTCACCACTTTCTCTCTATCTAACTTGTCCTATCTCATTCTCTTTCCTACTTAGATCGTGATCTATTCATCTTACCGCATGTGGGTTTGTCGTATTGCCCCTTCCGCTCATTCCATCGATATTTATTCGTAGACCTTTTAGCTCGAGGCTTATGTCATTTCATCGAGTTGTTTTATTATACTTTGTGCTTGGAGATATGTTCACATCGCCATATTGGTTTGTTTCTTATTGTTTTATTCAATCTATGTGCGGAAAAAAAAAAAAAAAACCTGAAAGGAAGAGGAGAAAATATGAAAAAGGAAAGGAAAATGTTGAGCGTGTGATGTTTTATCTTTTACTTTGTTTTTTATTTTATTTTATTTGTTTCTGGTATGTTTGGGGAAATTGAGCAACCAATTTAGGGGAACTACTGATAGTCAGACTTCTAATGCTTCTTCCTTTGGTCAGGTTTTATCGTGATCACAGAGATTTAAGGAGGCATGACCATTTTGCTTATTATTTGTCAGTTCGACATTCGTATTTTCGAATGGATCGGGACTTTTTTTTTTTTTCCTTTCTATGGGAGATCGGTTTTCTATTTTATTTTATTTTATTTTTGAATGTTTGTTTGTGTCATTTATATGCATTGTTTTTTTTTTTTTTTTTTTTTTTTTGTTTTGTGAATTATGATTGCTTTGACTTTTGAGTCATGTGATCGAGTTGTTTGATAATATTTTCATCTCAACCGGGGTTTTGATTTTCGAGGTTGAAGAGGAGTTCTGAAACAGAGAGGACCGAGGATTTCCGGAGAGAAAAGGAGGAGGAGAATGAGAGAAAGGGAGGAGGGTTTCTGGAGGAAGAGAGAAAAAAACGCAGAGAGAGAGAGGAGCGTAAAAACAGGGGAATAAGAGAGGAGGAGAGTCTGTGTTTTCCGGGGTGGTTTCGGTCACATCCCCATGCCATCTAACTTGGGTTTTAGCACCTGTTTTTATCGGGGTTTTGTATGGTTCTCTCGAGTTTCATTAATGGTCTGATGATTATTTTGTCTCTGCTTAAGCTTGGTTGAATTTATTGTTTCTAATATGGATTTAGTTATTATTTTTATTTAATTTCGTCTCTGCCTGAAGCCACTATCGTCTTCGCCAAATTTAGGTTCGCTACTTCGTGATTAAATCCAATTGTTTTGTGTAAATCAATATTCCACTTATTTATTTTGCCGTGTTTTAGTTGTCGTCTAGTTTGAATCTAGTTGTCTCATAGGGTTTAGTTATTGTACAAATCAGGGTTCCTAATTCAATATGGATTATGGTTCTCCTGATTCTCGATTTTTTTTTGTCAAATATTAAATTATAAGTTTTTTAGATGTACTTAGACTTTAATGTGTGAAATTGGTCCTAAGAAAATTAAATTTTTGTAATATTTGATTCATACTAAGTTATCATTTTTGGAATTGCTAATTGACATAATCGTTATTTAAATGTTCAATTTTTTTATTTTGAATTAGAGTTAAATTACCAAATATTCAAATTGACTTGTTAATTGTTATAATTTTTTGTTTGTTATTAAAATTTATAAATTTGGTTCATATATTGATTAGTAATTTAGAGTTGTAGACTTATGACAGTGAGAACTTATCTATTAGTTTAGGCTCATTAAATTAGACTCAACCTTATACTTAAAGGCCCAACCCGACCTATTAGGACCGCAAGCCCACTTCCTAGGTCCAACCCATTTACCTTAGGCCGATTAACTTAGGCTCATCCCATATTTAGAAGCTCATCCAATTAGATCCAATCAGGCCCATCCATTTAGGCTCAATACGTTAGTTTATGTCCAACCCACTTAGGCACATCCTATACTTAGATGCTCATATTAAGTCCAATTTATTAAATTAAGCCACATATTTAGAAGCCCAACATAATATCTCCAACCCATTAGGTTAATTTACCGACCGTTAGGTCATTCGACCAAGCACCTTGGCCACGTATTCTGATCAGCTCTTTAGCTGGTCAAATTCCACTCTTAATTTATTCACAATTTATCATTTAAAAAAAAATAATAAAGTCTTCAAAAATCAATTTTTAAATTTTCATTTTTTCTAATTTTCAATTTCATTTTTTTATGTTTTTAATTTCAAAATAATATTTTTTTAAATTTCTCAAAATTCAAGTAATCTAATTTCTAAAGTCAATTTCCTCATGTATTTTTATTTTATTTTATTTATTTAATATTATCATTTTATTTTATTTTATTTATTTATTATTTTATTTTATTTTATTTATTTATTATTTTATTTTATTTTATTTATTTATTTATTTATTTATTTTTTCTTTTTCTTTCTTTTTCAAGCTTTTCAATTTTAAAATCTACCTGCCTCATTTTTCAATTTCATTTTTTTAGTTTTCAATTTCAAATTTACAATTTCCCAATTTCAAAATCCAAAGTGTCACAATTTCTAAATTCGAATCTCCAAATTTCTAATTTCAAATTTCTAAATCCCAAACCTCAAATTTATAAAATTCAAGTTTTTAATTTCAAATCTCTAATTTCCAAATCTCAATTCAAAATTCTTAAGCTTCAAATTCATTTCAGAATTCTTAATTTCCAATATTTCAAACTACCAACTTCAAAATTTCAATTTAAAATCAGTTTTCAAAAATTCCAAACACTTATGTATGAAATATATTTTTATTTCAAAGCCCACGGCCCATCATTTGATTTATTAATATATTATATAAGGCTCATCAAGGGAGCCCATGAAGAAGAGACCTACCCATCCCTATTGGGCTTCCAAATCTCATCGATAGTAAATAAAGTCTCAATTCTTATAAAATGTTATACAAACACTTCCACAATCAATATGAAACTTTGAAACTTCTGTTTTAAAACTTCTAACACTTTCTTCCTAGATGCTTTGAACAGCCTCCCCTAACTATTAACTAAGATGATATTAGTTAAGCTCCCCTAACTATTAACTAAGATGATATTAGTTAAGCTGTAAGACTAATGAGACTGAAATGTGGGGTGATAAAAAAACACTTATATACAGATCATAGATTAGTATAAAAAGATGAAACAAAAAAGACTATATGTGACTTATTCCTGTGGTCCGTTGACAAACCCACAACCCGCGACACTGCATGTCTGCAACCCGGCCACCACACATGAAACATAGTCTCTTTCAGACTGGAGCTTCAGCACGCACAAACCCGTCCCAACAATTTACAATGATCACATCATGCACCACAGCGAAGAAATAATGGCCACTGGGCCCCCGCATCAATACTCACAAAATACATCAACTATATTACATACTCAAGAGCTACACTAACTTAATTCAACATATATTAAAATGTAAAATTTCTAATATGTTATACAAAGTCTCTATCAAAGCCACAATCCGGCTTTCTTCTAAACGCAGCCTCTAATGAATGGCCCCCCAGACACTCCTCAGACGGAAATAATGGGTCCGACAGTGCATGAAAGAAAAACCCAAGAGTTAAAATTTCTACATGGCTACTCCCCACATAAGTGCACGTCACAAGAAAAACAAACACACTCAATCAATTCATACGAACCTACTCAATGTCTACATTACCAATCTCATGTCCCGAGTCCTCACCGAATTTCACATATGCCTGCTCGAACGCGAGTAAAATATCGCTTTCAAACAAAGTCTTTTTCGTTTCAAAACTCACTACCAAGTTTCGGCAAAATATCGGACTACCCCGATACGAATTGCCGATAACGTCCGAAATGGGCCATGGTCCTTTATCCGGGCGATCTATTGACGACTTCAAAGACAATTCTAAAATCTTCCTGGAAATCTCTTCTACAAACATTTTCGCTTTCACCTCTACGCTACGCACTTACTCCTAATATTCTGCGGGTGCCCCACGTACATAACGATGACGCCAATTCCAACAAACTCATGCTAATATATAAAACATGATATATTAACATAAATTAATTCACACGCTCATGTTATTAAATCCACATCATCAACACTCAAATTAAATTTCACATGAGCTAATTAACAAACACGGTGCCAATCCATCTCAATCACCAACATCATAAAATTCACACAAAAATCACGCTCACTATTCACATGAACGCTGAAACTCCCTGATTGGCACTGCTCACTCGCCACAACAATGAGGATTTTTCTCTCTACTCTACTCAAAGCTTTTGAGATCGAAACACGGCTAATTCAAGCCTCGTAATGAGCTCCCAACCATTTACATGGCTCTTAACTAAAGAAAACACAAGTAGAAGATCCCTACCTCTCCTCGGGAGTAGTCGAACTCCACCAACCGGGTAGTCCACGCTGCACTCTCGCCACGAGAAACAACTTACCTCGTCTCCACAAGAATCGATCGTCCGAACGACCGAAATCTGTAGAGTAGCGAGCCTATTCTTCTCTCTAAAAATCACAAAACTCACTTTCTCATTATTTTCCAAATATTGTATTATTCGCGGTAAGTTAAGATCACTATTGCATTTTGTCTTATTCTCATTAAACATTTCCAGTATAATTACATCCATGCCCTTTTGTCTTTATTTTCACACTTAATAATCTTCATTAATTTCATCATCTCTAATCACGCAACATGGCCATACGAATACATATAAGAGCGACTTTTTGCACATCACACGTTTCAAACTCCGCTTTAATGATCCATGGCTCCCAAAGTCTAAACTGAAATCTAACCGTTCTAATCTGAATAAATTCGACTGGTATCTAGATTTTATGCAGACGATTCAACTACTGTCTGCTTCACATCCGGCATCTATAAAATTTTCAGATTTTCAATCGTGTGTGTGTGTGGCACTACAATTTTACCTTTTTCTAATCGACTTTTCGGCCTATACCATATCTTAGCTAGACACGACCTATATGAAGAATGAACTTCTTGTGATCGAACTAAAGCCTCCTTAAAAAAAAACAACAAATATTATTAATTATTTTACTATAAAATTTCCTCATAAATGGATTTTGTTCATGCTTAAATTTCAAAAAAGATTTATATCATTTTCTTAATATTATTAATTTACTACGATTCTAGAAAATAAGAAAATATGGAAAAGATAATATGTTATGTTTGAAATAAGAAATGCTTTTTTCGTTTTATATTACCTACTTTTGTAAAGTTATAAGGATGTATAGCTTATAAATGCTTTCATATTTAGACGTTTCACATATGTTTTAATAAATAAATAAAAATTCAAATAAATATCCTCCTTCCTAAGATCCCGCTCCTAATAAATATATTTCCTAAATTTAATATAAAATATTATAATATATTATATTATAGTTGTGGTTTTTATTATTATATTAAGAATAACATCCGTTTCGTAAATTGAACACATTTTTTTTGCTAATTACAATATATTTATGGGGAAAATTGGAGAAGGGTAGTTAGGAAATAAAACAGATAAATACTTTTTTAGATAGTATATAGATATAGATATATTTATTTTGAAATCTAAATAATATATATATCTTTAAAAAAATTAAAATATTTATTTCTTAGATATTCGAGTTTTAGATATAAATAAAAGGGTTGAAATTTATGTTGATTTGATTAAAAGATCTTTTGAAAACTCGACTTCAAACCTAAGGGACTGCTTATTTTGTTTTGAAATACGTTATCGGTAACTATTTTTTAAAACATAGAAAATATTATTTTGGTATTTTTTGAGTTTATTCTCTAAATTTAAATTGCTTTTATGTTTTTCTCGTAATAAAAATCAAAATATGAAGATGTTCTCCTTGTAAATAGATCACAATTTAAAAAAAATAAGATCCCAACAAGTCCCAACCCTTCATCAATTTTTGCTCTCAATTTATCAAAAATATTCTCATTATTTTCTTTTAAAATTGGAATAACCATTTAAAATGAACAAATTCCAATAAAATTAAAATCTAAACATCTTCATTTAAATTCAAAGCATAGTACAAAATATATTTTTGGGGGCAAAATAACTCTTGGTTATTATTTAGTTATAATTAAGTAGCGATAAACCGTCCTTGTTTCGATAGAGACTTTCTGCCGCTGAGCAGATAATGACTCCATCTCGTCACACAAGGCCTCGGGGCTAGGATTTGTTGAGGTGTGCGCCCGACAGCCATAAGATACAGAATACAACAAGACAAGTATGCAAGGGCCTTGCACGTGGGATGACTTGGCGACAGCCGCACTGCGGTCGCGGCACTCGCTTGAGTTACTGCTCACGGCACTGCTCATGAACACTATTCACAAAGACTATTAAAAACATAATAATAATAATAATAAAATAAAATAAACGACTTCAGAATCAGCGCCACAACATGACGTAGATAAGGTATACGACCATTCGGAATTTAATGTTGGTACAAGCATCATAATTTGGTGTAAGAGCTTAGGTTACAAAATTACCTAGGACTCGATGGGGCACGGGTTTAAATCATGCATGCATGGTGCATTTTCATGGTGTGCTACACAATTGATATTGTGTGATTGTGTGTTGTAACACATTGCATGAATTATATACATGATAAATTGTATATGGAACACTAGGGTTGGAAAACATAACCTCAGGGGTTTGGAAAACAAAATGAATAAAAAAAGTTTGAAAACTGAATTGAATTGTATTAGTGGTTGCCAATTAACACCACTAAGGAAAAAGGGATGAATGGGTTAGTTCATGATGACTAAGTCTATTAGTGGTTGGCATGTGCACTATTAATTAGACTGAGATACAAACTTAATAACTGTGTTGCCATTTGACATGTGTACATGGCAAGTCGAGGGAGAGGACATAAAGGTCGTCCACTAGGTACAGCCAGCACCAATTGCTTTTACCAATGTGCCTGTGGAGGCCGTGGTGTTGCACCATTGCACGTGCGCTATAGGTCAAGAAGGGTCAAGTAACCTCACACTTTATACGCATCATCCTCCGACGCCATCTAGGACCCAAAGGGTAGCCGATCACGCGTTCTGCTAGTATGGAGAGTGATTTTGGAGGCTATGGAGATTACCTCCAATGCTACGAGGATTCGGTTAGCCACATTTTGGCTAGAGGGTGAATCTCGGATATGGTGGGATTGGGTAAAGGTCTCACGAGATCTGGAGATGATGACATGGGGAGAATTCCGAGAACTCTTCATGGAGAAGTTTTTCCTGGCATCCGCTAGGTATGCAAAAGCCCGGGAGTTCCTTGAGCTGAAGCAAGGGAACATGAATGTGCTCGAATACGTAGCCAAGTTCACCGAGTTGGCACGTTTCAGTGGATCTACTACGCCACCATTATGGCTAAGGTGAGGAAGTTCATATTATTTGAAATTGTCCATCCGGTAAGATCAGGGGTTTCTCCCATACATACGGACTCTATGGTCGATGCTTGGTGGCTATAGAGAGGAGATGACGACATCTGAGAATCGTGATGCGTGCCGTGGAGCAGGCCGGGGCGACAGTCACTATTCTTCTAGCTCTGAGTAGCGGAGGACTTCTGTCTCCAAGAGGATATCTCAAGACCGGCCATGGCTACCAGGCTAAGGTCGGATCACCATCCTAAGATGGATACACTTCTGTCTTAGCCAACCAGTAGAGAGCGTGTTCAGTGCCACCAAATTCGACATTTTAGAAGACAATTGCCCTCGAGGCAAGGATCCTAGGACCCAGACACCACAATCCCAATCATCTATAACACGCATTAAACGTAGCTTGTTCCTCCCCTACCCCAAAGACGGTCAGTGGGAACTAGTGACACCAAGGCGCTACACTGCACCAAGTTTCAGAACCGGGTCGTGAGGCCGTGGTATGGTCGAGGTCGTGTTCGCTCACGACCGACCTTGGGACCCAGAGGCATGTCTACGCCTGGCCAGACCTCACAGCCGAGCGGGCCCAGATCACCCGGATATGCGTGATACAAGCTTACCCTCGTGACTCCCCTGTGGATTGGGGGAGACTGAGCGAATCGGGATGCATCATTCACTATCGCTTGCATCTCATACTGATAGATTTTGGCCGAGGGGTTGAGACCTCCGAAAAACTGCTTGTTTGGAAATTCTCCCTAGAACCAGGTGAGGGGTCAATAGATAATGCCGAATTGTGGAGTGAGAGATATCTGGGCCTCTACTCACGATGGACCGTAGGATCATGAGTAGGTCCGAGGTTATTTTTGCATGTTAGTTTCGTAAATAACTTTTAGTTAGCACACTGCTTGCCCATATCCCAGAGCCGCCGCACCCAAACTGTCGCTTTTTACCAGTCCTCAAAGGTGGGTATGGGACCCACCTACTGTTATCAACCTAGTGAGCCCCGCCTGCTGTTATCCACCATACTGCACTATAATACATATTAACTTTTGCAAAACTACGGACACTTAGTATTAATAAGATCTTAAAATTCATGCAAAATCAATAATAATACACACACACACAGCTCGTCCCAACTAAGCTTAAAAAAAAACCAATAAGTGCAAGAAGGTAGAATAGAGAGAGAGCCAGAACTGCTGATGAAGATGAGTGATATATTAAAAAAACAGTAATAATAAAAAAAGCTCAGGTACTTTAACTAAGCTTAAAAAAAAAACCAATCAGTGCAAGAAGGTAGAAGCGAGAGAGAGCTGATGCTGAAGATGAGTTCCGATATATTAAAAAAAACAGTAATAATAAAAAAATCTCAGGTCCTTTAACTAAGCTTAAAAAACCAATCAAGAGTAAGAAGGAAGAGAGAGCCAGATCACAATAAGGTGAGTTCCATATTAAAAAAACAGTAATAATAAAAAAAAAAGCTCAGGTCCTTTAACTAAAGCGAAAAAACAAAAACAAACAAAGTCAGAAGTCTATGTCTGTATCATATCCCGTTCCGTTACCACTGCCATTGGCCCCGTTGGTTTTCCCATTGACCCCCCTCCCGATGGCCTTCCTATTCGCCCCACCAATGGCCTTTCCGATTCCTTCTTGGCTGGCGGGAGGAGGAGGAGGAGATCGCCACCAGCTCCAGTTACCACCGCCGTGATTGTCACCGCCATTGGCCCCGTTGGTTTTCCCATTGACTACCCTCCCGTTGGCTTCGATGGCCTTCCCATTTGCCCCACCAATGGCCTTTCCGTTGGTTTTCCCATCACCCTCCCGCCGCTTCGATGGTCACGCAGATTACCTCGCCCACTAACGGCCTCTCCGCTTCCTTCGTCGGGCAGAGGAGGAGAGGTCGCCACCACAAATAGCCGCTATCTACATTTAAACGAGGGACATTAAAATTGAAATGGGACCCGAAGGTCGTGTTCCAGCCCTTCCTTCCCCCGGAAGATGAAACAGTCCCTCCCCCGAAAGAGGAAACAGTCCTTCCCCGGAGGAGGAAACAGGGTCATCCCCTTTCCCCTCCTCGGAAATATGGTCCTTCTCTCCCTTCTCCCCTTTCCCGATTACTACTTCAACACCTGACATGGAGACCTCTACATCCTTTGCTGATATAGAAGTCTCACTGCTCTTAGAAGAGGATGTGACCTCATTTGACGTAAATGAAAAGGAATACTCCACCGCCCCCTTGACGGAGGCGGTGATCTCCCCATCAATCAAATGAATATTGAGCTCCCCGCTCTTGATGGCGGCAGGGGTAGCCGCCGCCGATGCTGCGGAAGAGAAGCTCGAGACAAAAAGGGGGAGAGGACAAGATTTCAAGAGAAGAAGCATTGGATGAGAATGTAAGAATTGTGAGAATAGAGTGTGGAAATGTGGGGACTGTGGGGCGATACTTATAAAAAAAAAATTATTTTCATAGAAAATAAAAGAATTTTTAAAAACGCCTAACAAAGAAATCGCCCAAAAATCGGTCCACACATCGGAGATATCCGAAAAATAGACAACATATCGGAGATATCCGAAAAATGGACAACATATCAGAGAGATATCCGAAAAACAGACAACATATCGGAGATATCCGAAAATAGAATATGGTCGGCGTATGAACCAAAAAATCGCCAATATGATCTACATCGGCGACACACTATATCGTATCGTCCCGGATTCCCAAGGTATAAAAAAAAAACCCAGAAATCAGAGAAAAAAAAATTCAGAATGAACTCCATCGATAACCAGTACCCAGAAATCAGAATCCATCTATAATCCTCATCTTAAAAAAAAAAAAAAAAAAAACACAAATTCAAAACATGAAACAGAACAGACGACCCAGATGAAGAACTAGAGAGATATTGAGAGATAGAGATTAAGAGACGACCCAGACTGCCTCTCTGTGATGTGCGAGATTGCGAGACCCTCATCTTTAAAAAAAAAAACACAATACAAAACGATAAAACAGAAAAAGACTGACAACAGGTACTTACCGGAGACGACCCAGATGAAGAAATAGAGAGATATTGAGAGACAGAGATTGAGAGAAGACCCAGACTGCCTCTCAGATCTAATGGAAAAGGAGATTGCAGAAATAGAGATAGAAAGCAAAGAGAAAGAAATAAAGGTGTTAGAAAGAGAGTGGGAGAGAGATGGAAGATTGCGCTTATGTTCTAGTCACTAAGCTTCAAGCGAAGTCGTATTAGGTAATGTAGAAACTTGGATTAGACAGAACGGCGTCGTTTTAATGAAACCAAACAACGGTTTTTTTTTTTTAACATTATCCAAAATTTATCATTATCTTTTAATTTAAATAAATTTAAATAAAAGGTTAGTCCGAGCATTGAGAGGAGGGTTGGTCCGATCAACCGCCTACAAACGAATAACCTGTAAAGTGAAATCATAATCTTTTAAGTACTCTATCCACCAGCGTTGTCTCATATCGAGGTCCCGTTGTATAAAAATGTACTTCAAATTTTTATGATCTGAAAACACCTCAAATTGCTCATCGTATAGATAGTGGCTCCAAGTCTTCAAGGCAAAAACAATGGTTGTCATCTCCATATTATAAGTGGGGTAACTCTGCTTGTGGTTCTTCAACTGCCGAGAGCCATAAACCACAACCTCCAACTCCGCATCAAACACACCACACTGGTCCCAGAGGCACGCAATACACCAGGTACTGGGTCCCTTTGACCATCGTAATAGGGAGTCAAGATGCCTCATTTTCACTTCGAATGCCCTCTCACATAAGTCATCTGACGCCCCAACCCGACCCTTTCAAACAATCTTGTCACAGGGCGGTACCAATGAGAAGTCCTCAATGAACTCAGAAGAGATTTATTCACGCGTATAATTTCAAGCCTAGCTCCTATACGGCAAAGTGGACCAAAACGCCAAATGGACTGGTTATTAAAATATTAAAAATGTAATAAATAATAAAGATTTTTACAAATTTTATATTTGTAACATAATTAATTTTTAAATGTTTATAGTTTATTCTTATATTATGCTTATATTTTTTTTTGAAACCATGATAAAAAAATTAAAAATAAAGTAAAGCTTCACTATATACTGAAAACATTTATCATTTAAATATAATCTCTAATTAAAAATAGCTAATGAACCATTCGATCATCTTTATTTTTGTTTCATATGTATCAAAGAGATTATAAAAACTAAAATATTATTACAAAAATCAATTGAATTCTTGTAAAAACTCAGAGCACTTATCATTACTGTGATGAAGGAATTCATGCAAAATGAGTATGATTACTAAACTTATATTTCAAATATTCCTATTTATTTACTATTTTTGTATTCTAAAAAATATTTAAAAGGTTAAAGAAAATGTTTTCTGATACTTATAAACAAAGTTTTCATGAATTAATCATTGAATTGGAAAATGTTCATAATTGAGAAGTCGAATCGATGATGCAATAAATATAATATTTATATATTATTAAAATTAAATATTATATATATATATATATATATATATATATATATATATATATATATATATATAATATTTATCTTTATTCTTATTATTAAAAATAAGTGCGATACTTAATATTAGAAAATTATAAAATGTAATAAATCTAATATTTAAACATGAAGTCAAAGTTTAATTATTTAATTTTAAATAATAGGAAGTATATACCTTTATTTGGCACACAATGTTGTTGTAAGGATAATCAATTAGATGATTGCAAGCTTGGTCCAAGTGCAGCCCACATGTAACTAATAATTTGATTGGGCTTTAATTGAATTGGGCTAGTGGGATGGGATTGAATAAGCCCTCCATGTTTGAACCGTTTGATTTCGGAAAGATCGCCCGATTCATCGTTCTGACGACCGGTTCAGGTACGGTTCTAGTAACTCATTCTACTCCTTTGTTACTTGATTCAAGTCTCACCCATATTATATATATATAGAGAGAGAGATATATATATATATATATTAGATTTAAAAGAAAAGAAAAATCTATATCTATCTATCTATCTATATCTATACTAATATAAAAACGTATGGTGTTTCGTGTTTATCAAAATTGATTTTCCACAAATACCTTTCTTCAAATTTTTTTTCCCATAAATATCATTTAGAAAAAAATATATTCATCAAAGAATATTTTCAAAACATAGATATTATCCATAATATAATATTAAAGCTCTAATATAATATAATATCCTATATTAAATTTAATATCGAATCCGATATTAAAGCACTAATTTTATCCCTAATAAACTTTTAGAATTTTCTATTAAATTTGACGTTTTATTAAAAGTAAAAGATTTTTTTACCCTTATCAAACTTTTAAAATTTATGAAAATATAGGATAATATGAATTGTAAAAGTTTACAATCCTGAAAATAATAAGAAAATAAAAATAGGATAAAAAGTTTATAGTGTTTTATCCTAACGAAAATAATATTCTTTTTATCCTTAGTGATAATTAATTTTTAAAATTTTATATTAAATTTGACATTTTTTAATTTTTTTATTTAGAATAAAATATTAAAGTTAATAAAAAATATAGGATACTACAATTTAAAAGTTTACATTTTTTTTAAAAAAGACATAAAAATAGGAAAAAAGTTTATGAAACATTTTAATCGGCAAAGAATGTTCTTTTTATCCTTATACTTTTAAAATTTTATATTAAATTTGATTTTTATTATTGTATTTTATGAAATTGAGTTCCATAAAACCTATATCTATACTAATATAGAAAACACCTTTATAATAAAGGAGTTGTTGAGCTTATAAAATCACACCCGAGTCATCCACAATAGGTCAGACTCGCTTTATTCGTGTAATTGGAAGCTCGCTTTTATATATATCTGCTATGTCCATGATAATGAAAATCTTATACTTTAAAAATAATTAAAGCTAAATATTTATTTTAAATTATAAATTATAGTTATTTTATTCTTGTTAAAGATTTATTAAATTCTATTTGTAGAAGGAGCAGCTTTACTAATATATATATATATATATATATATATATATATATATCATCTAGTTAATAGTTAGCAGGCTTTTTCAAAGCCTCTAGGAAGAAAGTGTTAGAAGTTTTATTGATAGGGGGGAATCACAAACCAAATTTTGGTTTTGTGAGATCGCTGATCCTGCTCAATTCAATCTCGATGCACCGAAAGGCTGACCGGTGAGTCACCCGACCCGTGGTGGTGCCCATCTTCACACCCCCATTTAGAAAATTTCAAACCGAAAGTGGGATTCCCGCTGTCTTTTTCTCTATCTCTCTCCCTCTCCCTCTCGCTCTCCCTCTCGCTTTCCCCTCTTCCTCCCTTTTCGATCTCCCAAACATTTTTTCTAACATTTTTTCTCGTCTTTCGTAATAACAAATGTCAATGAAAACAACTGATTCTTTCCGTCATACCCATAGCAATCAATAACGTGTTTTTATACTTTCCATATAAATGTGTACCATCAATATTCAGTACGGGACAATAATGTTCAAACCCTTCAATAGATGGCTTGAATGACCAAAAAATAATACGTCGAATATCTCAATGTTCGCATATTAATATCAAATGTTTTCCAAATATGCAACACATCCGTGATTTGTCATGGCGGCCAAGAACATGGCAAACAGATACATTGGCAAGTTCACCAAATAACTGTCTAAGTGCTTTATGCTTTCCATCCAACGTCTTTTTATATGATATTTCATATTCACATTTCTCCATCACACTTGCTTGAATAGCAGTCGTAGTCAATGTGAATTGTGCCTTAATTATTGCCTTTATATGAGCAGCAACCAAATTTGAGTCTAATTGATGATGGTCCCGGTTCAAGCAATGATTGACACAAGTATGCGGTCATTTATATTTATTGATAACAAATAAACAAATATCTTAAAACCATGACACGAAGCTTCCAGATATTGACATTCTCTAGCCTTTCTTACATCTTAAAACGAGCAATTTTTTCGAGAATGCAACAAACGACAAACTCTCGTGTGCTTTAATCGAGTAAATCTTGCACCTCTTGCAAATCAAATTTAGAATTAAAACTTTTCCAACTACATATTCTCCATTGAGAATAGAGGCTTGATTTATTATTGACGAGATTTGGGAGGTCAGTGAGCGATGGGTGGTCTCTCTTCGGCTCCTACGGCCTTATATAATATATTAATAAATCAAATGATGGATCGTGGGCTTTGAAATAAAAATATATTTTATTTTTTTGTTTTTGTTTTATGAAATGTTGCATCTTTTAGTGAAAAGTTGCAACGTAATGTTGCAATTGTTGAAAACGTTTTTTGCAATGGTACATCTTTATGAAATGTTGCAAACTTTCAGAACGATTGCATACTAATTTATAAATATTCATTTCAGGATTCTTTTATAAAAGGTTGAATTAATATACAAAAACCATGTATTCACTTATCGAGGAAAAATAGTTAAAGAGGTTGCTTAAGTCGAAGTTCATGTGCAAATACTTCAACAATAGATAGTTTCATCATGTGAGTCAATCACTGATCAAGTTTTCCTTATCTACATTATCTACATCTTCTCTTCTTCTTCTATTGTTACTGTTCTTTATCTATTAGAAAGGACTAAGTAATGAAAAAGACATGATAAAATCTCATCTTAATTAATAATTAGGCAGGTTGTGAGGCCAACATCGAATCTGCCTCACAATTGTTAAGGATAATAAAAACAAAATTGTTTCAAAATCGCAATTTTATTAATACAAAATTTTTCATACATTTATTAATTAATTAAAATCTTTTTTTAAATATTTTATAATCATATGAATAATTATTTTAGGTTTTTATTAATAAAATTTTTTTATGTATGTTTATTCAATAGTTTCACCTTTTATAAATATTGTAATCATGTAATAATTATTGTAGGTTTTTATTAATACAAATATTATAATTTTTTTATAATCATAAAATAGTTTATCTAGGTTTTATTAATATAAATTTTTATATGTATTTATATACCTTATAATAATTTTTATTTATTTATGATGATATCCTATTTTTATAATTAAATATTATATGTCATTTTTTGTAATTTTAATGATATAAAAGCGTTTTTACATGTTACAAAAAACTTTTATTGAATCACTTTTTCGAATTCCTATAAAAACTTTTATTAGAAAAGTCATGTCACTGGAAAACGTTTCGGCTAAAAGCTTTCAATAAAACTGTTAGATTATTATATATGGCAAGTTAGATTATTATATATAACAATTGTATATTTTTCATTTTTAAGTTTGTATAGCTTAGCTTATATAAGGCCTCATCTTGTACATGTAATATTTAGTTTTTGATATACAAAGATTCAAATATTTCTTCATGGTATCTAAGCAGATTCTCTAAATTTTTTTCTGCCGCTCTCACGGTCTAGGCATTACAGCCACCGTATAGTTTATTTTTCCAGCGAACACCACCATTTGCTTTTTATTTCCTACCTTGGGTGCTCAAACCGGTTGCGCCATCTGGGAGGCAGATCTTGTCGAAACGATCACGCCGGTAAGCAGCAGGTAACCGGAAAAGCCTCCACACGCCGTCACGCGTCGCATAAAGTCCGCGCGTTGTCCCACACATCGCCCGCATCTAGAGCTGCCGACACGCGCCATGCACTTCACGCGGCCCAACCTCGTAGGCATACGCCACCACAATCCCAAGTCCAACCCGTTGCCCGCACCCGCACAAGCTGACTGCTCCACGTCAACCATTGACTGCGCCATGTCAACTTGTTGACCATTGACCGAAAATTTGACCAAGTGCATTCTGACTTATTTTCGCATCCTGACTCAATCTTTGCTGTTTGTTTTTCGATTCGGAATTTAGATATGCCAGGTGATGAGATTTCTCATCCGATTCATGTTATTTTTTATGGAGATCATTTTGCCCAGTGGTCACAAGCCATGTGCAGTTATCTCAAAGGCCATAAGTTGTGGCTTTATATCTCTGGTGATCATCCTATTCCAGAAAAAGTGGACAAAGAAATTGATTCTGTCTATGCCATTTGGATTGAGGATTGGGAAAGTGCTAATCATTAGATCATCACTTGGTTTCGTATTACATCTATTCCATCCTTTGTTTATGAGTTTGACAAATATTGATATCACAAAGAAGTTTGGGACTTACTTGTTACTTGGTATGCTGGATCGAGTGGTGCTCGCAACTTCAAACTCACACGCAAACTTTATTAGATTTGTCAGGACCTAGGTGAGCGAATCACTGTATATCACAACCGGCTAAGATCCATTTGGGATCAACTAATTGCTTCTGAACCAGTTCTCTCCAATTCTGCTAACACCAAATTGGTTTATGTACACCGTGAACAAGGACGACTATTTCAGTTTCTAATGGGGCTTTGTGATGAGTTTAAATCAACCAGAAGTCATATTCACATCGTGATCCTTACCAAATGCCTCACAAGCTCTTCATAAGTTAGTTGATGATGAGACACGCTCAACCGATCCCATTTCTATCCGCACCATGGCTCTGCAGAAAAAAAAAAAAAAAAAAAAAAAAAAATATCTGGGCCGCTTATTCCGCAAACCCGCAGACTCTGCTTTTCCCATGCCAACATCTACCTATGTTTTCAAAGGCAAAGGGAATAATGACAGACGACATAACAATAAGAAGTTCTTCTTATCTGTAGTTTCTTTAAGAACAAAGGTCATTCCATTGAAACCTATTACACTCGTTAGCGTATTCTTCATAACACTGCTGCTTTGACCCAGTCTGAATTATCAGCTATGGACTCTCATTCCAAGTTTGGTCCTACCTCATCTCTCTCTATAGAAGATCTAAAGGATATGGTTAATCAAGTTCATATTCCATCTTCCAATGCATCCAACACCTATCTTTCTACGGTACTAGGTACTTCTCCTACGTGGCTTCTTGATTCTGCTTGCTGCAATCATATGACTTCTTCTCCTGATGTTGTCTCTTCACACACTTCTACTTCTCTCCCTACCATATATACTGCAAATGATTCTTTTATGCATGTCTCTCATCTTGGTAATGTCTCTATACCAGCCTTGTCTATTTCCAATGTTTACTAGATTCCCCAACTCACTCATAATCTTCTATCTGTTGGGCAACTTATTGAACTTGGTTTTTCTCTAACCTTTTCTTCTACTGGTGGTTATGCAGATCTCAGATTGACAGACTATCGTATTCATCCATAAGGCCCAAGGTTGTTTGAGCTCATATTTCTTCATCTACTATCCTCTCGTCTCTCTGCTTCCGCCGTCTCAGGACAGAGCACCTATTCTCTTGCTTTATGGCATTCTCGCCTTGGTCATGCATCTATCTCTAAGGTTAAATAACTAGTTTATAGGGGTTTGTTAGGTTTAGTTTCAAATAAGAGTTTTGATTGTATGCCTTGTTAATTTTGCAAACAAACTGTTTTACCATTTAATAACAATGTTTCTCATTCTCTCTCTCCCTTTGATCTTATTCATTATGATGTATAGGGTCCCTCTCCCATTACTACTCAGGGTGGGTCACATTATTTTGTTATTTTTGTGAATGATTTTTCTCGATATACTTGGATTTATCTTTTCAAAAATCGTTCTAAACTTTAGCAAATATATCATGACTTTACCAAAATGATTGAAACACAGTTTTCTAAACCTATCAAAGTTTTCAGATCTAATAATGCCCAAGAATATAAAGCCCATAAATTCCCACTTATTCTACATCAATTTGGTATTGTTCCTCATCTCTCTCGTGCTCACACTTCAGCAAATGGCGTGGTCGAAATGCAAACTCGCCATATCTTGATGTTGTTC
Organism: Tetrastigma voinierianum; assembly: GCA_016808115.1. NCBI lineage: Eukaryota > Viridiplantae > Streptophyta > Magnoliopsida > Vitales > Vitaceae > Tetrastigma > Tetrastigma voinierianum. The sequence continues at coordinate 4,506 of JAEQBH010006313.1, read as the reverse complement.
GTGCTACCAATATTTCCGCTCTACTCCTTCTCCTCGTGTCTGGGGAAGCCGCTTCTACTCGCTACACCCATCAATCGGTCCTTCTCCCATTATTCGTAATCAAACTCCTTATGATCTGTTGTTTGATTCTTCTCCTCCTATAACTTACGAGTCTGATGTGTCCTGCTGGTTCATCTTAAGATCATGAAAGAAACAAATCGCCTCGTCTCGTTTTTGTGTTGTTTTCTTAGGCAGAATTGGTCAAAAGGTTATAGGTGTTATGATCCCATTAGCAAAAGTCTTTGTGTCGGGGCATTTATCTGGGGAACACAAAATGCTCTACCAACCACCACTCCTCTGCTTCCCCATTCCCATCAATCCTCCTCCCGACCTTTTCCCCGAGGAGCTCTCACTTCTATGTCCGGAGCACCCCCCCCTTGGTCTCTTAGTCTTCCCCTCCTATTTTTGATGTTCCTTCTCATGTATCCGGCGAGCTTCCTGGCACTATCATCATCGACATGCCCATCGATATCGTCCCACTGTGGATCATGTCGGCTATTTTGACTCCATGCACTTCGCCATTCTATCCGGTAACTACTCTTCCTTCTCACCTTCGTGGACTTCCATCAAGTTCTTCTCTGCTTTTCCAGAACTCGCACTTTCATGATGCTTCCTCTAACCCTTATGGTTAAAGCTATGAAAGAAGAAGCTTGATGCACCGCATAAGACCGGGACATGGGATCTGGTCAGGGTCTCCTCTAGAAAATCACTGACGGCAAATGGGTTTATAAGATCAAGACTCGATCGGATTTATAATCGTTGATCGCTACAAAGCTCGCCTTGTTGCTATGGGTTTTACCTTGAGTAATGGGATTGATTATGAGGAGGCTTTTGCTCATGTGGCTCGACTTTCTTCTATCATGACTCTTATTGTCGTTTCTTCAGCTCGCAAATGGCCACTTTTCAAATGGATGTCAAAAATTATTTTCTTAATGATGAACTCTCAGAGGAAATCTATCCCGGACTCGGTTTGGATCTACCCAAACGGGTCGGGCTCGGGAAAGGGGTCCCACATGGCTATGTAGTTCCACATTCACGGCATTCTCCGCTTGTCAATCCGCCCCGTTTGTCATTCGCAGCAATGTGATCTCACATTCAACATTGCAATCTCACATATGGCTATAGAAGTCGATATTCACGCATGCATTCAGCCATGAACTGGCCCCGTTTGTCATTAAGTAGTACGCGATCTCATATCTGGGCTTATTGCAATCTCACATATTATATAGAAGTCGACATTCACGAGTAGATTCAGGCTGCGGAATCTGGCCCGTTTGTCATCAAGAGTACGTGGATTCCTCACATTCACATATTGCAATCTCATATATGGCTATAGAAGTTTCTACATTCACGCATGCATTCGCTGCGAATCCCGCCCCGTTTGTCAATATTCGCAGAGCTGCGATTTCGCATGGAACGCATCAGAACGCCTCCATCCTAATGCAATGTATGTCGTAACACCAGCGTGAGTGCCAAAGCACCGACGTAACGCACTCATTCATTCATCGGTCCAGGTCGCCATACTATCATATGTCTTTAAGAACCGTAACTCATCTTAATCACATTCTCGTCTCATATCATTTATGTAGATCTTACTCAAGTCTTTATCTGTCCACAGCCTCTGAACTGGTCATCACTTGTTCAATCATGTATTTCATATCATTCGTTATCTTTTCCTCGATTATATGTGATAATAATCATATATAACTTAATCCATATTATGTGTTAATGATATATTGCCTTCTATTCATGTTCATGTTTCAGTTCGTTTTCATATTTCATCATATCTATGTTTCATGAACACATCTATACATATTGCATTTCCTATAATTTTATTTCTGCCCATTACATATGGAATTTCATACTTGTACAAAGATATGCTCCATATATTTCACACATCATTCATGTATTCTTGTTCCTCTCTATGAATCTACTACTAGAAATTAAACTATTCCAATTGGATCATCCAAACTCAAGTTATGGCATTCTCATGCCAAACTAGTCATATTGCCCATATTACACAAGGGATAGTTTGAAATACCCATTTTCAAGGGTCTTAACTCCATATTTTACATTGGTTCTTTGTACTCCTTTAAAGCTAAGGTGCTAAGGGTTCTTCTCCAACTGGAATCACCCAAATCGGAGCAATCGAAAACTGCCATGTCCCAAACAACCGAGACTACTCTATGTTCAAACTCCAGTCCGTAAATCAATTTGAACATAGCCCCACTTTGAGTGAATTTATAGGCCACATAGAATCGGAATTTGAAGGTACCTATTTCAGGGTGTTTTGTTCTCCTTGAAGTCTAGTTTAACCAGCAACTTGAATCACTCAAATAGGATAAGAAATGACCGAGTTATGGCCAAAATACTGACACTAGTCTAAAATATATGATCGGCACCTGGTGACCAAAATCCTGCACCTGCATCACCCGACGTATCACTAATGGTACCGTACCACTGCTTGGCATCGGTACCACCGGTGCTGCCCAGAAATGGTGGTTTTTCTCCCATTTTTCCATATTTTTCTACCCAAAACATCTCAATACTCCATACACACATCAAAACCACTCTATATCCATCTTGTACCTCTATTCTATTTAATTCATCTTTTAATGGTGGTTTAGAACTTCACATACCCAAACCCTAGGTAAAAGTCCAAGAACCCATACCAAAGTCCACCATATTTATACAAAAACATAGAATTAAGGGGGATTCCATGCTTATATTAACCAAGCTAGAGTTTTTTCAACTCACTTCTTATCTAAACCTAGGTTAGGATCAATTCTAACTAAACCCTAGGTTTGGAACCCATAAAAATCCCTACCAAAGTCCAAAATACACATGATTCCATATTCAAAGTCCAAAAATCATAGAAATCCTTACCATGGTCCAATTATAACAAAAATCCAAAGATCCATACTCAATGTTAGATTCCATACCTTTTTGCTCTTCCTTTCTTCTTCTCTTCTCTTCTTCTTCCTCTTTCTTCCTCCCTTCTCTTCTTTCATTTACTGGTTCCTCAAAATGAGAGACCAATTAACCTTATCCATATTTTTGAGTTAAGGCCATGTTTGGCCAAGACAAATAAAACTCATTTTTGGTTTTAAGTCTCTCTAATTGCCTTTAAGCACATAACTCCTTCTATTTGCATTTCATATGACAACCTCTGCCTTTCCCCAGACCACTAGGTCCTCAAGTGGTAAATGACATATTTACCCTTTGCTCTCATATTAATTTTCGGGTCTATCGTTTTATTTCCGAAAAATTCCATTTAGCTTATAATATACCCTAAACAAGTCCGAAAACTGTTAGGGTATATTTCGGGGTGTTACACCATATGCATCGCAAGCGCATGTAATCATAGGTGCGAGCGCATTTATACGAAAGAAAATAAAAAAAGGAAAATATTAAAGGAATTTAATGGAAGAGCTTGCGGAGAATTGAATAGAGATTATCCACAATTCATGTCTGAGGAGCCTAAGGAATTGTTTCGAGAGTTATCCAACAAATTCGCCGATAGTAGTCCAAATATATTTACCGAAACTCAGAGTACGTTCGAGAACAAACACCTTGGTTTAAACGAAGTTTTCAAGACATTTGGCTTAGGTACGTGAGGAGTCGTTGAGGCCTCTGGCTGGAGTAAGGAGCGCCTCATCCATCATGTGTATATCAAGTAGATAATGTATTTGCTTGAGCAGGCTTGGTTGCCATTACATGTGCACTTAGGTGGGGAGAACCCAGTGTAGGAAATTATCACTATCGCATTGCTCACCTCGTCGAGGGAACATTATTTCCGTGTAATAAGGAGGTTCGTGAAGACGGCGCTCATCAAAGGCCGCTGAATGCTCACATGTGGCTTTGGTATTTATTTTTGTAAAACATGTATTAGAATTCAAATTTTAATATATGTTGTATTAAGAAAGATAATCAACTCTCGAACTATTGTAATATAGTTGGTTGATCTTTGCAGTATTGACAATGGGCCCATGGCCATTTTGTTACTCTCATGTATGAGTTCATGATATGAGACACGGGTATTCGTGAAGTCGACGGCAGGGTCACCACCCCGGATCGGGCCGCCACCTGAAGAACTTGTCATCATACTTTAGGTGTTGAATAATCTCAACATCTACATTTTCTGATTTAGGTGGCTACTAGCCAACCTTCTTTGATTGTTATGTTTGGGAACTCACGACATTTGCAATGTATGCACTATTGTATGCGAACAATTGCAAAACCAAGGCACCAGCCAATTTTCGACACCTGCTGATTAAATTTACTTAATAATTTTGGAACAGATTACGTTGTCAGATAGCACACTGACGGCATTACATTCTCACCTGCGGCCATAGTGCCTACTTTATTTATTTATCAGATTGACTGAATGATAAAACCCAAACCCTCTTCGAATAAAGCCAAAGATCTACATCACAGATTTCCCTAGTTCTTAAATTCCTTCCATTA
>JAEQBH010006312.1:0-176479 GCA_016808115.1 Tetrastigma voinierianum | reverse complement strand
GGTCATGATGTGTTGTTAGATACCAATCTTGGCCTTAATTGATAGACAGATCAAGTAGCCAACATGGAACCTTAATGGGTGCTTTGCCAGAAGAGTGTGGGGCGTGTGAAGCCCGGTTTGGATGTGATCCGAATATGAGGGTGATTCGTGAATGAAATATCACGGGATTAATGAATCCTTGGATCGAAAGCCCTCGCCCAGAGATAATAGGCTTGGAGCTTGTACCTCTCGGCTTAGGTGTGTGTGGGACTACGCCCATGCTTGCATGGGGATGCGTGTATCCTATCATCATATTGTGAGGATTTCTGATCGTGGAGCATGATGGGGGGTTTTCTATCAAATGGGAATGCTATAGAGCCCCAGAGGGGAAGATGACCTTTTGAGAGAAAGGTTCATGTGAAGGCGAGTATATCATCTCCGAAAGTGTTCTAGAGATTGAGAGAGGAGACCGTTTTAGCTTCTCTTGGATCGGGACTTGGCTAGCAGGGACCGCTTTCGGCCTTGCTTGGAGGTTGTCGGCTTCACTCTTCGTGTGGATCAGTGAGGCAAACCTAGAGGACTTGGTTCGCTCCGATACAAAACTACCCCGACCATCGGCTCGGTTTTGGGCAGATACAGGTAATCCTACACCCAGCGCCTAACATTATCGGCGGTTTTGATCTTGCTAGGGGGTCGCTGGATGTTTTGTTGGGATTTTTGTATTTCATGTATTATGGCAAGTTGCCTCCGAAGAGCCCATGGATTACAACTCGTAATGATACCACAACTGGTTACGGCATAATATGTTCGCCGGTTCCTATCACATTAAATAATCGCTCACCCATAAAAACCGAGAACTTTGTAGGGATTTAAGTTTAATATGAATATCATGCCTCGCTTACCCTCCACTTACGTGCATCACCACTGCATGTGAGTTAAACAAATCAAATAGTGTCCTTCATGGACTTTCAAATTAACAAATAAGAAATAAATTGCATAGAGATGGCTCGAACCCAGGACCTCCTGCCCAATTAAGCTCTGATACCATGTTAAACGACCAACTCTCCTAAAAGCTCAAGCTTGTAGGATTTGATTTTAATATGAATATCATGCCTCAAACACCGAAAATTGCCGAGAGTTAATCATCTGCAAGTTAGACCTTTTTATTGCATGCACAAGGACTATAAGAGGAGAACATTTTAAAAACAGTAGTCATATGATCAGTTGCTCTAGAATCAATTATCCAAGATAGAATAGAATTAGGAACAACACGAAAAACACAGTGACAGAGGGTTACGCCTGCACAAAGGACAGTTTAGGTGAATAATTGTATAGATGCTCTAATTGCTCCTTAGGTAAAGATTGCATCAATTTATTGAAGGCTCATGATCTACTCAACGGTGAGATAAAGAGGGCTGAATTCTGGGAATAATAATCGGATTGGTATAGATGTGGTAGAAACAATAGGAGTGGATTGTTGAACTGGGTTTGAAAGAACCATAAGGGCAACAGGATTTCTTTGAGTGTTAGTCATCCCAGTTACTGTATGACCTCATTATTAGTAAAGGAAAAAGAGAGAAAAAAATGTCCTAGCTGATACCATGAATGTTTTCAAAAAAGTAGCTTACTCTCATTCATATTTGTCTTAAATTTCATGAACTAGTACAAATATATATTAGGGAAGATCCCATATTAAGAAAAAACAGCAAGAGGAAGAAAAACCCCAATCATCAATCTCAAGCTAGAAATCTGGAAACTGATTGCTAATCAAATCACAAATATTAATCCAACCAATCCAAGCTAGAAATCTGAAGTGATAAGCTATTCAAATCTGAGCTAGTAATTTCCAGGTAAAGTTCTGATTATTTCTAAAGTCACACAGAGTGACATTGATGATACTTTGAATGGATTGGAAGAGTGTTGACATAAAAGTATATAAGGCCTCACGAAAATCAGCATTGCCAATCGTCTTCCTAGAGCTCAAGTCTTGAAAGACACAAGATTTAGCAAGGAATTTAGTTTCTGATTAAGGTCACGATTTAGATTACTGATTGAGATGAGGATTTACAGTGAATCAGACACAAATATAGCACACAGATTTGAAAAAAGTATCTGAGAGACAAATATTCCTGTTCCGACCACAATTGTAATACATACTATTTGAAGGTTATTTACAAGGTGGTAGGATGTGAAAAGTGATTTGTCACCTCGCTTTGGTTGATGCACCGAGTCTCTACTATCCAAGATGAGAGGGAGATTTGGCTGCCCTGCTGAATGTGTGGAGTTGTTTTTATTTTACTTTACTGAATGTGGTGTTATTATTAGCCTTGTGTAAGTTGCTGAAGTTCAACTGTTCCTTAGTAGATGGGGACAGATTACAAATTGAGATACTAATTACTGGTGGCATTCCCTTTATCTTCATGATCTTGATTTATCTTCTAGTCAGAAGGCTTTCCATGTAATTTCCAACAAGTTTCCTTCAAATGTCCAGGCTTTCAAGATGATCCTCCAGGCGACCTTTCCTTTGTTCGAGTTGGTACTTTTAGAATGGGTCTGAGCAATGACCACCCGGATCTGATGGATTTTCTTTGACTGCTGCAAGTACTGGAATTTCAGGAAGCGTGGGACAGTTAGTTGTCCCAGAATAACCTGCGTTTTGGCTCTCCCCACTAACGCACCTCAGAAAATACCTACTGTAAACTTGGTAGTGGTTTTGTTCGAGAATTCTGCCTGCCACCAAAGAGATTTGTCAGTCCCATCAAAATTTGAAAACACACTTAGTCTCACGATCTTCTTAAAATAGCTACCACAGTCTTCAGGACCTTCCATTCATGTGTCTCAAACAAAGTCTGGTGCTGCCAATGTCGGGTGGTCGTGAAATAGTCTGTCACAGAGTTTTACGCCAGCGAAAGGTCTTGAAGTACTATCTAGAGAAAAGCTTGGCTGTGTTTTACTATGGAGAACTTTTCACGTGTGTTGCTTCCCAATTTCTTTTGCCATGGTGTACAACAAGAAATTTTCTCCTATCTCAGTTTTCATAGAACTGATTAAAACAAGACAACCATATTGTTCTCTGTTCTCTAGATTCTGTATTTGCTTTTTCTTAGGTCTGGTTTTGGGCAGCACCAGTGAACATCTTAATCTTGATTGCTGAGACCTTTGGGGCAGTTGTGGCCATTAAGTTTGTGGGTGGTGTGATGGGATGAGATTATTTTCTATGATAGCTGGTGTTAGCCGAGGAACAATAGGAATATTGGAAAAGGATTAGGTGTTGATGGATCCTGCTGGATGTCTGCTCGGACTCTGCCATGAAGGTGATTTGGAAGGAAGGGAGGCTAAGAGTTACAGATTGAGAAAGACTGGGTTTCAGAACCTAATGCTCTGATACCATGAAGCTGTATAAGATTTTCAACAAATAGCTTCTTGTATTACTTCTTAGGTGGATACATATATATACATGACAATTGATTCTGATGACCTTGATTGTCTCCAATAAATTAGGGTCAATATAATAAAAAAATCTTACCTAATATACAATAGAATATCCAGGGAATAAATAAGAATATACACTAGGGTACAGGAAACCAATCTAAATCAGGACTACAATAATACGCCCAGATTAATTTCCTACATTAAGCATTTAATGCTCTTAAACTGGGTGACAGTGTGGTCCTGATCATGCCTGCATCAATATATCTCTTACATTTCTGGTAGCATGTGAGTATATAATAGATTATGTTGGTTACCAATAACAAGCTTGATTTTCCTTCTATCTATTCTATCTTTTTCAGGGAACATGCCATGATTGCTGGGTTTGATACAAATGTAGATGAGTACATATGATCATATCATGGGCAGGGCTCTGTGTTCCTTCCCTCTTTAAAGATCTGTCTGAATGATTTCACTGGAGGCAGAGAAGTGAGGTAGGATTCACGTCCTTACAGTGAGTCTCAATATCATTCAAAACTTATGGAACAAAGTTCTGCAGCCTTTTGAATTATGAAGATTCTTGTACCTTGTTGGAAATTTGACTCATTAGCTAAGAATCTGATTAAATCATATATGTTATCTGCTCAGTGCCTGATGGCAAACCATTGATTGGACCTGTTCCTGGCTTTTCAAATCTTCTCCTTGCAACTGGACATGAAGGAGGGGGACTTTCAATGGTAACTGTACTACTCTATTCTCTCTATGTTAGCAGAACAAGAAAATTAATAAAATCTAGGTTTAATTTACCTCTCATCACCTTATTATGTATCTTGTTGTCTGCATTATTTAACATGTAACTAAGAGTGCATAATGTTGTAAAAAAAACACTAAATTGCATAATGATGGATCTTGTCATATTATGTAACTTTATCTGGATCTGGCTTATGGCATAATAGTTGCTAAATATCATCTGCTTGAAAAAGTAACTAAACAAGCATTCATCATCTTGGCCCAAATTTCAGGCATTGGGAACTGCTGAAATGGTTGTTGATATGGTGGTGAGCGCGCATGGGAAAAGTTGATTATTCCCCTTTTCTGTTCAAGGTCGATCACGGTTGATAAATGTAGGCCAAATCAGGGTCTTTAGTGCATACAGGTATATTCACTTTTTCAAATTTGTGCGTTTTTACTCATGTTGCCATCTTCCATAATATTAGTTTACTGCTTTTTATTTCCTATAATTACATTACATGCGTGTATCTCAAGAGAAATTTCCTTAACGTGTGTCCATTTCTTATGATGCAGTATGTATGTATCCAATAATTTGGAATATTAGACTTTCTAGTTATTTAATTTGATTTAAGAGTTCCATGTCTGCATAAATGTTCAATCTAAGAATGTGATTGAAGCACCTAGCAAGTGTTCAGAATGTCAAATGTAATCATATTTGCATTTGGAGTAATGAGCGAGTTAACATATCTTGATTATACAAGGTAACTCTTATGGAAGCTTTCATGGCATAAGTACTGATCTTGAATATTCCATAATACATTACATAAATTGAGCTAGATGGATATGCTGTTAGGAATCCCCTTTCCTGTGATGCCTTTAGCATGTCCTATATTTGATGTGTCAGGGTACAAATTTTTGTATGGTATCTTGGCAGGTCCTTTTCTGTTCTTCAGCTTGGGATCCCTGTTCCTTGCCAAAATTTTTCTCTCTACCTTCTGAAGTTCTCACGAAGCTTCTCAAGTCTCTTTGTTGAACCTCTTCATTGTCTATCCTCTGGTGATGGGTCCTGGCCTACTTCATCAATGTGTGTGAGAAGAGTACCTTTATCAATGCTACACACCAATGGTCATCTCAATTCTTGTAGGCAGCATTTTAAGATAGTATCTGTCTGGATCTTTAAGAAATCAGCAAATTCTAATGTTCCTTCCTCTGGAATGAATTTACTACAGACATAGTCGTGGGGCGATTTGGAGGGTAGCCAGCATATGCATAATGGCCAAAGTTGACTCTGGCATGAAGAAAGAGCTGATGCGATCCATGTGTGGGTGGTCAAAGAAGCTCTATTAGGTCATTAAAGTTGTCATTGGATACCACCATGTCTCATTGCGCTTGTCACCATGACCCACATTTTAATCTCAGCCACCATGTTTGTAATTCACATCCAGACCTGACCAGAATTGTCATTTTGTGTAGAAAGTGACAGGCCTCTGACCATGTCTTGATAGTGATCCATATCTCAGATTGCATCTGCACCATAAGGATAGTCTTCTAAGAGTAAATAAACTCCAGAGGGACGATCTGGATCCTCTAAAGCCAGGCCCCTGCAAATATCATGGCATGAGGGAATTATTTTGGAAAATGGAAGCATGTAAAAGTTGCCTATTATTCCAGGACTAGTCACATTATGTTTGTATAAATTCATATTTAACCTTGATCTTGTCAGCCTAAATATCTGTCATTATGAAAGACTAATACTACTTGATTTATGTTATACATGCATGTAACTCTGTCTTGGCAGCCCATTCTATAGTATGTGTCATGAATACATGCACATAATATATTAATGCGCAGTGTATCTGCATCCTACCTTTGAATGACCTAAAAAACAAAAAGGTTTCCCTCACAGCCTTTGGTGATGTTGTTCAAATATTGCTTGCACTGCCCCAATGGTTGGAATTCAACTTAGTTCAAGTGATGATCAGGACAATCCTCTGGGGTGGTTACCTAGACTCAAATTTGTCGGGCTTGAGTTTTTATCTTTAGGAAAAGGAAAATATAAAGAGAAGAGGTATAAACCTTAGAGTCTTATTAAAGCTTTGTAGGAGTTTCACCTAGAAGAAAATCAATTGAGGATTGTAATATTTGCACAGCAAAATTAAATATTATTAATATCAATCAAATTTCAAACATCAATTGAAAGCTTTATTTGTATTGAAGCTATAAGAAATTGAAAGTGTACTAGGGCTTTAATAACCAATTATGACTCTAAATTAATTTGATTCAGTTACTAATCTGAGTGACTCCGATTATTGATCCGAATTTAACTTCTGAGAGTACAAGTAATGCTTCTTTATGTATATCTTGAAAGTCATCCTCACAAATTCCTTGTGACTTGGAAAAAACCTAACAACCTTGAGTTTGGTGATTTCTCTGATTAGTTTTTTTTTTTTTTGGTAAATGAGCGAGCGGTATATTAATCAAAAAGGAAGAGCAAGAGGCTCCTTGTTTATCTGAAATTGCCTCTGAGGAGAGGCATTTATCTGAGAAGTTGAAATTTTGAATGATGCCTTCCATACCTTTCTTTCTTCTCCACTTGCTCTTTACCCTTGTGAAGATAAGACATTAATATCTACACTTGTTCGATTTCATGCAGAGACAATTATCAAACTTGACCTATCGATGTTTTGAAACATTAGTGATTCTAAGTATCATGCATCATCAACCATTATAAAAAGCGTTCTTCCGTGCCTTTCTTTTTGTAAACTTAGAGATATATATATATATTTAAGCGACTACTCTCACCAAAAGCTCGAGCTTGTAGGTTTTTGGGTTTAATATGAATATCATGCCTTCAACTCCTCCCTCACGTGCGACCACAGCTACATGCGTGGAGAGTCAACCAGGCAAATAGAGTCCTCCCATGGACTTTGAATCAACAAATGGGATATAAATTGCATAGAGGTGACAGACCCCGAGGACCTCTTGCCACGCGGGCTGCGATACCATGTTAAGCGACGACTGCACTAAAAGCCGAAGCATGGGTTTTAGGTTTAATATGAATATCATGCCTTCGCAGTCTCTATATATTCTTCCATGTTTTCTACGTAATCTATATAGATATGGTGAAGGGAAGAATTGTATTTTCATTGATCCTGAAATAACCTGTTATATACAGAGACCAATCCACAAGTAAATAGGAAAGAATAGAAGTTTCCTAACTCACATGTTTCCTTTCCAAACTAGTTTCTAGTGCAGATACTAACATTCCCCTCGAGTTGGAGCATGAATTTGTTCGACTTGTTATAAAATAAATGACCTGATCCACGGCCCAGGTTTGTTAAGATATCTCGTAATTATTCTCCAGTCAGCTTTACATATCATAGAATCGGCTTGTTGGATCTTACCATGACAAAGTAGCCAGATCATCTCGATATGTTTGAGTACATTGTAGGAAATATCGGGTTAGATGCTACATATCATGTGGCCAGTTCCTGCAAGCTTGGCTGGTGTAAAGTTTGATGCCACTTCCGCCAAATAATGGCGTATCACGTGATCTGCCCATCTGGGCGAATTGTCTTAACTACATACTCTAACCGCCTTTAGGCAGCGGGGCAATGACTTTCTTCGTATTGCCAAGATCGTAATTTCCTCGAAAGAATGTAAAATCCTAAGGTGGATCTCACATCTTCCTTAGATCTTGCCAATCGTGTCGAGGAAAAACACTCGAATTCTTGTATGCTATGCTTATTATCTGACATTCCATATGCAAGGCTTCTTTTAAATAGCATAAGATATGCTTCTGATTACTAATAATAAAGTGGCTTGTAAGGAGATAACATATATTGACTCAAAACACTTACTGAATAAGCAATATCCGAAGATAATTCAATTTCCCAACCAATCTTCTGTATCTCTCAGGATCTTCGAACAATTCTCCTTCCTTAGTGAGTTATACATTAGGAGCCATAGGGGTACTACAAGGTTTGGCGCTAATTTCCCTTTCTTGGATAAAATATCAAGTACATATTTCCTTTGAGATAATAGAATTCCACCTTACTTTACTGACTTCCAGCACCCGAAATACTTGATATTCCTAAATCCTTTTTGTGTGAAATTGACAATGAAAAGGATTTAGAGATAATATACCTTTGAGTCAATTCATTGATAATGATATCATCCACATACAACCTTACCATTAAAATAATACTAGAAGCTGAATGTTTATAGAAGGCAAGAAATTAATTGAACATATTACGTGCGAATGCCCCTCCAGCCCTTTATTGAATTTTCGAGGCCAAGCCGCGGGGACTCTGTTTTAAAACCATATCGAGATGTTGAAGGCGACATGCCTTCACATCTCCCCTGGCAGCTAAACTGCTGGAGGGTTGATCCGTATAAACTTTCCTAAAGATCTCCATGTAAAGCGCGTTCACACGATATCAAGTGATCTGAGTTCAATCATAAGATCGTGAGGAGATAAACAGCTGCTGGACATATGTGGCTTTGCTCTGAGAAAATGTATCAGAATAGCCCAGAAGCTAGAGTGGTGCGAAATTTGCCATATGTATCTGGGACGGATGATCCCAGCAGCAGGCCGTAGGTTCAAACTTCACTGTTTGGCGTGAAAATGACCCATTAGCCTTCTTGCCCAGGGGCACGAGTCCCATGTACCATTGTTGTCGTCCCAAGGCTGCACACATCCACCATATGTGCGACGAGGTGAGATAAAGCCTCACACGGAACAAAAGTGAGGGAAGAGAGATAGAATCGAGGGAATCTGATAAAGAAAGACAACGAGAGGAGGAGGGCGTGAAGAATGGTTATAGGAAACAAACGAAGAAGAGATTAGGTGAGCACAGCGGCGTTTACCTTTAAAGAGGAAGCCTTGTCGAAGATCATAATTCTCATTGGATTTGATGATGAAAGCGTAGGTGTTGGAATAGAGGCGGAGGGTTACGGTGCAGGGAAGTATGCAGAGTAATGGGGTTTAATAGGAGCGAACTAGAGCGGTGGTGGAGCGAGCGAAGCTAAAGTAGGGGCCCGATAAAGGCTTAGTATAGATCGATGATAAATCATCATCCTCCCTTGACTGGCGTATGATGGTGGCAGGAAGGGGTAGTCTCACGAAAGAATGCAACATCGATGAAAACACGAAATGCGTCGAAGCGGAATGATAACACTATACCCTTGCGAACCGCGAGAATATCCCGCAGATGCACTTCAAGGGACCCGGATCAAGTTTAGAGACTTGAGGACGGATAACTTCGAACTCAAAACAAGTGCATTAGATACCTTAGGATGATAAGAATTAACGAACAACGGATTATTGGAAGCGACTAGTGGTAGGGTAGCGTGATTTAGGCTGATGGTGGCATCTGTTGTCGATAACCCGGTGATGAGATTGCATCATTTCCAACGAAAGTGTTTAGGGACATGCATTTGGAGCAAAGAGCTCGGGAGATCTCGAGAAGGTCTTTATTCTTTCTCTCGACTACCTGTTTTGAAAGGGTGTATCAACCTGAAATCGATGGAGAATCCATTGTAACATGAAGGGGTATTTGAAAAGGTTATGACAAATATTCCTTAGGCGTTATCACTTCAATGTTGACGAAACGTAGGTGAGTTTGAGATTTCAGCACAAAGGCTGGCAAATGAGACAGCTCGAACGACTTTGCCAGGTAAGATAAAGTCAGTGGCGTGAAAAATCGTCGGCAAAGCCGCGAAATAATTAAACCCGATGAGAACATAAATGAGATGAGGACACAAAACATTAAGACGAACAATTCAAAAGGGCGCGGAGAGCTTCGTTTATTGACTCTGTGACTCAGATGCACACGATGAAACTTAGCATATTGACCTGACCGGAGTTCGATGAGAGGATATACTAGAAAACTAAGAATATGGCTTCTTCCAATGAGAGAGAAGGATAACCACAGACCGACAAATTGAATGGGGTGGCTGAATTGTTCGAGTGAGGATAGACTGAAAGCGAGAATATAGTTTCTTGACAAAGAGAGAAGAGGACTTGAAAGCGGCAATGTAATTCGAGATGGGGTAACAACTCAGGAACAAATGACAAACTTTAGCTCGTTTGAGGATGGGACCCTGAACTCGCGTTACAGACCGATAATTGGCCCGTCGAAGATCCTGAAATCAATGATGATTGAGAAAGAATGAGATCTTTGCGATTAAGTGTGCTAGTGGTTTGGTCACCATTAAATTAAAGAGAATTGTAGTAAACTGAGAGCTGACGGTGGTTAAGTGATTAGAAGTGGGATGAATTGTCTCCCCAGCTTGGATACAGATGTTGACTCATCTGCAAGGGTAACAATAGAAGTAGAAGGGTGAGACTGAAATGTAGTAAATAAATTGGAATTTCCTGTCATGTGGTCGGTAGCTCCAGAGTTAATGACCCATGTGGAGGAAAATGAAAGAAAACATGTGTTGGTTTGACTCGGCGAGTGTGGTTGAAGTAGATCTGGCTTTTAAGTGATTTCGATAATGAAACGGAGGAATGAAATTATCGATTTTATTACGCCAACTTCCTGCGGATTCAACGTATATGTCTGGATTATGGCAATAATGACATAACCTGTGAGAGTTTCTTATTGCGATCACATGGCAGGATGTTCAAATGAAGCCTACAAATCAAAAATTTTAAAAATAAGTTTGCAAGAAAAAGAACCATTTATAATGAAACACACACCGAATGTATTTTGGTCCCCGAAAACCCTGAAATCACCTCTTGAGATCTCGAAAGAATCAAAAGGAAAAATAGGAAGAAACCAGATAAACATGGTTGGCGGACCTGAAATCCTTTAGAAAAACATTGTTGTAGGTATCATTATAAGGAAGCGAGTGGTGCAGGGGAGGAAGCTGTCGGTGGCAAACGGTGATGTTGGAGGAGGAATGTCGTGGAAGGTGCGTCATGCGCCCTCAGATAGCCAAACGATGATGACAACCTGAGACACTTTGGAGGCGCTTAGGGGACTTGTTGTTGGAGCTCCTTCCGCCGATGGATAGATCAGGTGACCATGATTCGAGTGGGTGGTCATGATCGGATTTAGTTCTTGGGTTGTAGTCGGTGACGGATTTTTGCTTTCGAGATTTTTTTCGAAAAAATTTGCCTTTTTCTAAACAAATTAAGCCTGGCTTTGATACCATGTATTGAGGAAATGGTGAAGGAAAATTTGTATTTTCATTGATAAAAAACGCGACATTATATACAAGACAATCACTAAATCAAATAGGGAAAGAATATATGAAGTTTCCTAACTCTTAATTGTTCTTTCCCTGACTAGTTTCTAATTCTATATCTTATAAAATTTTATCAATCATGTGATGATGTTTTGCTTTAGAAAGTCAAATATGTCAGTTCTTCTAAAGCACACAACTTCTTTGAGCTCTTACATTAGTTGATATGGGATTGGTTCCATCGCCATTTGCATTAAATTCATCTTGACATTCATATTCTTACTTTTGTAACTGACTTAGCTGTACATAAGTATTTGGTGGTTCTTCTAGTTTCAACGTCTCCAAAGCATATGAGTTTGTCAGGCTTACATCATGCTAGTGGTTGATGATGACTAAGCTCTCTATTATGTGAATTTGATACACCTATAATTTCTAACCTTTGTTAATCAGTAGCATCATTTCTTATATTGCTTTCCTTCCATATTTAAACACATAAAATTATAACATGAAAGAAATTACGAAAATAAATAAATAACAATAATAATGAGTTCATTCATTCATACAAGTGCTTACTTGATAAATGAAATTAATAATAAAAACTTCTTTCATAGCTACCTTTATCATCGCTGATATTTACTGTGAAACCTTCTTTTCTTGACATGTCGATTTTTAGCAGAATCTTTCCCGACTCAAAGCAGGAAGGGCTTTTCTCTGCTTTTATCTCTGCCAGAATAACACCTTGGCGCCTTTCTTAGTTGGCGCTACATTTTAGTTCTTGGATACAATGGCAACTTCTTTATTGAGTTCTTTTCTTCTATTAAGAAGCATGATATTCATATTAAACCCATATCCTACAAATTTGAGCTTTTGAAAGTGGTTATTCTTGAAGGCCTTCAAAAGCTTAGGGTTAAGATATCGGAAGAAGAAAAAGATTCTGAGCCACAGATGAAGCTAAAAAAGGAATTTTGGTTCAGAGATGAATTGATTGCTCTCTCATCGAGATGTGATGGTTGATTATGATAGATTTGATCGAGGTGAGATTTGTTAGAATGTCTCGGAATTCTTTAATTGATGGTAATTCCTTATTTTTAAAGAAGGAGATATTGTATAGGTCTAGGTTGTTATATTATTGTAATATTATATTTCCTTATAATAAGGAAAGTTATTAGAAATATCCTTTATGTAAATATTATGGGTGATGAGGGAAAAGTTATGAGAGAGATATGCAAGGCGTGTAAAGATGTAAGAAGAGCGGGGAGGCTCGGTGCAGACAACAAAGTTTTTGTGCGGGTATGGATACAAAGGAATGAGAAATGTGTGGAATGTTTAGGGAACCAAAATGTATGCAATTGATCCTTTGTAATATTTTATGGGTATAAGTGGAAAAGTTCTCTCATCAGTGAATATAGGCAGAATTGGTTGAACTGTTGGTGATGTAACCTATGGAAGTAGTATAATCAGCGTAATTTTATTTCATTAAAGAGATATCTTGTTGATGAATAGTTAATTCCACATGTCATCCAACATGTAACTTGATAGTTCGACCTAAGGTTGACATGAAATATAGCTCGTCGTCCTTGCTCATTATTGGTGGAACGATAATGAATTAAGACTAGTGCGGAATTATGACTAATGATCATGTGGATGTGATATCAAGTCGACTCATAACAAAACCTGAGTTAGTGAACATTGTGTGAATCTCGATCCATTATGAGAATACTACATGGGTTGCATGTCATCATTACAATTCTCACTATAGTGATGTTTTTTGGTCTCGAGCCTAAAACCACCATGAGTTCTACATGAGGAACTCTATGTTTTTATTATATTTGACATCATCTATAATAGGTGATAATACATGTGTAGTTGGATATAAAATGAATCATGCGGAGGGATATGGTGATGAGAAGAATTTGTCCCTCTTTTAGAGATATTCATAGGCCTGCCGAGTGAGGCTGAAAATGCATGATTGTGCTCAAATGAATTAATAAAGGTTATTAATATCATTTGTCTTGTCGATCTACTTTAGTCGAGTGTCCACATGATACTAGTGAGACGCGTGTCTTGGCGCCACGTTCATCTCTCAGGTTTTTCGATACGCTCATGTGGATGCCCATGGAGGAGTCTGAGTGCATTATTTTGCCACCAGGTTTGGCGAAGATCTTCACACACACACACAGGCAAGGAAGAACCTTTGGTACAAAAGAAGGTAATTTTCTATCCATTATCAACTAATCAAGCACATATGTGGATGGGTTTATGGGCGAATTTTTATTTTATTTTCCTTGCTTCTTGTTTGGCAGTGCATCGCCACAGAAACCCGACCACCAGTCGCATTAAGATCACGTGCATCTTTATGCTGGATTCGCCTGTTTTTGCGCTGCGGGGTGAATATTCTCATGCATCAAGCCGATGTCATTACAAATTGGTGCTAGGGTGGTTTGGTGGGAGGAATTAAACGAGTTAATGCACATCTCTAATTTGATATTTTTAACATTGTGTGTTGTCACATAAGGAATGTTCTGTTTGTTTGGTTTGTTTTGACTCTCTCCGTGGGGGTATGAGGTTGTAGGTGAGGGGTGTTAAGCGTGATACTCATATTAAACCCCGAATCATAAGCAGACTTTTGGAAAGTTAGTTGTTAACATCTTCTATAGTTTCTATTTCTTATTGCTCTCCCTAACTTTGCCCGTTTCGTTAAAGAGTTCTATGTTGCATTCTCGGGTGAAGGCATTTGGTTGGCTGGTGATCTGACTCCATGAGAATGTTGATTCCAAGAGTATGCTTCCAAATATATGTGTTGTATGGGAAATTATTTGTGAATCTTGTGGCCTTTTGGCATTGCTTGATGTTTTCGAAGATTTTGGGATGGTCATGATTGAAGTTTGATCTACCTGTAAATTATTTCTGCCTTCACAAAAAAAAATCTAAGGATTTCTCAGGGGACAATGTATTGCTTTTGAAACTCCATTAGAAATTCTGAAGAAGAAATGACAATGGGTAATAGTCAGACCATTGTTAAAGGATAATCAGAGAAGAACAGTGAAAATTCTCTGGGAATAGTCTCATCTACTGTATCAAGTTTTATTGAATAGCAGGAAGGCATTGTTCATGGCTATGTGTATGTCTTGGTTATGCATATATATGAGAATATTTAGCATTGGAAGAACACGGTTTGAGTTAATTGGAAAGAAAAATACCTTTGCAGTTAAGTCAGCAGGGGAGACCTTGTTCATCAAATCAGTCTCTGTAAATCGCTGAAGATAACTCCATTGAGATATCTCGGTAAACAATATATTCTCCAAGGATCCCACCAGAGTTTATGATACTCGGCTCAGTGCATTTATGTACATGGTGTCTTTAAATGAGGATCAATATCCGGTGGATTGGGTGCATCACATGGCACTGCCTTCTGGTGGCAATGATGAGCGGCTCAACTGCTGCATGGTGTTTAACCTACAAATACATAACATAGCATCTACTCAGTGTTCTTGTAGTTTACAATTTGGAGCTCTTTGAGGAAATAAGATGGTCACAAACTTTGCATCAATCAAAATTGTACACAAATTGTTTGTAAGACTTTTAACAGAAATAACAGTTCATGGTATTAATAAGTATAGCAAGTTTCATAATTTAGAATCACTTGAAATAATTGAGATGTTTGCAATACATGGAATTTCAATATGTTTTGTGAAGCTATGGTGCTGTAGTCAGCAAAATTGTTAGGAACAAATAGGAAAATCATGAATGATTTGAAAATTTTGCTAGACTAGTATGCAAATTGTTCAAATAGCATCACCAATGGCTGATTAATTGATGATAGGCAGAGTCATTAACATAGGAAAAGCTTTGGCAAAAGCCACAGTGCTGCTTCTGTGCCTTTGAGTTGCTGGTAGAAACACCCTATTGATCTCTGTGTCAGCTGAGGAGTCAGGTAAACTTAGTTCTGTGTGCCAGTAGTTTTAGTGTATGATCTGTCCCTTATGAACAACCAGAGTCCGGAGGCATAAACACAAATACCATTTATTCTGTCTAAAAATGGCAAGAGATGGGCGTGGTGATCAGGATAGTATCCTCCATTGGTTGTATTGCCTGTAATGGAGACTTAGATGTTTGAAGGGTTATCTTGGTCAATTGGGATAAAATTATGTTGAGTTGAGCTTTTCATTTACAGAAATGGTTTGCTCTGAAACCAAAAGAGCATGTGTGCATGTGCTTCTTTTCTTAACCTTTCTGTTATAGTAAGATGGTTGGAGAATGTGAATTTGTATCATATTGTTGTAGCTCTCTCTATTGTTTCACAGAAAGTAGATATACAAGGTCCTCAATGAGTATTTAAAACCTAACCACAGGGGATGAAACGGAGGTTACCATCCACCTAGCCCATGCAATATAATATAGAAAATTGGGCCATTTATATGATGTTCCAGCTTCTAAAAGTTAAAAAACTGCAGGCATATGTATATGCGCATGCATGTTGATGTGTGTGAGAGATATAATGAAAGGTGGGGGTTGTGTTTGTGTGGCAACCTCAGTAACTGTGAGACGTCAAGATTGTGCTGTATGTGTGATGCCTTTATCGAGGCTCAGACTCATTTCTGCTTTAGGTGGAAACACCTGTGTATTATAAAATTGGAAAACATTCAGATTGGCGATCTGTGAACGATCTTCAAGGCGAAAGAAAAGAATGGATAAAAACCAGAAACGTTATGAAGCAATCGTATAAAAATTATTCTGAATGGTGTAGCTTGCAAAAAGATCAGAAGGGTGTCCCCAGCTATATGTGAGGTGTTAGTTTGGCCATGAATATGGAAATTTAGATAAAGCTTAAGCACTGGGTAGTGATCTTACCTGTTTATTAGCTGAATACAATGTTGGGGATTTGGCTTAGGTTGCTTAATGTGGCAGGCTTTGATGTGACCTAGAAGGTTGGATGATTTTTAAACAGGTCGGGAGTGGAGTTTGGGAATGAGAAATAAAACTTGGATCAAGTTTAGAAAAGAGAACAGATGTTGATACACCTATAGACATCCATAAAGTGAGCTTTTCTAACTCTACTTCTCTCTTTCTACTTTCATCCATGCTTAACCTTTTCTTCCCTCAAATGTCATCTTACTGCAAATCTCATCTTCCCCTGGAATCTCATCTTCCTTCAAATCCTTTATTTCTTAAATTTTCTTCTCCTTTCATTTGTGATTGCAGATGGTTGTGCGATTGTTGTCTCCTTTCTTGTTGTAGTGGAGGCTGCTATTGTGGTGTCACTAAATTGGTAGAGCAGTATATATAATAATAGGTCGGATCCTAACACTTACAGATTTTCAAAACCAACACTACAGAATAAGAGCCTCCTTAGCCTTTTTCTCTCTGCTGCCATTTACCATCTCTCTTGCAAATTTCATTCACACAGTGTATGCTAACTTGTTATTCTATGAGGGTGCCATTGGGGTTGCTTTGTTGATGTTCTAATTTAGCGAATATGAAAATCTTGAAAATTAGACTGCTTTGTTTGCCCCATAGCTACATCTCACAAGAAATGCTCTGTGTTTTGTTTTCAGGTAGGTGAATTATCTACTATTTTTTGTTGTCTCTTTTTTTTTTTTTTTTTTTTGTGGGTCTTGGGTTTTGTTATCTACAATGTAGGGTTGTGATATGCAAAGCATGATAAATACAACTTAAGACTAAGAAGCAGCTAATTAAATGAAGTACATTTAAGATTTCTGTTCCCATCCAGAAAGCCCAAATATCTAGGCATGGATCTTTAGGTGAACATTCTTAATTTTGGTTTATGAGTTAACTTAGGTTCTAGTGGTATGGTATTGGTTATCTTCACATTGTTACCACGGATCACATGAAAAAAATGATCCACTTTGAATCCATAGACGACAAATAAATCTGAGAGTAGAACTAAAGTAACTAACAAAATTAATTTGACATTGTCCTCTCTATGCAAGTTAGAGTAATTGGGAATTTTGTTAGGAAGTTAGGAAAAAAAAGAAAGCGATGGTTTCACTACTGCGTTAAATTTGGGCAGTCTATCTTTAGATTTTCATTGTCTTGGAACTGTTTTCTTTTATCTTTTTCATTTGTCACCAGCATGTCAAAAAAAAAAATTATGTCTTCTGAGCCTGGATAAACTTTTAAGCTGACATGGATTTACCTTCCTAGTTTGTTACATATCCCTCCCATTCAATTTCATGCCCTTTTATTTTTAATTGGGTGTTACTTTATTTTTAGTATCTCTGTTCCTATCCCCAGGCTATGAGCTAAGTCTAGAATGAGTCAAATTCAATCCCACAAATATTTAGACTTATATCAAGCCTTTGATTACTGTTGGATTGAGCTCAGCAAGCATTTGGCGATGCAAACTCCTCGTCATCTTTCCATGCTGATTCATTTATCTGATAAACAAAATAACCAGTAGAAATAAAAATAACAACCTCCTACTCTCTGAACACACTTCATCCAATTGTAGCAATAGATTATTTCCTGATCCCACCTTCTATTTTTTTGGTAATGGGGTATATGCTTTACCTTTCTTCCTGATTTTCTTTGAAAGGTCATCAGTGCTGATCTTGATTTCTCTTGCATCATCCCTCCACTTCTTGCTTTTTGTGTGTCTAGAAAATGTTGTTTATCTGTCAGCATGACTCACAACTATCAGATTGTTTGGGATAGCGCCTCAGGGATAGGAAAATGTACAATAGCCTGTAGGACTGAATTCTCTATCAATTCTGATAGTTTCTTGGGACCTCAGTTGCTCATCTGGAGGAACATATATCCAGGTTGAATTTCGCTGGCGGCTCTAGGATCTAAACATTAGTGATCCATGTGGCAGTAAGTTATATATTATAGCTGTGAAACTAAGGAATAGAAAAATGAATTAGGTGTTTTAGACCTACAGCGAAAATATGCACTTCTGGAATCCTGAATCTAGACATGAAAACAATCTATGCCAGCATATGGTCAAGCCGGTAGAAAGCCTTGTCCATTGTGGGTTTATTAGAGAAGAAAAAGAAAACAATTTTGGGCACGAGGAAATAAATGTAGGATAAAATTGAGGGAAAATAATTTTCTCTATATGTTGGTATATATATATATATGATATTAGTTAAAGACTCAAACATTTTCAAGATTTAAACTTTATATAAAAGTTAAAATAAATGAAATAGTGCTTGACTAGTATAAAAATAATTTATTGACCTTAAATCTATTTCTTATTTTCTTCCTTTTTTTTTCTTTCTCTATTTTTTTTTCTCATGTTTTCTTCAAATTCATGAGGAACCCTCAGGATCTGGTTGAGAACATTTTCAAAAACATTTTTGGAAATAGTTCTTATAAACAACTCAGCCCAATTATTTTTAGGGACAAAATTATGTTAGGAAACTCAAAAATAAAATGCAGTTTTCTTATTTATTCTCAATAAAGGTCCTACTCATTTTACTCATTTATGTACAGTATAAAATTTCTAAAGTATTGTTCACATTTTCAGTTGTTTAAGACAATATATACAAAACAATTGAAAACATCTAAAATTGGTTAAAAAACCTGTTTTACAATATATTCTTAAAAAATGTTTGTCAAATGTGTATTTCCTACCCAAAATTGGTTTCTACTTTCTATTGTAAAAACAAAACTATTTTCAAAACAGTCCTGCCCAGCTGAGCCAAATACATGACTGCTATGAGATTACGACCAGTTCTTGAGGACCATGGGTATGAATTTGTCCCGGCCAAAATAGGTCTCATGTTCTTGACCTTTATCAGGATTGCCCCGAGTCCATTGTGGTAGTCATAGTCATACACAGTCGTTCCCTCCTTCCGCTCTCTGGTTCATCTCCTTTCAAGCGCAGGTTCTTTTTTCTCAGTTCCGGCCAGGCTACAGGCGTTTGGTTTGGCAGATAAAACTAAATACAACTTATAACCTCTGTGGTTTTAATCTACAAACAAAGAGATTCTACCAATAACCAAATTGAATATGTTTGCCACAGTGTTTGAGAAAGAAAAGCCGATTGGTTTTTGTCTTTGTAAATACAGATATCCATTGCAGTAAAACTGAATTTTGCTTAATGCAGGAACTTGAAGTGTTGCAGCAGGAAGAACTGTGTTTATGCTCATTTGTAATCACAAAAGCACCTGGAATTCGAAGTCCAGCTCCACACTATGAACGCAATTTACTTAATAGCGGTGATTTTGGTACCATCATGTTGTTGAGTCTTTCTCGCCTTGAGTGTGCTTTCTCACTCAGCTTCCCTTTTCTGCTATCTTGGATGAAAACAAAGCTGTCAGCAACAGTTTGATGTTATATATGAGGGGGGGAAATCCAAATAATGTTTCAGGTTACTCATTTACCAAGCAAGTTGATATCAAATGGAACAATTTTATGCAGTTTTGCCACATAGAGACCCGCCTAATTTTGCTTTTGTATGATATGTGTTAAGAGCGTGATATTCGTGATAGCACAAATCTCTCTGGTGAGATTTTACAGGAGAGTTAATTAGTTCGATATGGTATCGAAGCTTGGTATGGCAAGAGGTGCCGGGTTCGGCCTCTTTGCAGTGGAATATTTAATCCCCATTGTGTATTTTGAAAGTCCATACAGCGAGACTTTGTGGTTTACTGTTGACTCTCCCGCGTGCATGGGTATGAGGCCCATTATCTTGGCGTGAGAGGAAGGATGTTAGCGTGATGATACATGTGTTAAACCTAAATCTACCAAAAACTTTGCAGACTTAGGAAGTTGGTCTGCTATGATGTGCAACTATAAAAACATACCGGACTTCTGAAACTGCGGAAAACCTTTGTATTGAATTTGAAACTTCTCGATACAGTCAGAACATTGAGTCTTGATTTTTGAAACCTGACGTGGAACTTGCTTTCAAATCTATTTACCCGTTGATGAATGGAAAGATGAGAGTTATAAAGGACACACGATTCTAATGTATGCTATAAAATTTTCTCACATATTGTTCATTTAGTATTAATTGTCCGTTAGCCAAAAGTGGCATTATTCTCAATAAAGGCATGATATTATGTTAACCCAAATCCGAGAAGCTTGAGCTTTTTTGAAGGTTAGTCGTTGCGTGATATCGCAGTTTGGTTTGTCAAGGTTCGAGCAAACTTTTTATGTAATTTATTACGTTTGTTGATACGGAAATCACATGTAGATTCTGTTGGTTTGTTTATTTCTACGTGCGGGTATGGGGGTTGCACATGAGAGGTGTTAAACTCATGATATTCATATGAGTTGGTCATTTGCACTCTCATTAATCCTTGCTGATAACTGTGTTGATGATCCCAAAATATGCTTACCACACATTAGTTGATGAAGGGGTTTCCATAAACTGATTGAATCAAAACCAGTAAAATGGATTGAAATAAACTTACTTGGATCAAGTCTGGTGCCGCTATAGAGCTGAACTGATGCTGATATTCGACAACTTGGTTGCCCGTGAACGACGAAAACTTCCCCTGTAATGATCTCTTTTCCTGTTTGCAGGCAAGTAATCCCTTGGACAACATTAAAACATTGCAAGGTCTGGTGTCCCATAGTTTTCTCTCCTTTTTTTGTTTATGATTTTGCTGCTTTATCTATTTTGGTGCATGAAAATGACCACCTATAAATGGTGCAGAAGAGTTGATGGAATGAAAAGAGTATGGAAAATGATAGATTTTCATGATTCATAAAGATAGAAATGTGATTGCTTCTGTCTCTATCTATGGATCTGATTCATTTCTTGCAACTGGGTTTTCTCTCCTCTCCTCTCTCTTTCTCTCTCTCTCTCTTTGTGAAGAGGGTTTATTTTTTGTGTGTCACAAATACTGCTACACTCGTCTAGTTGTCTTATATCTTAGGACTGTTATTTTCAATGAAGTCTTAATTTCAATATTTTCTTCGAATTTTTTGATTTAGGATACAATGTTTGAATGGCATTTTTACATTGAGTTTTACTTAGATTTCAAAAATTAAAATAAAAAATGAAAAAAAATGATCTATTCAATTTTTTCTTACATCGGAACAAACACTTCCCAGAAAGTACAGGAAATAAAATTGTGCGAAAATAAAAAATAGGTTGAAAATTAATAAATTAATTCTATATGTTTATTTAAACCTTAATTTTATTTTATTTCTCTACTATAAGGATTAAAAATTTTAAAATATGTCAAACTTTGATAAATTTTGATTACAATTAGATTTTTTTATATTTTCATAATGGGAAATAAAGTTAGGAAAATCTTTTTTTAATATGTTTCATGTTACAGTAAACTAAAGTCTAAGAAGCTAGAAGAATCTTTTGGTCTAATTTGGTGTAGGCTTTTTATGTTTAAGTAATGGTCTTAGCATTCTCTTAACACAGAAAAGCAAGAATAATGAAATTGATTAGTCCATAATATTTATCAATTATCTTGGTTGTTTGAATGATTAGAATAGAAAAATGAGAATGATTATTCGTTTCATTTAAATTTATTGTTACGTTTTTGGTTGTATTTCAAGAATGGATGTCAGTATTCTTACGAAAACGGAAAACCAAAACCCACCCGTGTCTAAATTTTGATTACTCTTTTTACTAAACGGAAAGAAAATTCTAAGGAAATAGATTTTGGAAGCTTTGGAATAAGAATTACCCAAAAGTTGAATATCAGAGATTTAATAAAATAAAATAAAATAAAAGTAAATTAGGGCCTGTTTGTTTACCATTTTTGAAAATGTGATTTTATTAAAATACATTTAATGAAAGCTAATTCTAAATTTAATGATTCATCAAAATTTTTACTTTATTTTGAAGGAATTAAGTCTAAATGAGATAAAAACAAAGTTATTTGTAAAACTAACCCCTTATGTTATAACCTTGAAATATGCACTCACTTTATACAAAATTATCCTGTAATAATGTTAAACACAAAAATATTACGATTGAACAAAGCTTTTGAAGGGTTAAGTTTGGGTTTTGTAGCAGTCATGATAGTTATTTAGTTTGCAATTTAATAAGTCGTTAAAATTATCTCTTAAGCAAACTTGAAAATTTTAAATCCAAGTTTGTATGATGTGATTCAGAAGGTAAATTTAAAATGGTGTAAAAATCATTCATTTTTGGGTTTAAGAAAATGATTAGATTTGTAAATTTTTTGTTTTTGTCGTTTTAAACTATTGCCCTTATTTTAACAAGAATACCCTTATTGTTCTATTTTCTTTAACAAGCACGTGTAAATACGGCAAAATGCAAATGGTATTTTTTGTACAATGAGTCGTTTTTTGATACAAAACATGAGAAGGGTTAAATTTATAAATTTTGACTTATATTGAGATCTTTGAATTAAATATTTCTTTTAAGGAAACCTTTTTTATGAAAAACAATGAGAATAAGAAAATATTGAGAACATATTTGACTCTTAGTTTTTTTTTAAATACATAAAACAATAAAATTAGGAGAACGAACGATAATAGTTTGAGATAATACCAGAAATGATGTTTTTGATGTTTTCTCAAAACTGTCAGAACAGTTTTTAAAAATATGTAAAAGACTCTTAATGTTTATGAACCCAAACCCTTTAGGTGAATAATCCATTACTACTTATAAAAGTGTGAAGTATTTTTACACTTTTCACTTTCAAAATACTGTGAAATAAAGCAATATTTATATATGTAATTGATTGTCTTCTTTCCTAATTAATCATATGTAAACGTTCTGTATGTAATTATATCTAAATGTGCAAAAATTATTATCAATCTTCCCAATAATTATACCTAAACGTTAAAGAAAATTATTTTGCATTCTTTCTATTATTCATCAAATCTTCTCTGTTTCCTTCTCTTCATTACTAACGTATGGTTGACGACATATGAACGTCACCAGATCTAGTGACTGTGAAACTGCTACATCAGGTGAGAAACTGCATCATTTGAAAAGTATTTCCCTTGATTCATTTTTATTTCATCTCCTTTTTCATCAGATCTTCTCACTTTCCTTCTCTTCATTACTAACGTTTTTCCGATTTTGATGGCATAAGGTAGGTATATGATCATGAAACTTCTGCACTACTCAATTGTGCATCATTTAAAAGTTGCACATCTAGCACAAAATCTCATAATAACTGCCAGATGTTGCGGATATGTCCTACCTTATGCTACAGGTTCAAGACCAACAACCGCAACCTCGCATCTTCAACTTTGGATATGACCTATGATGGCTGAGAATACAGTCTGCTTGCTATCCTTTGCATTTATCGAACTGTCTTACTTATAGGCATTTAGGGGTGTGTCGAATGGGTTGGGTTGGGTTCGCGATTACGGGTTAAGCGGGTGGCGGGTGAAAAACATATAAGCGTACCACGACCGCGTTTAATGCGGGTAAATTAAGCGACGCGAGCGGATTTAATAAGCGGGTAGCAACGTGCTTATTTCACCGTTCTTAGCGTCCCCAATTTTTAGCGGTGGGGTTGGGTTGGACCGGTGGTGCTGCGACCAACCGCTCGTTTGACTCATTTACATTTCTTGGGTTGACGCGTTAACATTCTTGGCGTTTAACCGTTTACTGTTTATTTAAAAATGATTAATTTTAAAAAAAAATATTAATTTATTAATTTTATTTAAGCGGGTAAGCGGGTTATAACGGGTTAGCATGTCTCACCGAGCCGCGACCAGTTTATTAAACGTGTTAAGCGGTT
Organism: Tetrastigma voinierianum; assembly: GCA_016808115.1. Lineage (NCBI taxonomy): Eukaryota > Viridiplantae > Streptophyta > Magnoliopsida > Vitales > Vitaceae > Tetrastigma > Tetrastigma voinierianum. The sequence goes on along the minus strand of JAEQBH010006312.1, from coordinate 152,483 downwards.
GGCCGTTATCCCGCGACCTTTGTTAGGTCTCGCGCCAGTTTGTCGGTTTCATCGTGTCGATTAATCGTGTCGTGATTTTGTGACGTCATGGCCCAAACCAAGGCAAATAGTATCTCTTGCCTGATCAGAGTACAAAAGCTACATCTAGGTGTTGAAATTAACATCGTCGATCATACCTTGACGAGGAATTACAACAGCAACGAGGAATTCTGTTTCCTTACCTTTGTTTGCTTTGATGAAAAACTTATCTCCCATAACTACTTGCTTTAAAGCAGGCAAGAAAACTCCAACTTCTAGATTTTTTTCCATATCTCCTTATGTTATTTATCCATTCAATTTGGAGAATAGATTCATCAAAGCAAATTTGCAACGATTGCCTCTTAGTTATTCTTTTAGAAGGTAATATGATGTGAAATAGTTATGATTTATTTATTTTACATTTGTTTGATATTTGTAACCTTTGCTTTTATTCATTCTTTTGAATTGAACTTTCTTTATTCTTTTTTTTTTTGAATTAAACTTTGTTTATTCAACCTTTATTCTTATACATATTTCGTTTTGAATGGTGGTGACAAAAGTAAACAAAAAAAAAAAAGGTTTTCTTATAAATAATGAAGTCCTCCAAAATCAATTACATGTTACCATTTACCTTATGAAATATCTTTAAATGATAAAAGTGTTTCTCAATGTCAAGACAATTTCTTTTATCTAAGCACCCAAAAAAAAAAAAAAAAAGGAACCTTACAAAAATAATTCATATATGGCAATTGACATCATTTTTTTTTATGATTATCCAAAATGTTGGAAAATTATTTTAGTAGTGTTGTTTTTTTTTTATATGATTTTATTTATAATAAGAAGATAACAAAATATAATTAAGATGGATAACCCATATAACAGTATAATATGACATTTTATGTTATTTGATTTTATTTGCAAAATAAACCGTTTATCTATTTCTATATATATAACTAACAAAATATGTATAACTAACACCAATCAAGATTATTATATATCTCTCTTATATTTTTCTATTTAATAAATAAGAAAATTTGTATAACAAAAATTTTGTATAACTACATACCTTTTATATTTTCATAATGAATAATAAATAAATAATTTAATATCAACATTAAATAACATTTACGGGATAATATTACATACCTTTTATATTTTCATTTTCTGTATGTAAATGGGAAAATCATTCAATATTCAACATTAAATCACATTTTCAGAATATTGCATACTTTTTATATTTTCATAATAAATAGAAAAATTATTCAATATCCAACATTAAAAGCACACACGCATTTTCACCCAAAAAATGATTAATATACAAGATGAAGTGGTGCATGAGCCCATAAATATTATATATATCTGTATTTTGAAAATAAATATTATCTATAAATATTTTTATATGATCACTCGACTAAATTTTCTTATTTTCTTGCATACTATTTCTTTTAAAATATCACAAATTTTAGCTAATAAGACCTAGCTCGAAGTGGTTAAGAGGTTGGCGAGGAGAAGTCCGGGGATTAGAGGTCACAATAAGGTACAAATTTGTAATAAACAAAGTCTTTCAACCTATTAAGTGAATAATAATTATAAAAAAGAAAATAGTTTTACACATATAATTTTTATTTTTTTCTCTATCTTTATCTGTTACAAAGAATTGGAAATAGATGTGGCCCAGCAAGAGTGCGGTAGCAAATTATAACCAGTGGAAATACCTGTAGATATCGTACATCTCAACCCCCTTGCTGTCTAATCCCATTAATTGGGATCCATTCATCGAGTCTTAGGTAATAACATACTTACGCCTTGATCCCATTTTGTGAAGCAAGGGTTGTTCTTATAGATCGTGTGTCTCGTCTGTTTGTGTCATTTACAGGGATCTAGTTTGTACATTCAATAAGCTTTTTTATCTTATTTTCAAAACACATTAGTGTGAGTTTAATTACAACTCCATTACATACAGACATACCCACAAATAGTTCTATACAAAGTTTTCAAAAGAACATATTAGCCACGAAGTCGGCTTTCTTGAGTTCTATTTAGAATAGTGGATTATTAGTTTATACCACACTTTTCAAATGTTTTCATAAAAGGTGGTCGCCCCGATAAAGGCTCTCTGAAATTTGTTACCCCCACCAAATACGGCGTACTGATGCTCGCGGACACATTCATATATCAACATTCCTAATAGAATGATGCAATTCTAATGGAGTACTCGTAATGTGCCATGAAATGAGATGAGACTCACTCGATGCTGCGAAAATCCGACTCATCACAAACTCGTCGCACGATGCGCCTTGATGTGTTATAACATCCATCGTCGATGAATTTCATCGAATGATTTTATTTACAAAAATCAAGTTTTTAGAAATAAAAACTTATTGGATATTTCACTTCAAGGATCATTTATTAACAAAACATGTGTCTTTTTGGTATAATTTTGAGTCATGACTTCACCTTCCTACACTTTCACGGGCTTTCACTATTGGACACATATACATAACCAAAAATCACAGAGGCTTTCACCGAATGAAGTAATCTATCCATCTTGCTACTTCAGGCAGTTTTCTTGCTTTCTGCGAACGGTGGAACTCTGCTGAACTTTGTTCAAGCGGTGCCCGACCCACTCATCGACCACGAGGATGGTGTGATGGCACCATTTCATACTCTGTGACAACGGTAGACTCATCCCGAACTTAGGTCCAGCGTGTCGAGACGATCATCAACCACCAAGGATGGTGTGTGATGGCACCATGCACTTACACCCATGAATGCAATGCCTCAATGCATATGCAATGCATTATGTCATTGCAAGTCAATTTCCTGTCACATATGTAATGCTATCATATGAACAATTTATCATGTATCATGAACAATTATGCCATATAATTTTTAAAACATTGATCAAAAGCAATTGTACCAGCGGTCCGATCAAAAGCGAAGTAAAGAACAACTTGGTTCTCACATGAACAATTGGCATAAAGTGCCTGGCGATCCACACATAAGCCATCACAGGGAGAACACCTGACATGCCCTTTATAGGGCATAGAACAACCCCGAAATTTATGTACAAGGCGTAAAATCTAGGCTAAATCGGGCCAAACAAACCACATGTCGCCTCAGGCCACACATCTAGCCCCACACGTATGAGACGAACCTCGATCCAAAATTTGATCATAATCGGTAAGACAGCAGTCGAAATCGAACACAAAGCGCTAAAACGCGGCCTAAGCTATGGCGGTCCAGAAATGGACCATAACTCTACGTAGAGGTCGATTAAATTAGCTGCATCCAGTCGCGATACGCTACAACGAATTTCATGAAGACTGAGTCAAATTCCCTCTATTTCTTGTCAGCGGTTCTAAAATTGACGGTGCTAGGATCAAAAAGCAGGGCAGCATTCCCATATTTCGCTTGTTGCCATGGTGAAAAATAATTACCATTATGAAGAATGCACTATCTCTTGGGCGTGAGCGCCGTCAGATATCTGACTTTACTTTTTGAGTGGTGAGTTAGCGCCGAATGTCGACTTCCTTTTCTCCCTCTCTCTCTCCCTTTCTTCTCCTTCTCTCTTTCTTTGTTTCCTTTCTTTCCTTTTTCTTTTTCCTTCTCCTTTCCTTTATGTTTCTCCTCTACGAACTAGTCGTGACCTCCCATATTATACACAAATCCAACTACATGCATGTTGACACATGGCTTCATGTATGTCCTTGGCTCATTCGTGCTTGACGATGAAATTAATTATCGGGTCGACGAGGTCGATGCAGTAAGCGTAGATTTGGGTCAATGACGGGAGGCGTAGTGGTGGTCCGTTCGATGGGTTTGAGATCTAGAAGATTTCAGATTTTCAACATGTACTATATTGACATACAAATCATTGTTTGTATTTTTTAGAAAATTCATTTTTCCGGGTTTACAATGAATTTGATTTTCTTGTGTTACAAAATTTTATTTTAACTTACTTGAATCTTATAACAAAAAAAAAAAAAAAGTCATTTCAATTAACATTAAGATAATTGTTTATTGAGTTATATGTAATGTGGTAAAATATAATATAATGAATTTGATTTTTTATTGTTTTAAACTTCTTTAACTAATCTATATGCCTTGAATCTTATAATAAGAAAAAATTAATTTTTCTAATTTATTTCACATTTTTTATTTTATCTTAATAAAAATTATTTAATAAAATTATTTTAAAAAAAAATGTTATATATGATTTAAGATGAATATCAAATAATATATTTAGAACATCAAATAGTATTATTATTTTAAAATTTTAAATTAGAACTTCTGAAGGAGAAGGCATTGAGCAGACATTAACATTTTAGTTGGATTGGGCGCGGAAGAACCGGGGTTCTGAGTTGGCGGGCATAGGAAAAATGAGTTGAGTATTAAGAAAAAAATCTTTTGTCTTATCATCAGATTATTTCTTTAAAAAAAGAAATGTTTTTCAGATGTTTCTTTATAATCTTGTATCTCTTGTGATCAGTGTAAAATATAAACATTTAATTTTAATGTTCACTTGATTTAATTGTAATACTCATTTTCTATATTAAATTATGTTTTATTTCACTCTAGGTTTCAATATAAAATCTCTTGATAATAGTTTTTAACAACCCATACAAAATGTTTATTTGAATTATATTTTTATAGTGTAGATTTCAATATCTTCAATATATTTGGGAAGTTTTTTGAGAAATATATTTGGAGAGAGTTAAAATGCTTTAAAAACATTTCTCTTTATCTACTCATCAATATTTTTAAAATAATTATCCACATTTGAAAATAGAAAATATATTGATACAAAATTAAAAGAAATTAATAAGAAAAATGCACAAAAAAATTTGTTGTCATCAATTTTAAGCATGTCAAATATAATTACTTCATGGTTCACAATTCAATAGTAATATAAATTTGTCATCAATTAAATTATGATTATTTTTTTAGGTTTTCATGCAAAACCACACATCAACTATTTTATAAATACAAAAGTTTAATTTATACTTTTTGTAGTGTTTCTATATATATATTTTTATAACAATTCGAAAATGACTTTCAATACAAAGTTGATTAAAAACAACATTATATTGATACCATGAATTGTTTTAATATTTGTAATAATAAAAGGAAAAAAAGTAGTGAAAATATGATATCTCGTGACGATCATTTCAGTAGTAAAGGGGATGAGGCAGGTCTCTTGAAATGCAAACAAATCTTTATAAAAACACAACATTACAACAATAAAGTAAAATATATATATATATATATATATATATATATATATATATATATGATTTATATTGCTATGTTATTATATTATTAATTGCTTATAATTTATCTCCACTTTGACTAGATCTATTGGATTCCCCACCATATGTCTATTCTACTCTGGAACCTTGTCTAAAAGAAAATATATTTAAATTACATATAAAATAATTAATTCAAACAAAAATTATTATAATTAGTACAAAACAAATTAACAATGTAGTTTGAATATGATTTTTGAAAATAAAAAATAAAATCATAAATTCATCTCACGTATCACTTATACAGTTACTATTAATTTTAAAATAGTTATTGTTTCAATAGATGAAGTAATGGAACCTTAAATGTGATTTATTTTTTTTTTATAATTTTTTGTAAGTTGTTTTACGCAATTTTTATTGAATCAATTTTTTGTAAGTTAATAGTCTTTGGAAGTATTAAAATACAATTAATCATTGAAATGCAAAAATCTTGATTGGAGGGTTGATCGATCAACTTGACAATCGCTGTTAAGTGATCTTCTCTCAACCCATAACCACTCATTTCTCTCTCTACCAACATCCTTTCATAAATTGATCATATCCCTAAGATGACGTTTGTTTTTTTTACTTAATGTTGAATATGAATTTTTTTTGATTTAATCTTAAATGATGCAATAAGCATTAAGTGATATTAAGTTCATTTATTTTTAATAATATTGGATAGTGAGTAGGGATGAGTAGCAGATGAGATTATTTCGAGGTTCTTGTCCCTTGATCCAGAAACCCATCTCTCACCCTTTTATGTTATCTTAAATTCATGAAGTAGTAGTCTTCTTTTAACACCGCTTTTTGTTAGGAAATGATGTAATTTTTCTTGTTTTTGTGGAAACTAACTACAAATAAAAAAGCAAGAAGATATTTTTGTTTTACATTTAAAATGTTTTTAGGAAATTTAATGATAAGTCGTAAAAATTTAAAAACCAATAAATTAATCTTCAGAAAATTAAATAACTTTAGTAAAAGTCTAAAAAACAAACCGCCTCTAACTCTTCTTTTTTTTTTCCCCACAAAATAGGGATAACGGCTGAAATCTTAAAAACATTGTAGACATAAGTAAACTAATTTTAATATGGTTTTATTTGAAAGACACTTAATTCTATTTTTAAAAAGAATCAAATAAATTTAACATTTTTGCTCAACTCAATTGGAAGAACATTTAAATTTTGAAAATCACGGGTTATACATGACGGAGGAAGTGGTCCGAGTTTGAGTCTCAGTATGAACATTTTACTACTATATTGTAACAAAGCGTTTAACTAAAAAAAAAACAGATTTAACATTCCACAAATAGGAAAGAAAGTAACTGCTCTAATTGTTTGTGTGAATAATATAATCCCTACTGATAATAATTTTAAGAAAATGGCCAGCCTAAGTTTTGGCTTGAGGAGTTTGAGGAGTGTAGACAGTAACTCTTTACTTGCAGTAATCGATATACTTGACTTTGTGTTTTAGGCATTGATTTGGAATAGTGCAAAAAAATGTATAAAAATACAAAATACATAATTCGATCTAATTTTATAGAAAATAATTATGTTTTCTTCTTATGATAATATAGATTTTCACCTTAATAAATTATAGATATAGCCTTAATGTCTCTAAGTATTATCAATGAATAGTGTCGAATTTAGTACCTCACAGGTTATTAAAATGGTACTGGTGGTATACCTAATACTACAATTATATTATTTTCTATGAAACCACACTAAAATAAAAATTATTTTCATGAAGTGACTTTTGTTCCTTATATTTTTTATATTTGCAATACTTTTGCAATTATTCATAAGTGTGGCCAAAACACAAGTTGACCTTTCTAGGCATTAAAGTAGTAAACGGCTAAGGATCCAAGCTGTTAAGGGTAAAACAATTAAGAATGTCAAGCATAACAGTAAAATTTGTGGTGTATTATGGATCAAAGTTGTCCTTAAAGATTAATGTTAACAATCCTAAGACATCATAATGTATAATAAGTAATATGACCAAACCAAACACTTGGAGATCAATAGACATTTTATAAAGGGATAAATAACCCATTAAAAATGGACAAATCCAAAAGTTATTTGTAAAACTAATCTTATCCTTTAAATCAAAAATTTGCAAAAAATACTTTTGGATAAAATCTTCTTAGATATAGTTATAATGTAGGATAGAACAAAATCTTCCATGGAGTTTTAGTTATCATGTGAGGGATTTGTCTTTACATTTCATGGGTATTTTTATCTGAAAGGGTGACATTTTCAAGGTTAATTTTGTAAATAATTTTTGAATATGTCCCTTTTAAACCAATTTCATTTTTTATTAAGCATTTTATTCTGATGTAGTAAGCCATCATATTGGAATTTCGGTTTAGGAACCCCTCCCTTCTCTTGATGTTTTGCCTTTTAAAACTTTGAATGCTCTACCAATTGAGTTAAGCTTGTGGACAAACCAATTTATCTTTTATAAAAGAAAAAAAAACTTTGGGATAATTTACTCTCATGTTATTTGATCAAATCAATTGACAAATGTGCTAACTAAAGGATTGGAGGGCAGTGGCGGAGCCATAAATTATAGTTAGGGGGGCATAAATAATTTAGAAACAGTAGTGTCATGGTTAAGTATCATATCTTGGCCCAAGGTCAGCGTTGGCTCGCTGCAATTAATTTTTTCAGGGCATTGCTTTCCCTAAGCCTTATGTAGCTCCGCCCATGTTGGTAGGCACTTCATTTTTTCATATCTTAGGAAACCTTGGAAGGCATGTTTTCTTTTTGAAAACTGTTTTGTGTTCTCAAAACAAAGAGAAAGAGAAAAATAGAGAAAACACATATAGTTTTCAGTTTTTTTTTGTAATGAAAACACAAAAACACAAAAAAAAAAACAATAATAAAATAAGAACAACAGTTTTGAAAGAGCATAAAATTTGTTATTTGTATTGTTTAGCGTATAAACCAATGAGAAAGCATCTTGTGGTTCCAACTCCACGGGCAATGTTGGCATATTTGAAGAAATAAAAGAAGATCCGAATTTAATTAATTAATTCTAAAATCTTCTAAAGTTTTGAAATTATATTTGTTTCTATTTTAGGGTATACAACTATTGAGTGTTATGTATAGAATAGGAAAATATCATATGACTTTTGAGACTTATGAATTTATATCTGTTTAAAGATAACTTTATTGATTAACCAAATGCAATGCAAATTCAATTTCTCTAAATCAATTTATATTTTCACACTAAATTAGATGATTAGATGTTTATTTCAGAAATCTTGCTTAATTTTCTTTTTAAATTTTTTAAGAGTTAATATTTTTTCAATACACTTACTATAAGATATAAAATATCAACCAATAAAGATTATTTTTATTTTGAACTTTTAAAATAAGAAACAATAGAAACTCAAATATAAATATAAAAATTCTTTGATACTTTAAAATGCCTTACAAGACCAGTTTTTATGCACTTTATCTTGAAGTAGTAAACTGTGGACCCCATGCCCCTAGCATGTTCGTTTGAGAATGGTGAGTGTTCTCTAGTTAGGGTTAGCGATGAGCAGTGCAAAAAAAGTAAAAATTATAGAATTTTCATTATCTCATATTATGTGTTGAAATTTCTATAATTTCGTATTAAAGAAATTATATTGTATATTTTACAAGGAAGTGTTTAATTTTTTTTAGAAGAAAATTATTATATTACAATTTATGGAATAAAATTTTGGAACTTGTATTAATTTTAACTAGTTTCTATATTTTAGAATAATTTTTATATATTTTTTTAATCATTGTCGCGAGGATTAAAGATGACGATGCATTTATCGTAGATAATGATTAAATTTTTATTCATCTAGTTGTTTTATGATTGTGTGATTGGGATTCGTCAAAATGTTATTATCTGTCAAATAGTTTTGATAAAATTCAATTAAAAATATCATGGTCATGATATTCCGATAAAGTGTCAGTCATCTTGTCTTAAATCATAGTATTATCTATTCTGCTTAGTTTCTATTCCGTATAAAATATTTAAATCAAACCTCATATGGATCACTGATGTGTTTCTTTTCCTTCATACTTGCCATACCATTTTTATACATATATATATATATATATCTAAAAGTAGTAGAAAATAGTTCTTTCTATTCATAAATCTTTTACTTTTTGTCACCAGTCTCAAATGGTTTGTTTCAGATTTTGTTATCAGGAAAGTAGTTTTCTTGCAGTTTCCTCATTCCAAACGGAAGAGAAGAGAGGAATCACAATCAAAAATGGCGATGGCCGGCTGCAGAAGGCTGTTATCATCCCAAATCCACCGCATTTCCTCCCTTTCCCTTCTATCCAGAGCTACGATCTCCAAATCATCTGCGTCTTTGTCTTCATCTTCATCTTCTTCATCCTCCAAGAAAGTCTCGGATCGAATTGTGAAGTTCTCAGCAATCAATCACGAAGGAACGAAGCGCGAGGTTGTGGGCCTCTCCGGCCAGACTCTGCTCAGAGCCCTTTGCAACAGCGGCTTCATCGACCCTGAATCGCATCGCCTGGATGATATTGAAGCCTGCAGCGCCGAGTGCGGAAGGTCAACATCGCCAGGAGTGGCTTCAGAGAAACTGCCTCCGCCTTGACGCATGATGTGAGGAGTTTATTATGCGAAGGGAATGCTAGGTCTAGGGTTTTGAACAAGCACTCCAGGTTGGGGTGTCAGATTGTTGCTCACCATGGCATGGAGAGATGGTTGTTGCTGTGCCGAAGCCAAGGCCCTGGGATACTGCGTAATTGGCCGTGATTTTCTGGAATTTGGTGGTTGAGAAGTCAGTTGCTCTAATCACTGGTGGTTATGTTTCGTTTTTTGGTTCAATAATGTGCTCTAAACATTGAGTTCTTGTTGCCCTATTCAAAATCTCATATTTCGATATGTATTGGTCGGTTTTTTAATGGGTATTTTTCGATTCGGTATCGTATATTTCTGTTTCAACGTGGGTTGTATGAATTGATTTATGCTGGATGTTTTTGTTTGCCAATGGTTTGCTTTGCCTGCTTTGGTTGCGGAGAAAATATAGGAAAATAATAGAAGCTTAATTTGAACTTCTTCTTGTTGAAAAAATTGTTGGGGATTGTTGACAGGTCAAGAATTTTCATGTTTGAATTATATTTATTCCACGTGTATTTTTAGGGTTTCAGTAAACGCTATTAGTTGTTTCAGATTCCAATCCTTGCTGAGTCCTTAGATCTATAATGGGCCTTGTCAGATTTGAACTAGTGGTTTACCATGATTTGTGTAGGGTTAGTTAGTTCCCTCTATTGGATTTATCTAGCCTTCAGGAAGAGCAGTCTGCTCTTGGTAGCTGAGAAAATTTGGGTGAAGAAATGAAGCTTAAACTTGAATTTTTGGTAGCTTATCAAATGTGGGCAACTGATGATAACTATCTTGAGCTTTGGTCCTCCTAGCATGGCTTTTTTTTTTTTAGTTAGCTTTTACTTTACGGGTAGTTTCCAGGACAAAGGATAACTGAATAGTTTGTTTTTCAGGGCTATAATATTCTCTAGATAATATCTTACGTGGTTACCTTTGTCTTCTAAAAGTTTCATGATTGGATAAGGATGCTGGGATTTACATTAGGCAATTTAGGATCCATTATTGCAGTTTTATGCTGAGTGTAGTGTGATTCACAAGTCTTGGGTATTCCATGGTATACTGCCAAAGGTGTAAGGGATGTTTTTGGTGTGGGCTTGTAGAAGGAGATTAAAAGGAAGATCCTTTAATAAGTAGAAACTTGGCCTCTTAGTGGATGTGGTAGAAAATGAAACACTGGAGGGATATTATTTAGTGTGATGGTACTGCATTATGTGATACTTTTCCTTCCATGTTTGCCTTGGATGAGTTGAAATAGGCATGGGTGTAGAGGTGTGGGTTTCTTTGGGTGAGGAGGGAGGTTGGAATCCTCACTTCTTTGGGTGTAGAGGTGTGGGTTTGGAGGTGGACTTGGTTGGGAGTTTCGTTGAAGAAATTCTAGGGAAAATGGTGTTTTCTTATTTTGAAAATAGGGTGTATTGGAAAGAGAATAAGAATGGGAACTTCACCATTAAGTCTCTTTTTGTTTTGGATGTAAGGAATTCATCATCTTTTCAGCATAGCATCTTTTGGAACATTTGTGTGTCCCCCAAAGTGGGATTCTTCGCTTGGCTTCATGGGGCTAGGTCTTAACCTTGGACCAACTAAAAATTTGGGGATGGTTTTTTACTTATAGGTGTTTCCTTTGTCTTAAAGAAGAAGAGTTGATTGACCATTTACTCATCTATTCATAAGGTTAGGGTTTTATTGGAGTTAATTTTGTCTCCTTCTGGAGTGATTTGGGTCCTTCCCTTGACAAATAAGAAAGACCTTATGCGGATAGAATTGTTTTGGTTGCTGGTAAAAAACAGCTGAAGTTGTGAAAGATGACTCACTTTTATATTTTTTGAATGATTTGGAAGGAAAGAAATAGAGTAGCTTTTGAGATTGAGAATCTTTCTATTCAAAGATTGAAGATTTTTTTTACATAGTTCATTGTCTTCAACTAAGGTCTTTATATATGAAGGACCTCTATCTTTAATCGTTTTTTTTTTTGGATTGGGTGGGTTCTAGATGAGGGAGGGTGAGATGTTTGATCTTTTTTTATATTTTTCTCTTGTGCCTTTAGGCTCCTATGTATACCCTTGTGTATGCTTGTGTATTAGTCCCTTTGGGCTTTTTGTTAGTTAATATAATCTTTTCTATGCGTTTGTCTATCTAAGAAAAACATAATAACATGTAATAGAAAAGACATACATTCTACTCACTGGTTGTTTTGTTCTTTCAGCAAATGCACTTGATATTTGGATTATTATTGTTTCCTTATAAATTTTACATTTGGATATGCAGTGGTTGGACTATAATGGGCATTTGTAGATTAGTTTGATGTGGGTTTCTTAAATAAGATTTATTGAAGTCTTATTTCATTTTATTGTTTAATTTTGTTGCTCGAGTGCATTTTGATTGATGATGCCCCTGTGCTGCACTTGATTGCTACCACCTGAAAATGTAGGGAAATGAAAGGAATAAACTCACATTTGGACATTTGGTTCCTGCAGAAATGTGAACTTTTAACAACTATGTTAAGCTTTCTACATTGAGGTTTTTTTTCTTTTTTGTAAGTGATAAGTTTCTATGTTAGTATGGTGTTTTTTTTTTTTTTTTTTTTAAACATTTAAGTTTTCTTTAGCTTACATTTTGGGAGGAGTTGACCAGAAATGAAGCAAGCTTAATGTTCAGTTTTTTTATTGCTTCGAGGATGTGCACTAAAAATTAGATTGTCTTGGCTTCCACAATTTATTTTTTGATATGTGATGTTTATATCTACAATGACCTTTTGGAGTTGAAGAGAGTTTATCCTGTCTTTGATGTGTGGCCTTTTTGAGAGGTTAGTTCAAATTATAGTCAATTATGTTGGTAAGATTGTTTGGGTGCATTCTTTTTTTTTTCTCATATTGTCTTTTGGGAAGGGAATCACCAGGGACTCTAAACAACAACTTCTTCTATTCTTCTGCCATCTTTTATCTTTATTTTTGTTGTGATCTCTAATGTTCTTGTGCTGCTTGCTCGGTTTACGCAGAAAATTATGCAGATATAAGAAAAAAGCTCAAGTTTGCCATCAGGTTGCGAAGAATGTAAGGAATAGTTGACAAGCTCTCTAGAATGGCTTTTATGTTTTTTAGGTTGTCTCACTGGTACTGGCCTGGAAGTGAAAGGGGCTTTGATGGGAAGGCATTGATTGCGATATGGAACCAGTCCTTGAATTTGATTTAGAAATGGCTACACTGGTATTTGTCACTAGCTGATAATTCAATCATTCTGAGTGGGGGAGGAGAGTCAGAGATGGTTGGTGCCTTCGAATTTTGAAGAATGGTGAAGTGCATTATCTGGAGGTGTGTGCCTTTGAGGCTTGGCCCAAGTTGCTAGGGATTGGGATGAGAATTTTAAGGAAGGAGCGTAAAAGGGATTTCTGGAACTGTGGTAGAGTTTTTTGACATCTATTCACTTTGGTATATGATGTTGTAGTCTTCTATTCTTATAAAGATTCGAACCTGTAACCTCTTGCTCTTCAACCCATCCTTTTACCGCTTGAGCCAGGCCATAGGCAACTGTAGTGGAGTTAAATTGCTCAGATATAGCAATTTTTTCTGATTCCTTTTGATGATAATGTTGTGGGTAGAAAGTTATGGCTATCTGTATTGGGTGCTAGTTTGGATTTTAAAGTTGGCAACTTGGACATTTTCAAATTGAAGAGAGTATAGCTAGTTGAGGAGAAGAAAAACCCCTCCGTCAACTAGTAGCTCTGGGGTTGTGGATTGGTTCAGAATATGGTGCCGGAGGAAAATCGAGATACGTCGTCTGCCATTGCCGGTGAGGTGAGGTAGCACCTCAGCTAGAAACCCTTTGTAGTGATGGAGACAGAATATGATCCTTAACTGATCCACACACCATATAGGAAGATTCAAGTGTTGGGGTGGGTGGGTCTGTCTGGGTTTTAATGGAATCTGCTTTGAAGCTTTCTGGGTTTTGAAAAATAGTATAGATGATGAAAATGTCTCTTGATATTGCTTTGAGGAGAGAGGCTTTCAAGGGGAATTAAATTGATTATGCTCTGGTGAAACCGTCCTCGGGTAAGACCGTGGGGCCTGTTTTCTTTATTATTTTTGAAAATTGTTTTTGTTCTTAATAACACGAAGAATGATAAACAGAAATTTTTTTTTTTATATTTTTAAATAATCAACTTTTAGATTCCTATTTCTTATGATTGTTAATTTATTAGTTATATTTTATTTTGAATAATTTTAGCTTGTCATTAGTCAATTAACTCTTAGTGTCTTAGTTAATAAGAACATGATATAAGAGTAGTTTAATTTGAGGTTAGTGATAGTGCCTTAATTTTAGGGATATGATGAAATTGTTAATATTTTATTTAAATTCATTTGAAATTAATAAAGGGAACAGAGAGAAAAATTTCAAGTTGTAGTTTGTTTTCACTTGAAGAGAGTATCTTCTTAATTTTATTTTTTTAGATTTGACTGAGATTTGTCATTGGTATCAGAGCTAGAAGAAATGATTACTAATCGTCAAAGGATCGATTCCTTGGAGTTCGGGGTTTGATGAGCTGAGAAATGAAATAGGAGATATAAATTCAGCTTACAAAGAATAAGTTCTCATTCATGTAGTGGAGAAGTCCACCAATAAATGACATCGAAAGAAGAAAGATCTCAAGGGGAGGAGATTTGAGAACAATTTGCAATTGTTCCGATCAAAATCAACAAATTGGAATTCCCCAAGTTCTTTGGCAATGATCCGACGAAGTAGTTTAATCGTGTGGGGTAATTCTTTGAATTTCAAGAGGTGCATGAAGACCATAAAGTTCCATTGGCGACCTATCATCTTGAGGGGGAGGCCAACCAATCGCGATAGTGGTTGAGGAAGGCTTAGCAAGAGGAAGGTAGAAATATTATTGTGGGGAACGTTTGAAGAGGAGCTATGGGCGAGGTTTGGACCTCACGTTAAGTTAATCAAGAATGGTTGTGTTGGTAATCAAGGAAAACCATTTTCCGATTCTCTATGTGAAATCCTAAAATTTGGAAGAAGCACATAAGATGTTTGAAGAAATTCCCCAAACAGATGAGTGTCATTTATGTATCGTTAACACCCCGTGTTAAGATCCGTTGAATCTGTTAACGGCAAGGGCATAACTTTGTCACGGTATAAACTTCAAGGGCACGGCTTAACTGCCAAACATCAGGGGTATTTTTGTACATTTTTCTAAATACTCTAAGCATTCGAGTATTTGTTGCTATGGATATTTAGTGTTTGGTATACTTGAGTTCATTTTAAATCATGTACTCTTTTAACAAAATAAGAGGGAAAAAACTTTTAAATAGTGTTTATAATTAAATTAATTATGCATATATAAAAATCAAAATTTTCATTAAGCTTAATATATTTTTTTTCGTAAAAGTTAATCCTTAAAACTCTGTTTGGTTCCTGAAAAATACTAGAGAAAGAAAAAAATTAATGTTGAAAATCATTTTATCAAATTTGGATGACATAGAAAGTTAAAAATATTGTTGAGAATCATTTTATCAATTTTGGATGACATAGAAAATGCAATAGAACAAAATATAAAAATACTTAGGAAAATAACATAATAATTTTCCTACTACTCTTTAGGAAATAATTCGGAAAATAGAAGAAATATAAAGGAAAAGTTGTTTAGTATTATATAGGTATAATATTGAATTTTCAGTTATAACCCTGAGATGTAACTCAATTGGTGTAAGACATTGTTTCTAATATTGATTGTATAGTTTAAAATCTCTCAAGGAGTCATTGCATAGTTTACCGGGCCTTGTGCCGTTAACTTTAGGGCGTAATGACGTCAAATCGGATCTTGAACAAGTAGTTCCAGACATTTATGGTTATATATAAAAAAAATTGATATATATATATATATATATATATATATATATATATATATATATATATATATATATATTAAATATAAATTAGATTATTTATTTATTTCTTTAAATTTACATGCATGTTAAACAAAACAAGTATGTAATTTTTCTTAATATTTTCTTTCTTTTTATTATTTTCCTTTCTTAGTAATTTTTTATTCATTTTTCACTTATTATTGACACAATTTGAGAAATATTTTAATGAGATTGAACTAATCATTGTGCCACAATGGCCCTTTAAATTTTATGCTCTCTTAACTTTATTTTCTCCCGATCAAGCCATTGGCCTAAAAAACAATGCATGTTCTCTTTTTTTTTTTTTTTAAATTTTTATGAAAAAAGGCATTCTCAAAACCTCTTGTAGTTTCACTTTTTTTCTTTTTACATTTAACTTTACACTTTAAAATGTTCAAACCATACCCTTGTATTTGCCAAAATATGATAAGTGATGTTTGAATTTAATAAGTATAAACATGCCCTAAGAGCATCCACAGCAATGGAAGCTAGTAGCAAAGCGAATATGGATCAATTTAGGAAAAACGACTCGGCCCGATTAGACTGGCAAAGCAATTGTTCATTCTGATGATCAAATTTAAATTTAGGCCATTTAGTGATCATTTGTTCGTATTACGAACCAATAAGCCATTCTGCCGAAAAAATGGCGGATTGGAGCGAAACGTGAGCGACCAACGAGTAGACAAAAAGATTTCCATTTTGGTGACGGTCTACAAAAGCGAGTTCCACGCAGGTGAAACAAAGTTTGAATCGCGTTTTGAAGGCTCATGCGAGCAAAAATTTCTATAAATATGAAAAAACCCAGATGTGTCGATTTTAACAATCTTTGAAATCCCGAGAGCTTGGCGAAGAAGGAAGGAGGTCGGTTGAGAGCCCGACCTCTATCGTCTTCATGATGTCAGCCCAGTTAAATCGTTCGCCGATCATAGTCATGTAGTTCGTGGATTCGCCAAAACGTTCTCGATCTCTCCCCACGGCGATCTTCTCACGTGAGACTTGCCCCCCACCGGTGTGGAAGGAAGAAGCGGGAAGAAGGTTCTCTTCCCCCCTTCCTTCCCCCTCCTCCTCCCCGAAAATAAAAACATAGCGATTTTGGGTATTTGATGCTGAAAAAAAAAAAAACCTTTAAATCATATTTTTGTAAATACTTTAAAATCACAATTAAAAATTAATTTATTTATTAGCCTACAAATATTTTTTGATAACTTCTAATTATTTTCAAAAAATAATATTATAAATAAATATTATTAATAAATAGAAAAAAACCATAAAATCTATATTTTGTGAATAATTCAAATACAAACTTAAAAACAAAATCTTTTACTTGATATGAATTAATTTATTTATTAGCCTACAAATATTTTCATTATTTTTATAAAAATTACAAAATTTTTAAAATTAATTAATATTTGTAACCTTAAAAAAATTCAACTATTGAAATTATTAATTCAAATATTTATATATATTTTTAATTAATTAAACCCCATGGCCATTTTATTTTTTTAATTGAATGTTTATATTTATTTTAATTTTAATTAAATATTTATTTTATCTTTTTAATCGATTTTATAATTGATGGAGTGATATATAGAAGAGTGCGTGATGTAATTATTAAGGAAGAAAGGGTAAAATTAAGGATAATTTAGGATAGATGGAGCTTTTAGATCTTCATTTCTTGCATGAATCTTTAATGAACATAGGAAATCTCCAGTAAGCTTTTTGTAGTGCTTGTGTTTTGAATCTTTTAGGTTAGCTAATGGAATCTTCTACAATCGGAGGATAACCAACCATATGGAAGACTCGGACTTGAATTACTGTCTATAAACCCTGAAAATACCGTTCCAAAACCCTAATCGCACTCTTCTCTCTCTCTATATATACAATTTACAGCCCTACTTCATCCTTCCTCTCGAGATCTGATTCTCTTTTCTCCATCTCCTTCGTAATCTTTTTTTTTTTTTCTACTTGTTTTAATATTTATGATTTCGAAAGCAAGTCAGCTAGTGGCTGGATCAAGTGTGATGATCCAGTCAATTCAGTGAAAAAACTTGGAAATGGGCTCAGTTTCCTCACCTGGATCTGAAACTTTCTTGTGATTTTCCGGGCCCTTCGATCACTGGTACAATTTATTTATTTATTTCTTTAAATTTTCTCCAATTGTCTTGTTCAGTTCCTGGTACTGATAATAGCAAACGCACTCTGTCCCAAAGCCCTTTCCGATGTTTTGAGGCAATTTCTACGTTTGCTATATTAATGGAAATCTGTGTTTCAGTTTTCCACTTTCCAATTACTCGTCCATTTGATCTTTATTTGTCATGGTCCTTTGGACACATGGTTTGGATCACATTCTATGGCCATTTTTCTCTCTTCTTTAGATCTTTAAAACTTTTTGTTTGATCTTGGTTGATTTTATTCTGTTTCAATGGTTGGTAAAAAAAAAAAAAAAAGAAGGGGTTTAAGAAACGATCTTGGGAGGAAGAATGTGGTTCTTCATTTTAATTCTTTTGATGAACCCCACATAGATCAAAATCAGTTTAAAACCCTAGTCTCCAGTTTCAATCTGATGGGGTTTTGTGTTACAGGAAAAAAAATTGATATTAATAAACACAACTTTTTATATATATTCATTGAAACTGGTATTTTTGTAAAGATAATCCACCTTAGCTTAATGAAGAATAACAAATCTCCTTGCTCGGCTTCCATATCTGATGACAACCCAGTTTCAGGTTTCAATCAAGAGTCATCTCCCAAAATAAACTTTTAAGAAAAAAATATTCTCTTAATAATTCATGGTTGAAAATAATCTCGGTGATCATGATTTTAACCTTTTTTTTTTTTTTAATGTTTAAAACTATGATCTTAGGTTTTAAACTTTTTTATAAAGTTAAAATCATAGAGGCTGATTATGGTTTTAGATTTAAAATAAAACTTTAGGTTTAAAGTCACAATCACGAATCTGACATTGTGATAGAAGTGACTAGTTTTAACATCGGAACATAAATTTTTTTTTATACTTTTTGAAAAAAAATATTTTGGGACATCACTATTTTAGTGTGAAAAGAAAATATTTTAAATGAAAATGTTTAAAATATTCTAAATATGTGCTGCTTTTGTGTTAAAAATGTTTTCAAGATACTTTCACATAGAAAAGTTATTTTTTTATTTTATAATTTTTGTATATAGGATGTCTGTTAGATATGTCTTTATAATAATTTTAAAATTTTTGGATTTATAATATTGAATATGGAAAAGAGACATTTTCATAATTAAAAGATATTTAAAAGTGTTTTGAAAAAGATATTATTTAATTACTAAATATTATAAACAATTATGTTTTTAAAGAAATACGCATAATTTTAAAATTTCTGAATTTATATTAAAAATGTATTTTGAAGAAATAGATTAAAATTTGAAAAACAGAAAAATACACTTTTTAAATAGTTTTATGTTTTTTTTTGCTGAAGTTTATCTTATGTGATAAACATATGAAAATTGTATTATATTATGATTAGTTAAATTACATATATTATGGATTATTTTTCAAATCATATTTTTTAAAGATTTTTTTTTTTTATTTATTTTTGGTAACATCCCACAGTGGCTCCGAATACAGCATTGTTGGGAGTTTTAGAAAAATAATGTAAAAATTAAATATAAATCTAAGAAAAGCTATGTTTGGAAAATAATCTTAATTAATGTATTTTTTTTTTCACATAGGTTTTTCACATGGGATAAAGATTCAAAAAAGCTAAAGTCTTTTTAAATTAAAAACTTTCAAATTTATGAAAATGTTTCTTAAAAATCTAAATTAAAAATTTTAAATTTATGAAAATGTTTCTTGAAAAGATATTTATATATTTAAATTCAAAATTTTCTAAATTATAAATATGTCTTATTAAAAGACACTTTTAAAAAATGTTTCCCGGGTCTAGATTTAAAATTGTCTCTGTACAAGAGTAAAAAGTATTTCCTAAGCTTTGCAATGAGAATTTTATTTTATTTAGGCTAAATGTCTGAAAAGCCCTTTAGACAGATATTCATTATTATAATTTTTTTAAATATATTGAAAAAGTGTGGTTTAAAACTAATACTATTTCTACATATAAGCTTGACACCTACGATAGAATTTAAAAAAATCTGTTTTGATAGTAAAAAAATTTGAGAGAAAAGCTATTTAAAAGAGGTCTCAGAAGGGACACTTTTGGTTTTTAGATAATAACATTTGTATGAATTTAAATTTTAGAAGTATATCTTTAAAAAGATATTTTAATATAAATTCAAAAAATTTTAATATATTTCAATAATTTAAATATTTTTAGTTTAAATTTAAAATTTTTAATTATGATCTTAATTTTTAAAGACATTTTTTATTATAAGAGACTTAAAATTTTAATTATAGATTAAAAATTGAATAATGAAATATGTTTAACATAAATTATCAGTTGCTTTTTGATGGCAAAACTATGTTAGATTTGAATCATTCTGTTTTCATGTTGGAGATAGCATTTATGTTACATAGTATGTCAAGAGCTGAAAGCTTGATGGGTGTCTTCTATTGTTGCAATGTTTTGGGGTGGAATGGAAAAATTACATAGTTGTGATTTGTGATGGGATGGGTGTTAAAGTGATTGAACATGATCAATAAAGTAATATATATTTATATCATTATATTAAATGTAATAAATAAGTAATAACTTTTCTATTGGAGTGACGGCATTTCTATCATTTTGACTTTTTACCAGTACATGTCATGTTTAATTGAATTACTATTTCCAGAGACAAAAGTATTTTTTGTTGACTGTTGTGGACTTTATTGAACAAACTTTGAGACCCAAACAGTTCTTAAGAGTGGTGGTGTTGAGCTTCTAATTTGTTTTCAACATTTCAGTGGTGTAGATCAGGATCTTTTAGACTGTGGAAGCATATGGGGAGATTATGAGCTGAGTTAAACTTATTTGAGACAGTCAAAAGCATTGTGGAAAAATGAGATTAAACAGACAAAAAGTGAAAGCTGACCATGCATTGGTTTTTTGTTTGGTGTTGTAGATGTCTAAAGTGAACAAAACAGATTCAAATAAATGCATGGTTTTAATTTTCTTAAATCAGAATATATAATTCTGGACGTTTAAATGTATGAAAAGTTTAAATAATACAAATAAGTATCGTCTTGATAATAAGATATGGAACATTGTTTGTTTGTTTTTCCTTGGTGCAAATGTCTCAAAATGCCCATTCTCTTAAAATGGGATTGTTTCTACATTCTTGAGATGCTCATCATATCGTTGTATTATTTGGAGGAAGCCCAGTTGTTCAATTTTTATACTTTTGAGCGTTTACAAGGGCTTTATAAAAAGATGAGAAATTGTATGGAAGTGGATGATGATTTTATCAGCCCAATAGTAATGTCTGTATTTTTAACATAAATGTTATATAAAATATATAATAACGAATTTACTTCATCGTTATGTTCTTCACCAGCTTCTGTTCCTTGAGTAAGTTCATCAGTCTGCTCTTCATCAGTTTCACGCATCTTCTTCCCGGTGCCAACATATTTTCTAGAAGTGGGAATGCTTTGATCCTTAATATCTTTGAATGATTTCTTTGATCATCCTTTGTGCTTGTTCCCAAAGGGTGTCCTCAACATCCTCGGACAGAACCATATAGGCCCTGACATTGATTCTCTTCTCTGTCTTCTCCTTGAAATCTACCAAATAGATTTAAAAAAAAAAAAAAAAAAATTGAAAAAATAACCAGCCTTAAACCAAGCAGGACAATCACCATTGACTTTACTAGAAGCTTGCACCGATCCACATGAAACCCACTTAATGAAGTCTGCGCCATGAATGCTGCAGCAAATGCAAAACAGAAAATTCAATAGGATATCCAGCAAAATGTAATATAATTTTCAATTAAAAATAACAATAACTACATAAAATTAAAATCTGATTGTTCAGTGAATCAACCAGATGAAGGATACCCAGATAGAACCAGTAAGAACTTAACCAATAAAGTTCTGTTTGGAAAGAAAGGGAAGTGGGAGAGGAGGAAGGCAAATCATGGGCTGTCACGTGTTGTGATATAAAAACGTGCCAAATTTGTGGCGAGCTTTTAAAAAAGTAATTTTGGCGATGCGGTAGTTGATGATCAGCAGACTATGAGCTTGACCGAACAGACGTAGGCCTAATTTGATCGACCGGCCCGGTAGATTGAACATTCTAGTGTTTTCTTTACGTATATATTCTTAACAACCAAATTATGAGTCAATAATGGCCAAATTATAAAATAGTTGTTAACATATTATCGATATTATAAATGTCAACTACAATGCTTAAATAGATATTCAAAATACATGACTTTAAGTTCATATTGGGAAAAAAAAATGTTAATTCATTTTGAAACTCAGGATATAAATCTTCAACTTGATTGTATGGAAAACTAAAATCTTACACATTAATCCCATCCATAGCCATGTCATTGGCATCCTCGTCATCTACAAAACATAATATCAAGCACATAACAATAAAAATTTATTTTTGAAGAAAAAAATAGCAATTATCAATTATTGAAATTTTATAATCCACATTCTAATATCCTACTAACCAATGTGAGTAGCTAAAATTGAACATTCTACTTCATTTATCGGCATTGATCATTCTTCATCTAAAAGATTATCTAATTCTTCAAAATCAAGCTCTCCCTGCTTATTCTCATCAATTATCCAAAATTCGGTTTTAACAATGCATTCATAATCAATGAGATCATAACTTTTTTTTGTTGTTGTATAATCTATAAAAGAAAAGAATAAATGTATTAATACTTGTCAATGCAAAAAATTATATTTAAAAAAATTAAAATTCAAAACAACTAAGAAAGTATTTAATGTTTATACCGAATTTTGAACAACAAATTGTAATGAACATATGCAAGATCATTGAGCTTTTGATGTTCCAATCTATTCCTCTTTTTTGTATGTATACGTTTATATACAATCCAATTTCTTTCACATCCAAGGAGGTAGTCTGACTCAATATTTGAATTGCTAACTTTTGCAAATTTGATGCACTATACCTACTATCTCCACCTGTTCCATCTAGTTATCATTTCCCATTAAAAGGAAAAATAACCATTAAGAAGTTTATAAATATGATAATTTGTATTTTAAACTCAAGAGTCAAAGTATACTATTAAATATTAAATGGTAATTAATGAAAACACATTGTGATAATCTTTTAGACTTTTTTTTACTTGGTTGAAGTAATTCACGTGAAGAATAAGCAAACTCTTTTCCAAAACTTTCTAATCGATCATGGAACAACCTCAATTCATGCATTGTTTGATGTTTGACTTTGTCAAGTTTTTGGTCAATAACATCCATGATAACTCCAATAATTGATGACATATGACAAAAGTTTTCATGATCATATTGCAAACATAAATTCAACCAATAAGTTGCAGCACGAATATTTTTACTCAATTGTTAATCCCAACGTTACTTTATGATCTGTGTATAAGGTTTGTATGGTATTTTGTTATCTTTAAATAGTTTCTTATTCCCTAAATGAGCTCTATACATGCCTTCATACATATGTCCCATAGAAGGTCTCTCATCACAAATCAACAATACGTAATAAGCGTACAAGAGAAGCCATAAGATTCACAACTATGAAATGATCATTCAAAAACTTGTTATCCGATATGATAGAAACTGCAACTTTATTTTTATTGTCCATTGAATATCTAGAGTCCACAAAAAACTTGCTAGTTAATAAGGCACCGTCATGTTTATGATCACCAAGACTCTTAGTCTGATATAATGTGGTAGCATAGTGAGTTGCCTGAGAAGTCGAAGGAGAATCTGCATCCTTCTTTTTTCTTAACCAGCTCAACAAAACAATATGATTATACACAAAGATTGTCTGTCACCTTAGATGCACGTCTTGTAAATTCAGCAACATGGTCTAACTTACATATATCCTTAAAGATCAAATTAAGACAATGAGTTGCACAAGGTGACCAATTAATATGTTTATACTTCTGAGAAATCAATCTCCCTGCAGCCACATAATTTGCTATATTATCAGTGACTATGTGAACTATATTGCTTGGACACACCCATTCAATTATCTTCTGAGAAATCAATCTCCCTGCAGCCACATAATTTGCTATATTATCAGTGACTATGTGAACTATATTGCTTGGACACGCCCATTCAATTATCTCATCAAATGAATAAAACAAATTAGAAGAATCCTTCACAATATCAAAAACATCAATAGATTTCACAAACGTGATCCCTTGAGGGCAATAAACAAAGAAGTCGATGAGTGTTCTTTGTTTGTTGTCTATCTAACCATCACTCATTATTGTACACCTAACTCTTACCCAAACTTCATGATAATAGTTCACAAGCAATTTAACTTCCTTCTTAGATACCTTCAAAAGATCAACTCGCAATTGATGGTAACTTGGACCCTTGTATCTTTGACCAATTGTAGCTATAACATCTAACATTGACTTGATGTGAAAAATTCTGCGCGTAATGGAATGCATATATCATAAAAGAAGAATCCAATTGCCATATTAGTATAATAGCTTTTCCTAGCTACCACATCTTAATAGAAGGTTGAGCTTCTTGACTAGTTCTTGATGCAAAATATTTATTTAAGGTTGATTTTTTCCTTTTCCACTACTTGTTGTTGCTAATGTATAATTATTTATTTGTTGAACCTCATCTTCACATCTTGGTATATCCCCTCAAATTTAGATACATTAGGACCATATGGATACTCACCTTCATAAGCTCCTTGACTGGAGTGAAAGAAATTCTCTCCTCTATCTCTCTTCATCTATCTCTCTTTCTCCTTCTCCATTGTCTCTTTCACATTCATTGTCTCTTATATATATAATCCTTCCTCTCTATCTCTCTCCCTCTACGTCGCTTTCTCCTTCTCCATTGTCTCTTTCACATTCATTGACTCTTATAAATTTAGTCTCTCCTCTCTATCTCTTCCCATCTATCTCCCTTTCTCCTTCTCCATTGTCTCTTTCACATTCATTGTCTTCATTATCTCTTATATATATATATATATAATGTAGCTCTACTAATAATTTGTTTAAGCTTGAGAGGGGGTATGGTTTTTGTCTCACATAAAATCTAACATTTTTGTTCAAAAGATTCGATTACCAGGCCACCCTATCTTTGGCTGCGTATTCCATATTTCGTGGGTGGAGTTGACTCATTGACAGTCAGCGGACTCATTAGCTCGTCTCTCGAAATGGGTAGCGAGCCTTATTTCTATGACAAAGTTAGAATTTCAGATTGATCAGTCTCGAAGATGCTTAAATAAGATCATACAATCATAAAGAAAATTAATAAAATACATTTAAAAATTCCAATAATATTTTTTATTACTAAAATCACTCAATTGAACTCAAAAATTTAATCCCACATAACTCTATAAATGCCCTCGACGGCGACAATTTCCCACTTTACTACCACCCAAATATAACCCACATGGCCACATCCAATATTAATAATAACAAACAAAAACCACCAAAAAGCCTAAAAGAAGAGAGACATGAACCATCAGTTGCCTCCACCTTCCACTCCACAAAACCCAACCACAAATTTCCCCTAACGGTTTTTCCTCTAACAATTTCCCCTTCTTATTCCCATCCCTCAACCCCATGATCCTTCCCTCTTGTGCTCAGGGCAACCCCATTCCCCCCCATTGATCCTCTCTCGGTGATCTTCCTTCCAAAAACAATCCATCAACACTCTCAGCCAAAAATTTTCGTGTTAAAAATCTTAATTTCCATCCCCAATTCACGTTGTCGACCAATGGATTCGGCAGAACTGTGCCGGTATTCCAGATGTTCGACAGGAACGGCGCGACGGCCGGATAACGAAGAAGGAGCTTTCAGCGACTCGTTACAGAACACCAGGGATCATCCCGGACAAAGATCTGGTCAGATGATCGAGAAGATCGACGTAAGGGACGGTACGCACGTGGACATGGAGGAGTTCGGGGCGCTGCAGATAATGGACGGGGGACGGGAACGCGGAAGAAGCTTTCAACGTGTTCGATCGAACGGGGACATAACGGTGGAGGAAGCTGGAGGTCGTGTCGTCGTTGGGGCTGAAGCAAGGGACGGTTGAAGACTGTAAGTTGATGATACAGAAGGTGGATGTTGATGGAGATGGAAGAGTGAGACACTTCTAGGGGTTCAAGCAGTAAGGGTGGCGGTTTGCTGCCTTGACGACATACTTAGATTGTAGCTTCTTTTTGGATGTTGTTGTCTCATTCTGTTTTCTCCTTTTTATTTCATTTAGAATTTAATTAATACCTTAGCCTTATTATTCAACTCTTTACACCAAAATTTCAATAATTTTGATTTTGGATTGGGATTAGTGTTCCCTTCAATTGTGAAGTTATTAGTATTTCTGACAACCCTTTAATTACAAAGCTCAAAAATATTTGCTTTCTTTAAAATCCAAAAAATAAGAAAAAAAAGGCACACTTTGGAACAAAAATGCCTAATCAATATAATTATAATACCGAGGATATGACAAAATGTTTATATGAGATTTAGTTATCATTGGAGGATTTATCTTTATACTTTTTTGGAACATTTAATTATAATATGGAGTGTGACATTTTTTAGGTTACTTTTTGTAAGAGGTTAGTTTTGTAAATAACTTTTGAATTTGATATCAAAGTAATTCATTTAAAAAAAAAAATTTACACATATAGACTTCTTTTCAAAATACTTTTTAAAATCGCATTCATCAACTACGGTTTTAAAAATTAATCTTAAAAGAACATTCATCAAATATGATTATGAAATTATTATGTGGCAAGCGATTAGTGGATCACGGAGTTTAAGGTTAAATTTCAAATTTAAACCACAGGTTGTAAATGCGGTTTTAAAAAGTAAAAAAGATTAGTTTTGTAAATATTTTGAAAATAAGTTTATACATGTATTTATTTTTTTGAAAAATGAATTATTTTGACTTTAAACTCTCTCTTTTATACCATTTTTTTTTATTATTTTGGGACAAGCAATTAAAGAGGAGAAATCTAAATAGTAATTCTCTTGAAAATGTCACATGACATAAATGTCTATAAGGATATAGTTATAAGGGTGATTTAATCAAAAGATATTTTGGAAATTTGACCATTAAACCGATTTTATTACACTGATTTTAACAAAAATACCCTTATCTTTTTTTTTTTTAATAAAAATATTATTTTTTTAAGAGATAATGTAAATACATGAAAAGGAAATGACATTTTTTTTAAGAAAAAACATGGGAAATATTAGATACACGATTTTAGGATTATGTGATGTCTTTTGACAAAATATTTGTAGTTAAAATATGAGGGATAGGATAAAATGTTCATAAAGATTTAGTTATCGGAGATTTATCTTTACACTTTATAGCTACTTTTGTCCAAAAGGGTGAAACTTTCAAGGTCACTTTTGCAAGAAACTGTTTTGGTTTTCAAAACAATCAATTAAATTTTTTAATCGAAGTTCAATCCTAAAATTGGTAATTGGATCATAAAACACATGAAAAACCATTCCATAACATACCAAGCTGTTTCCAACAACGACCCTTATTAATATGGTGGTAGAATATCACTAGCAAAACCTAGTGTGAATTAAAATTGCCAAACAGAAAGTTTGGCAACAAACTCATCAATGCATTTATCAGAACTCCCACCTTCATCAACAGCTTCCCTCGCCAAATTCTTCCACTTCATAACATTACTTCTAATCTCTTCCGATCAATACCTCCCATCTTCCATATACAACCCTCAAGAACTTCTCTTCTCACAACCCCATTCTCGTCGGCCGGAGCCCTCAATCCAATCTCCCAAACATCTTCAGTAAGTTTGGCGTTGGTGAAGCTGATCAGTGAGGGCAACAACCATCAGACTCAGAGCTAAGAAACATCCTACCGCCCTATGGGATAAATGTTGGAGTAAAATCGAATATATGGGCTGATATATTAAATAAATGTGAATTATAGGCTATCAAATAAAGTTAGGCTAATTAAAGTGATTAATTTAAGTTTTGAGATCTTAGTGTATATTATAAAGTGTGAGCATGAAGTAATGTAGGAACAAGCGTAATTTCTAATATGATGAGTTAAAATAGAAATTCGAACAATTATATTTATATACGGGCGTAATTGGTTATAAATATGGGTATTGTTGAGATCGCGATAGGTTTAACAACGATTAGATTCTCGAGGAGAAATGTTAGACGAAGCCCAGTGTAGATGGAAGATCCATAAAGCGCCGTTGGTCGGTCTGGAAGATCATGCAGCGCCAGACTTAGATTTAAATATGCCGATATTTTGTTATGGATTCGGGTACCGCCATCAAATCCTGTATTTTGATTCTTGATGATTGATATGAATGTTCTACATTTGTGTGATGGTTTTCACATAATTTTTTTTATTTTTTAAATCTCTCAATAAAACCTCCAGCTGCAGACACCATGATACAACCAGGCCTTTCTCCGTCATCTCTTCCTTGAACTTTTCAGGCAGTTTGTCTTATTAGTTCCTGACTAGGATCCAAGCGTGATATTCTTCAGCCCAAAGCTAGTTCCTCCATTTTGTTGGATTTGAGGACGGCAAAGCTGCTGTCTATCGTATGACGGCTGTGACCTTGAAAGCTGTTATATTATGGCCATAGTCTGTGTCGTCTCCAAGGCGTATGTCTAAGCTGAGGAGGTTGGGCCGATCGTCTGATGGGGCTGGCCTTTGACACATCAATCCACCACCTGGGAATTTAATCACAAACTTAGATCGATAAAAGAGCACCTATGAGTTTAATTTCACCGGTCTTTGAGACCCGACTCAAGTGGTAAGTAGTGGTAAAAGGGATGGGTGTATGAAAAGTCTCAAGGATTAAGTTTTTAAAAGAATAGAGTACTACAATGATGCAAAATGTTTTTTATTTGTTTTTAGAACCTTTTATTTTGCTAAACTGAAAATAAATAAATAAATAAATTTTACAACTGAAAACTATTTGTTATTATTTTATTTCCTTTGTTGGCATGTTGCTTTTATAAGGACACAGATTCTAGAACCTCTCGGTAACCTCATCACTAAGCACAAGAACATTTTAATTGTTTCAATTATTTTATAAATTTTTAAAATGTAAAACTAGATCCAAAATATGATTTTATGAATATAAAAGAAAATAAATTATATATGTAATATTAGTAAAATATTAGAATTTACTAATTTATTATATTATTAATTATATAGATAAATTTATTTTTATATTAAAAACTAATCTATTTTAATGTATTAAGTTAGTACAAAATTTTAATAAAATTAATGGATAAGACTTATTTTAAAAAAGAAAATCAAATTTATAAAATATTATTTCAAATGTTACTATTTATTTATTTTATCAGATTACTAATTATTATAAATATATTGTTGGTGATTGTCATAGTCTTAGGCAAAAAAATTCATCCTGTGTTTTAGCTTCAAAAACTAAATATCACAAAGGATGGTGCAACATTAAGTGGACCAAAATTGCATGTGGGACATACCATATTTGATTGAAACGAATTTTGAAGATAATATTGACCAAATTCGGAGAAGATACCTCTGGCAATATATATGGAAGATTTAAAGAAGTAAAATATAGAATTAAAATATGGTATATTTGATCATATTGGATGAGATTCTTATGGGAGACAAATATTTCATTATGATATTTATGAAATAAAATTAGGATCTCATAGTTGGGATATTGAGACTGATTTGGAGAATTGCAGCACGTAAAACAACCTTGTATAAACACGAATCGGAGATAAAATCATAATATTCAAAAAGATCATGAAGCACCAAAATAAATAAGGGACTAGAATACATTTCAAAGCGTCCCTCTAGATGGAACCAGGGCTGAAGTTCAAGATTCAAAGGACGATGAGTTTCCATGGGCATTGAGTGTAATGCTTATGTATACATGAGTTCATGGGAGAGAATTTGGGCTTATGGGAGTCTAGATGTTGTTGGGAGAATGAGAGGATCTTATTCTATGTTTTACTATGAGAGAATTAGATGAAAGGAGGCGTTGGAGAAAGAGGAAACCTTGTTTCATGTAAGACCAAATATTAATGTAACTTGATTGATAAATAGTAGAATCCTTTGTATTTGGGCTCACTCCCGCGGATTTAGGCTCAATCGAATCGCGTGACCAAACTTTTGTGTCCTTAGATGTGTGATGATTTATTTTCTTATGTCTCATGCAACTTTATTTTCGTGATTAATCATTGATATATTTCTTGATAGGCCCCCGTCTTGACAATACGACATCATTTTATGTAACAACTAAACAAACAATTTTTTGTCTTTCCATATATATATATATATATATATATATATATATATATATATATTTGCTAAGATCAATTTAATTTAATATATTAAAAATTAAGTTTTATAAAAAAAAAAAAAAGGATAGATTGGGTCCGTTGAGGTGTGGGCGCCAGGTCCGTTAGAGGGTTGGCAGGTGGGGATGCAGCTAAGACTTCTCTCTTTGGAGAAGGGCAGGAAAATTATGTTTAAAAGTAGCTGAGCCTCAAATTAAAAAAGTCAAAATAATTCTATAACCTCCAAAGTTCGATACTAACACTCATCAAAGTTTTTTTTTTTTTAATTGTTTTTTATTTCTATTAACTTTTACATATTATGGTGTAGTATTTTACTCTTACAAGGATTTGGTTATGGGTTATGTTCTTATAAGGATTCTATCTAGGGTTTGTTCATATGCCCATCTCATGATTTATCACTTGAGCTAGACCTTAAGGCAACATGTTAGAAAATAAGTTTCGTATGGGCCTACATATGTGATTTCATATGTTATAGAAAGCTATCATAAGGCAAAGCCTAATTAAAGTGATCTAATTAAAATAAGGTTATAAGGCTTATGAGTATTAATATAGTGTATGGATTATTATTATATGTGTAGAGACCCATTTTGTAATTTCCAATATTATGATGGACAATGTTGGAAACTACAAATAGATGTGACTATAGAAATTTTTTTTACAAATTCTTTTCAAGGTTATAGTCCTCAATTCACCCGTCTCTTCATTTTTCTGAAATTGCTTCTCAATTCTTATTGACATTCCATCATAAAGAGAAACACAAGGGGGTACGGTTGAATTGGAAGACAATAACACAAATCTATTCATGATTATGAATCAAGGTATGCTTTTGCAATTTGGTATAAAAATCTCTATGATATGATATGAATGATCCTAGTTATTTGGCTTATAATAAAGAGAAACAAATAAAACGAACTTGAATAAACATATAGAATTAATTTATTAAATTTAAACTTATTTTTTTATTTTCCTACAAATTTTCTTTCCTTTCATTTTTTCGTGCTTATTTTCTTATTTTCATTAATATTTTCTGGGTTACAAAGGAAATAAAAAGGTGAAGCACTTATCCATTTTGTAACCCAAAAGCTATAGAAGGATAAATATTTGGGAATAAACGGAGGGTAAATTACCTTATCCTCTTCTAACTTGTGGAAGGTGTTGCAGAAGATCCAGTGTACCTTGTCAATATTTGAGAACTGATTCACAACCATGTGCGGAACAGAAAACGAGGTGAGAGCACCTAAAAGGTGACAAAGGTGGGAGGTCAGAGGGTTGAAGAGGAAACAATAATCCAGGAAGGAACCCTAACTTCAGTTAATTCTGAAAGAGGAAGCTTGAGAATACCCTGTTGGACATGGTAGTATTAGTATATGTTATTGATTGTACAAGATTGAGTAAAACACAGCCCCAACATAGCCATCGGAGATGGTCTCGATATCGACATCGATGGCAGTACCGGAGATGGCAGCCATCGACTAACCGATGAAAGTTTCAAGTCGCTACCTGCGGCACCAAGGTTTTCATAGCAAAGTGTCAGTATCCAATCAACTAATTTTAGTGCCATTTTTACTTCTATACTATTTAAAACCAATAATTTTTTTCAATAACACTTTGAAAAAACAAGTTACACTAAGAGCCAGTTTTACTATTGTTTTTTAAAAGTAAACTAGGCCTAAAAACACTTTTAGGACAAAGAAAAAGGCTTTTGGTAATATTTTAAAAAACACTTTTAAAACTTTAAAAAAAAAAAAACATTTTTTTTTGTGAAGTATTTGGAAGGTGTTTTTTTTTCTTTTTTTTTTTTAAAAAAAAACACTTTAAAAGTTTTTGGATATTCCTAAAATACCTATTTATTTATCATTAAATATCTATTTATTTTTATTCAAAACATCTATTTATTTTATTTTAAAAATCGGAATAATATGATATACTTTTAAAATTTCTTATAATTCAAATCTTTTTGTTAATATTTTTTTTAAAAAAAAAATTCTGTAATTATAAAAAAAATTCTTTTAAGTTTTTATTAATACAAATTTTGGCAAACGTTTATTCATTAATTTAAATCTTTTTGTAAATGTATATATATATTTTTAAGAACATGTGTGCTTATATAATTGAATATCATAATGCAAAATATGTAAACAAAAATGTACAGTATCAGGGACACCCAGACCTAAGGATTTGGCAAAGAACATGCTGCTTTGGCAACAGAATGTGCAGCAACGAGGTTCCTTGCAAAGACAAGTGATGAAGCTAAATCCTTGCAGTCGACGAGGAGCTGATGTCATTGAAGGCTAACTAGGAATCCGTTTCAACTATGATGTTTGTGAGAGTCTTCTATTGAATCCACTACAAGGCCACTCTAATGCTAAGGACCTCTACCTCTATAGGATGCATTCTGAGCATGACATGCTCAGCTTTAGCAGCAATGAAGGTTCCCTCGTGATCTCGGAGAAGGAAGCCTTACCCAGTGGGCCTCCATTGTTGTTGTTCGAAGCAGCTGCATCAGTGTTTAAGCAGGCCATCTCTTAGGTGGCTTCAACCAACGCACAAGTTCGAGACTGTGTTGTTTCTCTGTTGATGTGTGGTTTATGCTAGCTTGCACTGCTGTGCGTCGTGTCATTTTTCCAACTTCTTGGATGCAAAGTGCACAAGCTGAGATGGATTCCAGCGAATGTTTCGCCACACTATGTTGTTTCGGTTTAGGTAAATAGCTTAACCTTACACCATGGTTTGCAGTACACATCTCTTCAATAGAACGTTGGTCAAGGATTGTCGATATCCATGCACAACAAACACTTCAAATTGACCTGGGATAGGCCTTGAAGTAAGGGACCAACACTCCCTTACAAGTAGGCATTGGAGCAGCAAATGAGGGGAGATTTCTCTTTCATTAGCACACACTTGACAAAGTTGTTGCACTAGCACCATGCGACTTCTTATGTTACCTGATGTGGGCTGAACTCCCTGCAATGTTCACATGAGCTTCTCTACCTTCGGTGGAATTCTCGATTTCTAGAGGGCCTTCTCAAATATTGGTTCTCGTATCAACCAAAGTTTCCTGCATTCCCTATCTTCTCTTGACAGTGTGCTGTCAGCACATGTATGGAGCCTAATACCACCTATCCTCATTTTTGTTGAGATTGAGAGGGATATTGAGAATTAAAGCTTTCATTTAGTCTACTCCATACTCAATCTTTCAGAAACCGAAAAGCTTTTTTCTTGCCCTGCCCAATGAGAGAAGGTAAGCCTAGATAGTGTCCATGGTCTGTGATGCCTTGTACCTTTAGTTCCAAGCATATGGTGTCTTTGGTGCCGGCATCTACATTTCTACAAAATGAAATAGACGACTCGTGGGAGTTGATTTTCTGGCCCGATGCAACACCATATTCATTTAGGATTTGTTTTATCATTTTGGCTTTAGATCTCGTGGCACGAAAAAATAAAAAGCAGTCATCAGCAAGAGAGCAAATGGGATATAGGTGGAGCACCACGGGCTATGCGACATCTATGGACAAAACCCCCATTTTCATGGGTTCTGGTAAGCACAGTCAGGACTTCAGTACAAATAATAAATAGATATGGGGATAGTGGATCCCCCTGGCGAAGCCCTTGTTGAGGGTGAATTGGGCCTAATTCTCTCCCATGGTGCAGAATAGTGTATCGAACAGAGGAGACACATGTTATAATCAACTGCACCTAGCATGCATCAAACCCCATAATCAGCATGACCCTTTCCAAGAAGACCAACTCCTCATGATCATATGCCTTACTCATATCAACTTTCATTACTGCATAGCCAACCTTCCCGTGTTTTCCTATTTAGATAATGCAAGACCTCATGAGAAATTAGTATATTGTAGATAATGGCATGCCCTAATATGAAAGCACTCTAAGACTATGAAAGTTAGATATGACTTAGCCAACTAACAAAAAGGGAGGTGAATTGGTTTGCTCAAAAACTTTTTGCAAAATAATAAGAAATCTTCAATTTAATTCAAGAACAATAAATAAAGTGATTATGATAGAAAGTGCAAACTTGGATTTATAGTGGTTCAGCACACCCTTGCCTACTTCCACTTTTGCTTGACCTTCAATCTCGATGAGGGTTCCACTAAACTTGAGCTCCAAAACCGAGCTTGTTCTTGTACACTTGGATTTTGGCTCAAATGGGCTCTTTACAATCTCTTCAAGTTATGCACACTTGAAGCTTTCACTCTTAAGCACTATAAATCACTCTCTAGCTTTAAAAGATAACTCAAATACAAAGAAAGTTAGTTTTGACCAATGGTGCACTCTAGGTATGCAAGTGAGGATTGAATGCACCAAGAAATTTGAGAATGAGAGCAAGAGAGTTGGTACTGACCTTAATGCAATAAGTCTCATAGAATTAAATGATCATCAACACTCTATTTATAAAGAGGGAACTTTGCAGCAAATTAAGCTGTAAACCTGTTGACTGTTTCATTAAATGCAATAGTTGTTGTGCATTTAATGCATTGCAAGTTACTATTTTATAGCCATTAGACCAAAGCCATTCTCTGCTAAATTAGTTGTAAACATTTACCAATCAAGCACCATTTGCTCTTCCCCGGGATCTAAGGGGGAGGAGCTACTACATCCAACCTACAGTTGAGTTACACAATTAAGCTGCTCTAACCAAATGGGACATTTCATGGACCCGCCAAAAGTGATATTTGGATCAAACAAATGAGATATGCATCTCAGTTGGTTGGTAACTAGTTGATTGGCTAAATCTCAAACACACGCTGACGGCTTAACCAAAGAAACCACAATCGTCGATTGTGTTCAACTAGGGGTGGACTATAATCGGGTTGACGTAGTCGAGGCCTTACTTTTAGCCGCTGACCCCAGAAATGCTCAAACTCTTGTGTTTTTTTATTTAAAACATTTCTAAACCTTAGGTGTTTCATTGAAGCACATTTTAGAATTATAAAACCTAAGGTCTTATGCTTGAACTTGTGTTTTCAAAGGATATGCAATTTTTAGATTTAAAAATCGAGTTATGATCGATGCATGATAAATGATAATATCCTAAGTGCACCAATGCTATCACCTTACAAGGATTCCTAACTTTACAACGTCTTCATAGTATGCTTGAACTTGGAATCTCAATTTCCTTTACTTCTTGAACTTGATTTTGATTCAAATATAGAACGAATGATCTAGTCTTTAAGTTCATAATCGCCTGCCATATGTCACTCATATCAAGTAAACCATTAGTAACTAATTACCCTAGTTTGTTATCATCAAAACCTCAATTAGAGGTACCCTTGGGCTAACAATCTCCCACTTTTTGATGATGACAAACCGAGGTTATCTAGGAGGAGTGATACTCCTCCTAACATTAAAACACACAATGAAGTCATAAACATGGTATGTGTGTGTGTGTGTGTGTGTGTAAGCGAGGAGTACAAGATTTGACAATACAAAGGATAAGCAAGTGTAAATACACGTGTATGTCAATCAACTAGAAAATATACTCTTAAACTCCTAGATACAAAATGTCTCCTGCTTTTGGAAACATAAAAAAGGAACAAAGGGGGGCATCCAAGTAGTAAATAAGAGAACCTAAGGCGTTGGAGAAGGGAACAAGGAGCAAAGATAGGCCATTATCTTGTGATGATCACAACGATGCTTCTCTTGATCACGAGCGTAAGACTCCGCGAACTAAGTGAATCACTCGTAATGATGGTCTAGGTGGAGGGAGAGTGCCTACATGTTATGTTGAATGCGACTCTCTGGATCATTTGAGTGGAACTCGAAAGGGATGAAGCGTCGATCGTGAGTGTTCGTAAGCTCAAAGTGGTGGTGATGGAGAGAATTGAATTGCGCTCCATAGAGAACATAGCTCTCCTCAAACATCCCTCGCAACCTAGTAATGTCATCTCTCATTCCATGAAGGTCCTCTCCTAGCGCATGAAGATTGGCTTGAAGATTATGAAGAGAGGGTTGCTCAAGTGGTGGAGAATAGTGAGGCTTAGGGAATGATGAATAATGATGAGGATGCTCAAAATGTGAAGGCTCGATGAAAGAAGGCATTATCGGTGGCTTAAAATGGTGTGTAAACGAGGTCGAGCCGATGTGTGGTGCACTATAGGAGGATGGGTACTCTATTTGGAGGGGCCTCCATCCCTTGAATCTCATCCTCTTACTGTTGAGTCTTAGGCTATGCCTCGAGAGCTGGTATCCCTATACGATCGAGGGTGGATGAGGTGAACGTGTCGTAATAGCGAGGCACCTGTCGATCAGGCTAGTCGGAGAGGTTAAAGCAGTGGAATATGAAGAGACGAGTGAAAAGGCGACTGTATGGGAGAACTTGGCCGACTCACTGTGATTGGAGATCATGTGGTAGATCATAAGATGGTCGAGATGAACAAGCCACCCGATAAGAATAATGTCCATAACGAAAGAATTTAAGTAAGACGCCTCGGGGAAGGATGCATCAACCGACGATCTGATGGAGAAGATGTGCCTTGTGAGTAAGGAAATTGGCCTGTAACAGAGGAATGCCATAAGCATTAGATTTGGTAAGACGACGAAAGTTGTAACGGGATCAAAACCATTGATCTAAGGCCAGGTCTTGGACTCGAAGACCCGAACGCCAGTGCTCGGAACTGATAGGAGATGATAGAGCTTAGAAGCACCAATGTCGAACTCAATCCCTCGTAGCATGCTTGTGATCCTTGAGCCAGAGACACGTGCCTAGGCAAAGAAAACTTAGACCATAGTGGGATACACTGGCTCATGAAGGATACTAGTGGTAGCCAACCCATCTCAAAGAAGAGTGACTCAAGTCGAGACCCCTCTAGCGAAGATAAATTAATTTTGTGGCTCACAATGACCTTTCGTTGGTGGAATCTGGAACAATAGCGCTCATGCTCTACGGGTAATCCAAACAAACTCATGTCAGTGGGCGCCTTATGTTGTCCCTCTCACTTGTGTGAAGGCTTGGCCTCAAACTCAGGCTCATTGGGGCATTTACCCCAGGCTCGTAAAAAGGCTGACTCACGTCTTAGTCTTGGTGCCAAAGCATATGCAATATGAAATAACACACCTAGGTCAATGTCGGAAAAATAAGGAGCGCAAATGAGGAAGAGTCCTAAGGGAAGCTCTATCTAAGAAAGCTCAAAGAACAAACCCAAAGAAAAACCTAAACTCTTAACTCGAACTAGAAATGGAACAAAAGATTACTCAAATTTAAACTAACAATGTGAACCAAACGTTTCCAATGTGGCCATACTAAAAAATCCCAAAATTTCAATCTGAAAGGGCATTCCAAGGTGGGCAAAGAGTTTGAAAAACAGTTTCAAAGCCCAAAAATGATGTTGTAAATTTTTTTTGCAAGGTGCCAAAAGAGATTGAAAGAGCATTGTAAAAAATAGGATTTTCAAAAAATATACATAAGCGTAAGCATTTTCAAAAACTGAAATGGAATAGAAGACCCTAAATAGTAGTCCATCCCAAAAACAAACCAAAAACCGTTGAAGAAAGGAGAACCTTGTCAAACCATTTTCAAAATAGGCAAAGCAAAAAAAAAGAAAAAAAGAAAAAGAATCTGTTGAAAGAGAACCAATATACAGGCACCAAATACTCCAAGATGCTGTCTAATTAACCAAAACAAAAAAACATAACAACAAGAACAAGAACAACAACACAACAAAACCAAATTTTGCCCAAATACAAAATAACCCTCAACATTCTTCAAAGTTCACTCTCAAGCCAAATGACGGGCTCGGGGTAGGTGTGTAAAATTGGTGTTAAAACATAGGTTCGTACGCGCAAGTATACGCGTCGAAGTTACGTAGTGTAGTGGCTTGTCAAGTGTCGTTTCCACAAGGGGAAGTGTGTTGAATACTGGAATTGGCTCTAGAACTTATCCGGATCTCAAATTCGGATGAATTATAACTATTGTAAAGAAAAGCTAACCCTAAAATATCAATGGAGACTTAGGCTTTCCTCCCATCACACTCAATGGATTATAATCTAGATAAAAGTGTTTATTCAGTACTTTAATGGATTCACGCTGGCAGGTTGATCGTGCCTATGAGATATCCTCTCTCGAGGTATATTCGCCTATCTCGCCAGTAGGGTTTATTGCATTTTTGCATCAACCTTGGACTTCGAAAGACTTGAATCATTAAACCCTAATCGCCACACTTGGAACTGGGAGATCTCTCCTCTCAAATTTACCAAGTGTTCTACTCAGATCCTTGAGAATCCTTATCTCTCGATCTCAAATTCCAAGCAAGAGCATGTTAATGTTGGCCAAACACCACCATGTAAATAAATCATAGAAAATAAAGCAAGTCGATATCAGATTCATTAATATACTGAATGAAATGAAAATAATAATTAATCCATATGAATGTAGCAAAGGTACAACAAAACCCTAGAAATAAAGCTAGAACATCATATCATTCATTACAACCATAAAGTTTTTAATCATTAAGTGTTCGAGAAAGAAAATACAAATACAGGAGTGCACACGATCTCTCGATTCATGCTCAAGGCTGCCTTCTCCGTTCTTCATGCATCCTTCTTTTTTCACTGGCTGCTTTCCATTATATCTAAAACTTAATTTATTAAGTCCCGGACGCCAGACATTAGGTCGATGAAGATGGGTACATCTGCCCGCCTTAACATCGCGATATTGATCGTCGACGCTGGGGCTATGCTCTCTTCTTCTTTAAGTCTCCACATAGCCTCCAAATGCCGCCTTTTTCACTTGAAATACACAAGAAGCCGAGTATAAGATATAAGGCGATAAACACACTTATTACTATATGAAATGAACCAAAAACATGATAAAACGCAGGTATATGATGAGTGTTTTAGGCACTCATCACCAAACCAAGAGTGCAAATTGGCATCGAAAACACCCAAACAATCCAATCAACCCGATGGAAGGTACCGAAAAACCAAACTGGGAGACAAAAAAAAAAAAAAAAAAACGTAAGACTGAAATCTAAACAAAGAAGTGAAAGCACAATCGACATGCATCAACCAACCTAAAACTATTTTGAGAGGAACTGAAAATAAGAAGATAAAAAGGAGAGGAGGAAACTTACTAAGAGGAAGGAACAATGGCGGAACTAAAAATCCTAAAAAAACTCTAGCTACGGAGAAACAAGCTGTAGAAGCCAAGAGTTGAAGCTTTGTAGCCTAAAAGAGAAGATTGAAGGTAAATGAAGGGTTTTTAGGGTTATGACTGAGAGAATGGGGGGAAATGGGTGAGAGAGAAATGAGTAGAATAAAAAGATACACATAATAGGAATTTATATTTTCTACCACCAATGAATTGATCGACTGTTTGGCCATATGTCTTATGCTACTGAATATAGCTTAACCGGTCGACCGTTTCATGAATCAATCGATCGTTTGGTCACATTTCTCTTGTTTCTTTGACTTGCATCCTAACTCCCCTACATTTTCTAACCGGTTTCCCATAATTTTGATGTTTTTGCAGTGGATAGAAGAATTTGATCAAGGATTGATCAAATTTAACAAAAAGCTCATACACCTTATATAAATATTTCAAACAATTTTAATCACCAAAATTACAAGGTAATAACCCTACCTGCCTTTTTAATATTGACAAATTGATCCTCATTAAGGGTTTTAGAAAATATCAAAGGAAGTTAGTTCGTTCTAACAAATTGGTAATATCCCCTTTTGTGCATGATCTCTAAGGAAATAACGTCTAATCACTATATGCTTAGTCTTAGAGTGTTGCACGGGGTTCTTTGATATGCTAATGGAACTTGTGTTATCACATTTTATGGGAACATGAGAAAATGTCAAGACAAAGTCACTATGTGTTTGTTTCATCCAAAGGACTTGTGCACATCCTAACCCTCACAAATATATTCCTGGCTTCACATGATTAAAACCAATCTTGTCTCTTACAGCTGCATATGTTAAGGACCAAAAGCACATGTTCACTAGTGATTTTTCAACAATCAACTTCCGTGTCCACATCCGGTCAAAGATATATCAATTCAAAATTATCACATATTAGATACCAAAGACCAATATCAATTGTGCCTTTCAAATACCTAAATATTCTTTTAACCGCATTCAAATTATATTCTTTAGGACATGCTTGAAATCTAGCACATAAGCATACACCATACATGATATCAGATCTACTTGACTTTGACTACAACAAAGAACCAATCATGCCTCTATATTTAGTTTGGTCAATGGGCTTACCTTTCTTACCCATGTCAAGCTTGATGGATAAGCCCATGGGTGTGCTCTTGGTCTTTACTTCTTCCAAATTGTACTGAGAGGTCCTCTACGACTTTGCTTGATTTATGAAGGTGCCCTCCTTAAGTCGTTGACGGAAGACAAGAAAGAAGGAGCCTACATGCTTTTCTATCTCAAATTCATATGTTAGACTATAAACTTTTCACAAAGTGAAACATTAGTAGCACCAACTATAATATCATCAACGTAGATTTGAACAATTAGCATGTCATTATCCTTTGATTTATTGAAGAGAGTTGTATCAATTTTGCTCATTTTGAAACCACCAAAAATAAGAAATTTGCTTAGCCTTCATACCAAGCTCTAGAAGCTTGTTTCAACCCATAAAGTGCCTTTTTGAGCTTGAAAATATGATTAGGGAAATTAAAACTTTCAAACCTAGGTGGTTGTTCAAAAAACACTTCCTCATGTATGAAACCATTTAAAAAAGCACTTTTCACATCCATTTGATATCTAATGAAGTTTTTGTAACAAGCAAAAGCAAGCAACATTCTTATGGATTCTAATCTAGCTACAGGAGCAAAAGTCTCTTCATAATCAATTCCATCTTGTTTATTATATCCTTGGGCTACTAATCTTGCTTTGTTTCTAATTATTATGCCATTTTCATCCATTTTCTTCCTAACCACTCATTAGTACCAATAACACTTTGATCATTATGCCGAGGTATTAACTCTCAAACTTCATTTCTTTCAAATTGATTGAGTTCTTCTTGCATAGCTATTACCCAATTCTCATCTACTAGAGCATCATTTAAGCTCTTGGGTTCAATTTGAGAGATAAAGACAAGGTTATTACAAATATTTCTAAGAGAGGATCTAGTCATTACCCTAATGGATGGATTACCTATAATTTGATCTTGTGAATGATTTGTGACAAATTTCCACTCTCTTGGAAGTCCGACTAGGTCTCCTTGGCCAAGCCGAGAGGAGGAGAGGGCCAAGGCACTTTCTTCCTTATTTGAATCAATCTTCTCTTTAAGGGATGAAACTCCATTTTCACTTTTAGGTCTTTTCTCATGGAGAAGTCCAAACCTACATCATCACACTTTCTCTTCTTTGAAGAGAATCATTAGATCTTCACTAAAGACTGCTTATGATGACCTCACACCTTGTTATTTTGCTGAAAACTCTAAGCTTTACTTGCAAAGAAACAGAAATATCCAACATTAGATTTTTCACTCTGTCTCCTTGGTGTTTAAAATAAAGCATTTACTTCCAACTACTTTGAACTAACTAATGTTTGGTTTCTTGTTTTTCCAAAGTTCATATGGGGTTTTTTTCCAAAGAAGGCCTTATCAAAACTCTATTCAATATATAACATGAAGTATTGACCTCTTCGACCAAAAAATAAGTTGGCAAATTGTTTTCATGAAGTATGGTTCTTGCCATTTCTTGCAAAGTTTTATTTTTCCTTTCAACAACCCTATTTTATTGGGAAGTTCTAGGAACTCAAAAGTTATGTTCCATTCCATGCTCATCATAGAAGCTTTCAAAATCAATATTTTCAAATTCTCTTCCAAGGTCACTTCTTATACAAGAGATGGTAAAACCTTTTTAATTTTGAATTTTTCTATAAAGCATTGAAAACTCATGGAAGGCATCATTTTTCTGAGCTTAGAACAAGACCAATGTATATCTAGAGAAGTCATGCACAATCACAAATGCATATGATTTACCTCTAAGATAAGTAGTCCTTGAGGGTCCAAACAAATCCATGTGAAGAAGCTCAAGAGGTCTTGAGGTAGAAATGAAATTTTTGTTTTTAAAAGATGCTTTATTTTTTCCACTGGGTATGCTTCACAAACTTTATCTTTTCAAAAGAGATTTTATGGGAAGGCTCTAACAAGTTTATTTTTGCTGATTTGTGTACGAGATTCATGGTCACATGTCCCAATCTCTTATGCAACAACCAACTCTAATCATGCATGCAAGAAAAACATCTATCATGATCTTCATATTTTGAAATATCAATTGTATAAACATTTGCATTTTTATGGCCCATGAAGATGATTTTCTTATTTTGAGAATCCTTGATGAT
This sequence comes from Tetrastigma voinierianum, assembly GCA_016808115.1. NCBI lineage: Eukaryota > Viridiplantae > Streptophyta > Magnoliopsida > Vitales > Vitaceae > Tetrastigma > Tetrastigma voinierianum. Next base: position 109,897 of record JAEQBH010006312.1, on the reverse strand, counting down.
GCAATGAGAAGACTAAAAATTCACTTTAAAACCTTTGTCACAAAGTTGACTAATGCTCAAAATATTATGTTTCAAACCATCAACAAGTAAAATATTTTAAATGAGGGATGAAGAATTGTTACCTATAGAACCATGTCCAATGATTTTACCTTCCCCGTTGTCTCCGAAGGTTACGTATCCTCATTTTATGAGACACCCTAATTTCCGGGTGCCCCGTTGACTAGCCGTCAACTTGTGGAATTTCTACCTTAGGTCATTGTGCACCTAAGTCTTGATATCGGACATGTACCATTTACTTATGGACATCGAGTTACTCGGCACCACCTCGATACGTCCTTTCACCGGGACCAATTCATCCATATTTAAATCTAAAATATGAAAATAATGCACTTAATTACAGTCCATAAGAGTCTGGTCACTGCCCTCTTACCATAATTACATACCCGACTATTTAGACAATGATCCAAAAGACTGCACTACAATTCTTTATACAATACTATTTACAAAAGTTTAATCTATGTCATGTTCACTTTACAATCATGGCCTCATCGGAGCGCCGTTCACTGATGTCGACTTGTACCTAAAAGGTTCACGTCAAGAGTAATGCCCAGAGGAGAATACTCCTACAAGGCCACTTCACCTAGCACACAATGCTCACACATTCACAATCACATTCCAACAAGAACATGCCAATTCTATATGGAATCCTACATGCCATGCCATGAATGAGATGCGACTCACCATGTACCATGCGCCTGAGTCCTCACTGACTCCCTCACACAACACTTAAGCCCATGTGTGAAAAACCGTTATTTTAGATGACACCTAATGATCATATTAAAACAAATTTCATTTTTTTATAAACCAAAAGCTTTTTGGGTAATACATCACAATGATCATTTTTACATTCAAAATCATGCGCCTTTTTTGTGGGTAATGGATTTTTAGTGTCGCAATCACGGCTCCACAAACCCGCATTGACTGTAATGCCTTCACCCCAGCTGGGGACTTTGTCCGACCATAATTGCTGTGATTTACCCAAGGGGGATCTATCCTAATCCTGTCGACACTGGACACATTTTCTTTACTATTTACAAATCATGACTCTATCGACGTTGTCCCATTTAACCGAGCCCACTCAATCAGACACCAAACACAGTGTCGATTATCAATCATGTACTCACGACATACCATCGAACACTAAACACATTGTCAATCTCTACCATGCACTCACACCCATGTCATGCGATGTCCTCATGCATATTCAATGCAATTATGCCATTGCCTATTCATACCATGCTACATATATAATGAGTGTTATATGTGCATGCTTACTCATGCATATTTATCCATGCATCATTAGGACATTTATATCAAATAGCATACAAATTCCAAACAATTCATGCCAACATATCTACACTATATTTGATATCACAAGTCACTACCACTCGTTAAAGGATATTAATTATCTCTAGCTGAGTCAGATGACATGTCCACAACTAGCCTATAACAAGCCATGTAATGGCCTTGTTCATACATGCACAACGAGTCACTCAATTATCAAGCAATAACACGCAAGGAAAACATCTCCATCCAATATGTATGAGCACAAATATTGTCATTCAACATGCCATCCCTTAACCAAGGGATGACACTTCAACCAATCACATAATAGGCCTTCGAAGCAAGCCTCAATCATCCGCAACTAGGCCATGAGATCGACCCTAAATAGTTGCACAACCTGGGCTTCAAACCAGCCCCGAAATAGTTCTCAAAGGACACCGCTCACTCGAACCTGGGCCGACCGTTGCCAGATAGTAATCGGCGCTTATCGTGATCTAATCGATCGAATATCTCTGGCCCCTCGCCATTCAAGGTCGATGCTACCATATCCAATCAATGACCCGATCGACCAACTGATCTGATAGTTCTGAGGTGGTCCGAAATCAAGAAATGGAGTAAATTTATTTCCTTACTGGTTGTAGCATGGCTACCGGGCAGCGATATCGCTCTGTATCAAACATGTGGATGGTTTTTCTTTGTGTAGGTGATTAACAGTTGATGCAAATTGGTAAACTTGATTTGGATTTGGGAGTTTTGCCAAAACATTGGATTTGGTGTAGTGTGGTGGTAGAAAATGAAAATAAAGGAAGTAAAAATGGGTGGTGGAATCTCTCATCAAGTTATGGATTCAAGTTCCTAAGATAACCGAGGGTCATGATCCATTTCTCACGCATGTGGGTGACCTATAGTCATCTCCCAAACCGACCTTCGATGGCTATAAAAGCCGACCCGTATTAAATTTTTGTTATGACATGTATTGAACATTAATGGCCTCCGATAGTGAAACCTTATCTCCTTTACCTACTTACGTTGATCAATAAGTGGCAACTAATGAACTTCGTGGATTTGTAATAAGCATCCATCGAATCCTAAAAGATTGCTGGGCACAAAGTCATTCAAGATGCATCTAAGGGATTTGAACCTAGGGTTAGAAGGAAACACAAAAATGATAACAATTACCTGTGTTGAAACTATGAGAAACCCTCAGAACCCTTGGAACCCTCCTCCAATAACCTTCCTCTTCAAGGATGAAGGGAGTTTAGCCATCCATTCTTTGAGTTGTCATCCTCAGAGGGTGTTTGGTAGCCCGGGAAGTGAGAGAAAAGGAGAGAAAATGAGAGAAACTAGGAGAAGTTTTGCAATTCGCCCCTGGTGAAATATATTAATGATCAAGTCCTTACAAAGTCTTGTCTATATTTATATTGCCCAAAGACGTTTAAATTACAAAATGTGTGAACTCACCCACTATTACATGAGGGAAATTCCGAAAAAAAAAAAATACAAATCATGAAAATGGGTCAAAAGTTATAGTTCATTCTCATAGTTGTTACGAAAATTCGCGAACCTACAAAAATTTCACAAATTGCAATTTTATATAAAAATTTTCGCAGCCCTCGCTCATTTTCTTTTCTTCTTCTCAGTTTCTTCTTTTCTTATGGTTTTTGATTTGCAAATATGAGTCAACTTGATTCTTCATGATCGAGCTGACTTAACAATTTTTGTGAGGTTAGCTTGCAAAAACTATAAAATTAGCCTAAAAATGTGAATAGTAGTATAGCTAGGACCTTATTGTGCCAATCAGGTTAATTAAGTTGATTTGTACACAAAAAGTGCTCAAAACCTGCTATAAACAAAGGTTCAAAAATAAATACCCTCACAACCACTCCACTTTAATCCCACTAATATGTTAAAGAGATATGTCAAAAACAACATAAAAATGGTGGCTTCAAAAGAATGTAATAGGTGTGCCCAACCTCAATAAGAATCACTAAACCCTGCTCAATAACCATCTTTGAAAGAATGTAGAATGGCGAACCAAGTATCAAAAGCCTCTACTCTAGAGGATCAACTCCGAATTTCACCAAACCCAGTTGTTAGTTTGATCAACTTTCAAAATAGTCCGCTAAACCGCACTTTCCCCCAACATAGCTAGTGCCAAACCAGCAAACCAACCAATCCTAACAGATTCAAGACCGCACTTACCCATACAATTCTTTTGTGTTATAGGCAGAATGCCGGTAAATCGACTCATGAAGTCCACAATCTGGATCCACCGATGACTCCTAACCAATTAAGGCTTAGCCATCAAGTCATAAGGATTAACCAGAAACTCTTCGAAGCTCTTTCCTGGACTTCTAGTGAGATCGAGACTTCAGCACCTACAACTTGTTAAACCTCACCCATCTACCGCTGCAACGAAGCAACAAAGCTCAAGAACTCCAAACTAGCCGCTTAAGGTGATTACTGAAGGCTTTCCATATATCCCCTGACCATGCTCTAAGTTTCAAGGCAACTGGCCACAAATTTTCTTTCTTTTCTTTTCTTTTTCTTTCTTTCTATTCTTTTATTTTTTATTTTTGAAAGACTCATTGGTCTTTTATTCGTGGGTCCAACCTACTTAAAGGTGGTCAAAGGTATCAGGCCAAAGTTTTTGTACTGTTTAGGAGGTTAGGTAATTTCTCACATTATGAAACCTATTGTAGTGGTGTGGTTAGTCGGAGGTGAAGGCATGTTGAAAGCAATAAGAATTTAACTCACATCCACCCTAATGCTTACGAACCAATCTAACATCACAGAATCGACAATGTTTCAACCTTTCTATCGAGCCAGGGCAATACAAAAAAATGGATGCAATTTTGAAACTCGTAATTGTAAGTCAGAGTGGTATGTATATAAACGAGATATAACTATGCTGACTTACAAAGAAACTACAATTTCACAAAAAAGAGGACCAATGGTGGCCACAAAACAACACAAATTGACTTGCCTGTAAAATAGTAATAAAACATAACAAAGCTAATTTCCTTCTCGCTAATCCTCCCCAACCAAATGCATCATTCAATGGGGTCAATTGGAAGTTTATAGCTAAAAGTGCCACCTCCTCAGCCAGCACTTGGGCTGTCGTCCTCATCTTCGGGCACAAGAGTCAGCAGATGAAGACGGAGGAGCATCTACTCCTGTCAAGCGCACGCAGTCAAGTGAAGCCGTAGGGGTGCCGGATGAGGAGGCCAGCCGGCTTTGCCGGAGGGTGAGTTGAAGAGCCTAGGCAAAATCAAGGAGATCAAGGCAGCTCAGTGACTCAACCGCACAGATGACATTGTTCTATGCAAGCGTAGCGGTGGTCTGAGCAACGACGACCTCTATGCATGCCATCCTCTCAAATAAGGTTGTATGGGCACCCGCAAAAGATGCGGATGTGGTTGAGAAGGTGCGGACCGCATCTATAATAGCCAGGAAATCCCGCATGGTGCTGGCATATGTCACAGCGAAGTGATGACGTACGGGTCTAGTACCGAAGTCCGAAGGAGCCGGATAAAGACCTGGCGCGCGTGAGGATGCGTGCGGATGCGGGCAATGGAGCGCTGACTATTGAGCTATAGATACTGAATCCGGGGCTCCTATATGCAATCGTAGAGGTGGCCGACTTCATGTGATGTATCATCCGTCAGTCATCCTCGCTAGGCTTGGGGTGGGAGGTGATGAGCACGGCAACATTCCGCCACTCGTCACTGGCATGAATGGCCCCATCTTGACGATGCTCCAGCTGGAGCTCGGTAGAAAACTAAGATGCCCAACACCCGACAGCTTCGAACAAGAGGTATGACTCACTGGTCAGTTCCTCCATGGCACCATCCCCAAGGGAACAAGGAGGTTCGGCAATGAAGCCTACTGCTGGAACCAAAAGCTCTAGAGATGCGATGGTATTTCAGAGAATGGCCTATCTCCTCTGCACCAAATGCTAAAGCGGGACAAATTGCAAATTTGACAAAGACGCGGTCAATAAGAAGCATATCAAGGAAGCCGCTCCATCAGGATAGATCCCGCCGTCGTCCTTGGCTAAAAGGCGAACTATCTCCGAGGCAAGGCACGTTTATACTGGGCTTGAGCTGGCCAAAGACAATTGGGAGATTGAATGTAGTTACAATGTCTGAGGCTCGGAGTGTCCGCTCAATGCCATCAATAGAGAAGTGGATGGCGTAGATGGGACTCGCTCGGGATGTCATAAAGGTGCTAGAACCAATGACCACCTCGGGTAGAAACCAAGGCGGGTCATGAAAGGCCCGCAAGGAGTACCGCTTTCACAAGCCGCATGGAATTCCTTTAAGCTGTGGAAGGGGTGGCAAATCGAGATATGTCGTAAAGATCTCTATTGGTGCTCTCGCATCAGGCCCTTTAATTCCCTATAATGGGGCCACAATGGAAGATAGGTCTTCTGGAGCAATTGAAGTAGGGATGTGATCCAGAGGAACAACAACGCCTCGAACAAAGTGGGACTGTGCCTGGGCCCGTGAACTGATGACTCACCCGGGGCCGTAAGTCCTGCCCTGAGGCTAGGGCCCTCCTGACTACCGCAGAGCATGGAGTGGGACATTGAGGAGAGCCCCACCCTTGTGTCACACCTACGCTGGTGTGGTAAAGCACCCTGACACCACAACCTGTAGCAAGAGGACATCCAGCCGACTATGGGCACGGGGCATTCCGGCAGCTAGAGGGCCGTTAGGGAGGCGCGACTCGTAGAGGAGTATCGTGGAGGCTAGCAAGGCACGGGAGGAGGAGGAAGGTCAGACACGAGGCCCATGGTTAAAGTTGTGCCTCCGCTGTCTTAGCCATGTTTCGAATAGGAAGGAATGGTAGGGCTGAGAGGCTTTCTTCGTGAAATCTCCTTATAGGAATAGGCAATGAAATGAAATGAAAAAGAAAAGGGTTTATATAGAGGTCGAGGGAAGGTGAAAGGGGTAGTTAAATTAGTGTCCATAAACGGGCACCAAGAACTGTGGCGAAGAAATTGAAGAGTCATTGGAGATGAAGAGATGTAAATTTTCATGATCTTGAAAATTTCTCCTACGAACTTCAACTCCCGCTTTTTAAATCAACTACTCTCTTAAAACAGAACACCAAAATTCATGAATCTAAGCACAGGAAAGTGAAAAAATACAAATAGAACTAAGCTACAACAAAGTAAAACATGAAATAAATAAAATTCAAACAAAAATGGAGTGGCATTTCAGTCTTGGTGGAGACCAAGCCAAGTTAGGGTAGCCTATTGAACTTATAGAGGGTCAAATATGGAACTCCTGTCTCGTCGTGAGTCAGGACAGATAAGGCTTCGAGCCTTATTATCGGATTTCAATATCTTGTCGTCTCCGAATTAAGAGGTCCACTACTCCATTTGGATAAACTTGATGGATAACCGAATGGACCATCCATTCGACTCGAGTCTAAAGAGGTCGAGTTTCGAGTCATAAAGACTTGGTCCTCAGCTTTGAAATTTGCGTTATCACCGTTCATGCTTACTTTATTCTATCCTTTGCAATCTTCTCGAAGTTCAAGTGCATCATTTCTCGCAGCTCTTCTAATCTATTGATATCAAGGAACCTCTTTGAGGCTAGCTCTTCCTAAGTCCGTGTTCACTTTTGATCGCCTCTCACCGCCTTTATATTCTAATCTCTACCGGCGTGGCATGCTCTTCCATAATCCAGGATAGGGAGACATTCCAAGAATGGTCTCTAAGGTCGTTTCAGATGCTCCACAAGTAGTCCAAAGAAATTGAGAGACCGCTTCCTATTGAGTTCACCACTTTCATCAATATGATCTGATTTGATTAGTCTAAAAAGTGCTATTTTCGGTTCTATTTATTATAGCTTTTGAGTGCTTGTGTACTAATCATCTGTAATTAACCCGACGGCACATTGTTGTCCCTACTATTTTACCGATCGTATTTTGTGGCAAATTTTTCGCTTGCTAGCTAAATTATGTTTAAATTGTTGAGTCGATCTAAGCACGAAGAATTCAAGTCAAACTCAGGATTGCAGATCAAAGACCAGAAGGAAAGAAGAGCAAAAAGTGAATAAAAATGGAGCATTGAGAAATTTGCTCCCGCAAAGACTGCTCCCAGCCTCCAAAGACTGCTCCCCTCCGTCGCCCATTCCCGCTTTTTTACGCTATGCCCCGTTTGCTTTTGCTTGGTTTTTTTTCCATTTACCCGACAAATTTCTTCGATTTTGGTTTTTTTGTAACTTCCCTTACACTGAGCATCTATATAAGCCTCAGTCTGTAAAAACTTTGTATCAATCAACTCACCTCACTTCGGCAATACAGTGAGTGGGAGGCAGTTTCGCCGCTGCTTCCTTTTCTCCTTTTCTTCCACTTTCTTTCCTTTTCTTTTCCATTTTCTCGATTGCCAAACACTCCTCTGAGGATGACAACTCAAAGGATGTTCGACTAGACCTCTTCCTCCTTGAAGAGGAGGGCTGCTGGCTAGGATTTGAGGTAAACTGGACCGGGCTCTGCTTTTAACGAACACATTTTATGGTTGTTTTACGCTCCTACTTCTCACTCTAGTTAAAATCTTTAAGCATGCTCTCTTTAATGTATTTCGCAAGTTGGGTTCAATGGATACTTTCACTAGATCCACTGAGGCTTAGCTAGCTGTCTCCCCGCTAGTTACTCATGGGAGTAGGGTGGTTTTTGAGATGTGTTAATCGTTAGTGGACATTTATGCCCATTTAATGCTATGTTTCCAAAAGGAAAATCATGTGGTTTAGTTTTTAAAGCAATGAAGATTCTGCCTCGGAATGACCATATGTCATCCTCCCCAACGCGAGGAAAATACACTAGGACATGTTTGGTTGCCTTAAAACCCTAAACCAGTGGCCCGACACTTCAAGGGGTTCTATTTTACATTTTAACTTGTTTTTATTTTCAGTTTTAAACCCCAAAACCTCACTGTTTTTACCAAACCTGAAAATCCAAATTTAATTCACCATTTTTGAACTCCACTGCAAATCATTTGTACAAAGAAAACCCATCCCTGAGTTCGACCTGGGAAAGCCGCTATATCGCAGAGTTTCAATTACCGCAAAGAGGAGGAAATTTGTATTATAAATATCATGGATTCGATCACCCTACCGTGGCACGATCAAATGGCGCCGTTGCCGGGATGGCTGCTGCTCTGGGACAAGTTCTGGCGTATTTGACGAGTTATGGGAACACTTGTGATCTTCAATACAAGTATTGGTGAATTTATTTTACATTACGCCGCTTTTTTATTTATTTATTTTAATTTCACCGTAAAGAAAAGAAAAAGAAAAGAAAAACAATGCCGCAACTGCTAGTGTTATTCGCAGCCGCCTCAAGTTAGTAGAGGCTGTTCTAGTGGTGTTTAAGTCATAGCTGATCTCAAACATAAACCAAATGGAACACCTGGGAGGGAGAGCAACACAACTGTGGAGAGAAACCCCTAGGGCATACATGTCAACGAGGGACTATAGAGCCCTATGGCAAAACTCAAGAACTACTGGGAGAAATCCAAACCAAATAGTCTATGAGGGACTATAGAGACCAATGGATGAAGTGCACTCCTGCCTATACGGTTCTCGAACTTATGACTCCTCCCGGCTTCTCCACATTTCGCTCTCACCTCAAATTAATAAAGAACTACCAACCCTATCCTCGTTGAACAAGCCATCCCGACTTGGAAAATTAGTGGATAACTTCATGTGAGGAACAGAGGATAGTGGATGTCTCTCAGCCATGAAATTTGACATAGTGGAGAGCCCCAACAAGGAATCGATGAGTTCTGGTAGTTTTAAATTATAAAAATCAGACATCCTCGCAAATGAGTTCGTGAGAATTAACTACAGAACCGCAGGCTCCCGAGGAACCTGCCAAGAGAGGAAGCCGTGGGGAGGCAGGAAAGGGAGCAGGGAAGAGCACCAAAGGCTTACCCTTCATCCAATCCTTATAAATTCTGACTATAGGCCATTGTCTGAACCCATGATTAAATTTCACCGGCTAGCCAGCCTCTCCTCCCAAACCCAAAGTAGATACCCCCGTCAAGAAGACACCACACCCAAGAAGACACTGTAATCCCAAAGCACCCACCCATAAAGGCTGAATTTCCATCACCGTCGCCTTGCAAAACCTTAAGAAGCTTAGTGGCCAGTCCAAACTTTATTAATACCTCAAAGAAGATGGCAACCAACATGTTGCTGGCATAAGGGTTGGTCTGTGGCTGGGTTCGGATTCGGGAGCACCTAAACCCTATGATTTAAGCTCCCATGGGGCTCCAAAGCAGCCTCCTAAAGGCTTGAGGAATGAGGCTTGGGGGAGCAATGTTTCCCCACTTTTGGTTTCTTCATTTTCTTTTATCTTGTTTTATTTGATTTTATGTTGATTTCATTAATTTTTCTTCTTAGATTTGCTTTAATTTTTAGTTAATCTTTGTTTTTAGATTAATTTTTATTTTTATGCATTTTTTCTTAACTTTTTATGTGTTTATTTTTGCAGTTTTGGCTAAAATTTTGCAGAGGAGGTGACAGGAGGCAACCCCGCGACCAAGAGAAATTTCAAGAACTCGTGAAAATTTTCACAGGGCAGCAGGAATTTCAACTCAAATTCGAGGGTCTAATTTTCGCAAAATGCATTGAAGGCCTCCCACATAAGACAAAGTGCACAAGAAGTTCGTAAAAAAAATTGATTTTCAAAATCATATATATATATATTTAAAAATTTGTCTCTCACATATAAAATTTGCAAAGTAGGCGGAATTCGTAAACCCGCCTGCAATCCCTCATTTTTATTTCCTCATAACTTTTTCATCCCAACTGCTTTGTGGTTTTTGGTACCGTTGAAATCTTAGAGAGCGGAACTAAATATAATCAGAAAGAACACTTTTGAAATTATTATGAATGTGTAATTTTCAAAATTTTCCAACTGGTCACTTTTTTTCTCTCATTTCTTCTCCTAACTTGTTTATTTGAAGCCCAAACGGAGTGAATAAGGTGTCGATGGAAAGATTATGAAGTCTCCTATCCAAAAATGCAGAGGCCACTATGATCAGTGAGGTGTAGCACTTCCTTCTCTAACTTTCCAATCCCGAGCCCAATTGTGTACAAATGACATTCGGGGTCAGATGGAGAGTTAGCTTCGGGCAGCGGCTTTACATTTATGTTTTGCTTTTATTCTCGAAAGCAAGTTCACTTGTGACGCTCAATGGCTTGCTGGCTGTTCTTTTGGGTAGTTTCATGATACTTATACAACTTTCTTTTTCAAAAATTGCACCCACTTTTATGGTTTTCGCTTCTAACTCAAGTAGTTTGAAAATTGAAGCACCGCCCAATTCTATTGATGTTGGGAGCATGCCATGCCTAGTTGAGTGGATGATTTAGTTGAACTTGCTGCTTTTGACCTTTTTTCCACTTTAGCTAACCACACAAGGCACATCAAGCCAAACAATAGTCAAAAACCCGCTTCACCTTCTAAACATCAGAAACCTACCTTGTTTCATCGACCACCTTTACAGTTACACCCCTCATGAATAGAAGGCCAATGTCTCTTCCTGAAAAGAAATGAAAAGAAAAGGAAAGAAAAGAAAGAAAATAATCCCAAAGTTTTACCAAACCCGAAAGACTGCTCGAGGTTTGATGGCGAAAGCCCCATGTACCAAGGTCTTTAAGCCAATCCCATTGGGAGCCACCGACTTCAAGGCTTGCTACAATTTTGGTGGAGTGGTGGAGTTTAGCGAGCAGTGCCGAGTCAACATTCAAGTCCAAGGTGAACTCCAAGAGTTAGGCGGTCGAAGACCCTACGCACTGATGCCCTGCCTTAATTGGTCGGGAGTCATCAGTGGATCCCCTCACATAATGGACTTTGGTGTCTTATCTCTAGCACGCACCCTACAACACAAAAGAATTGGGGAATAAGAGGTGGGTCCTGGATCTATTTAGGCTGCCAGCATACCAGGCGCCGCAGCTCGGGCTCTGCAGAGTGCGCTTGACAGCTTTATTTGAGATTCCATCAACCAAACACTTAGATTGCAGTCTTAAGCCAGAGCTCATCTGAGAAGAGCTCGATACCATTTGTATGGCATTCACTCTCTCAAGATAGAAGACTAAGTTTCGATACCTTCTATCGAGGGTTAGCACATTTCTTCACAACCTTTTGAACCGCAACCCCTTTGTAACATAAATTTTTGTTATCGCTTTTGTATGCTATTTATTTCTTTCTTTTTCATTGCTATGGGACTGGCAATGAAGTTGGGTGATTAATGCCCAAAAGTATATTTGAGCCCTATTTATTATAGCTTTTGAGTGCTTTTTGAAATAATCATTCTAATTAACTTATTTGCACATTAGTGTCCCATTTATTTACCACTCCATTTTGTGGTAAATTTTTTCAGTTTTGCCAGCTGGAATTATGCCTAAAATTAAGTCGAACATCCGCTACCGAAGAATTCAAGCTCAAACTCAAGATTGCATCAAAGACCGTATGAGTTGAGCAAAAAGTGAATAAAAATGTATGGCTGAGAAATTTGGTTCCCGCAAAGATCGTTCTGTACCTCCAAAGACTGCTCCTCCTGCCGCCCATTCCCGCTTACGCTATGCCCCGTTGCTTTGCTTTTGGTTTTTTTTCCATTTTACCCCGAATAGCCTTCGATTTTGGTTTTTTTGTAATCTCCCTACACCGGGAGCATCTATATAAGCCCCACTTAAAAACTTGTATCAATCAACCTCACCTCAATTTCTAAGAATACAATGGAGCTGGAGGCAAAAAGTTTCGCCGCCGCTTTTCTCCTTTCTTCCACTCTTCATTTTCTTTTCCATTTTTCTTATTAGCCAAACACTGAGGATGACAACTCGAGGGATACCGCTAGACCCTTCCTCCTTGAAGAGGAGGTCGTTGGTTAGATTTGAGGTAAACCCACTCTGCCCCGCTTTTAACGAACGATTTATGGTTGTTTACTGCCTCGGCTTCAATTTCAGTTAAAATCTTAAGCATGCCTCTTAATGTGTATTTGGCAAGTTGGGTTCACTGATACTTTCACTAGATCCATTGAGTCTTAGTTAGTTGTCTCCGCTAGTTATTGTGGAGTAGTGTTTTGAGATTTGTTTTCACCTGCTAGTGGGATTATTTAAGCTCATTTAAATGCTATGTTTCAAAGGAAAATCATAGGGTTTAGTTTTTAAAGCAAATGAAGATCCGGGTTCGAAATGACAATATGTCATCCTCCCAACACGAAAAAAATACCGAGGACATGTTGGTCATTTTAAAACCCTAAACCAAGGCCCGACACTTCAAGGGGTTCTATTTTACATTTTAACTTGTTTTTATTTTCAGTTTTAAACCCCAAAACCTCACTGTTTTTACCAAACCTGAAAATCCAAATTTGAATTCACCATTTTTGAACTCCACTGCATGCAAATCATTTGTACAAAGAAAACCCATTCCTGAGTTCGACCCTAGAGCCGCTATACTGTAGAGAGTTTCTACTACGCAAGAGGGAAATTTAGATATAAATATTGTTGATTCTAGATCACCCTGTCAGGGCACTAATCATTTCTCACATGGCCTAACTTCGACCACTAGTCTGAGGATGGTGGGTAGCCACTTTGTTCTTTACACCATAGTTAGCTAGGAGGTTCTTAAATGGTTTGTTGCAAAAGTGTGAACCTCCATTACTGATTATGGCCTTGGGGACCCCAAATCTTGAAAAGATGTTTTCCTTCAAGAATTTCAATACCACCTTGTGGTCTGTTGCTCTGCATGGAACTGCTTCAACCCACTTTGACATATAGTCAACCCCCACCAATATGTATACATATCCAAACAAAGCAGGAAATGGCCCCATAAAGTTGATACCCTAAACATCGAATAAATCAACTACTAAAATTGAGTTTAGAGGCATCATGTCGTGGTGAGAGATCTTCCCTAGTCTTTGGCATTTGTCGCATGCACGACATATGTTGTGGGCATCCTTGAAGAGAGAAGGCCAATAGAACTCAGATTGGAGCACCTTCATGGTAGTCTTCTGGGAAGCAAAATGACCTCCACATGCACTCTCATGGCAGTGACTGAGTATTCCTTGCTGTTCTTCCTTAGGCACACATCTTCTAATTATCTGATCAGCACAATATTTGAACAAGAATGGCTCTTCCCAATAGTAGGAATGAATCTTTGCAAAGAAGAACTTCTTGTCATGTGCCTTCCAGTCAAATGGAATTTCTCTGGTTGCAAAGAAATTGGCAATGTGAGCATATAAGTTATGCAATTTCATATGCACTAAATCATTCAAATCACAAATCATGCACTTTTCAATCTCATTATCATTTTACCCTTATCGAATTTAACCTATGTCTTCGGTGCATAGGATAACGAATCACCGGCACGGTCCCGCTGGGTTGCAGGCCGGTATATATATATATATATATATATATATATATATAATATGTACTCGCAGGGTACACTACCGATATCGGGCTACGACCCAGATACACAATAGTACGCTTGTTTCGACTCTCTATTGGTATACCAATTTATCCTTAACTCGAATTCTAACGGTTAACCTTCTTTTAAGGGCATTAAAATCATTCAATACAATTTACAATAGTATACACACACACACACACACACACACACACACACACACACACACACACACATTTGTGGCGTAAATAAAACATTACACTTTCATGCAATTTCATGTAAATTGCTTCACAAGCAATTGTCTCCAATCACTTAAAACAAATCATTTCAAACACAAATCAATATGCACTATATTTTCAATCATTTCCAAAATTCAACTATTTCTAATTATTCAAATATTTTAGAAATAGAGAGAGTTTGAGAACAAAACCAAAATCGCTTGATGCTAATATTTCTGTGGAATCTCTGACTTCAATGCGGCTTTTCCTCCTCGTCAACCCCTATTCAAATACAATGACAATCACATATTAGTCGGTAATTCTAAGAGTTCTATTTTAAGTGGGAATTGGAATCATCTCATTTGGATAACCCAAACTCAAGTTATGACATTTCAATACAAAACTAGCTGAGCATATGCTCACCACCGATCACCTTAATCGTTTTTTTTTTTTTTAATTTTTGGGGTCTTAACTCCATAAATTGATAATGGTTACTCCTAATAATTTGAAGCTATGGTTCGAAGGTTTCTTCTCCAATTGGAATCATCCAATTTGGATCACCAAAACTCAAGTTATTGCATTTTACATCCGCATCACTCTAATTTGCAGCGTAATCGTATTATTCTACACATAGCCTCCACTTTGACAGATTTATGGGGCACTTTGGGGTAACAATTGCATACACTTCCTTTGGCAAATTATTCCCCTAGAAGTCTATTTTACTCAGAATTTTGAATCACTCAATTTGAATGAGTGAAAATCAACTTATGGCCAAAACACCATAACAACACCCAAAACAGAGCTTACCCGTGAGCTACCCAAACTCACCTTTAAGCCCATATTCGGGAGCCTTAGAGCTACAATTTGCTCCTAGTCCCTTCTATATATTTTCAGCCCTATCTCTTATGGTTCTTTTCCAATTGGAATCACTTCATTTGGATGATTATAACTTAACCTATAGCCAAAAAAAGAACAGGGGTTTTGACAAATTTTTGACAAGCATTTCCTTTGAAAACCCAACATTTCCCTTTTACAAACATTACACAAAACCAATCCAACAAACAATACTCTTCAAAACTCAACCCAAAACAACCCCAAAAGTGGTTTAGCACCAATACAAAACCCCTTTTACTTAATTGAGGGGCTTTCCTCAAATCAAAATCACAAAAAGATGAAGTTAGAGCGATTTTACCTCAATCTTTCAAATCTTCTCGTAGGTCGCTTGATCTCTTAGGAAGAAATGGGAAAAAGATTGCCACCAAAACTTGATCCTCTCGCCCCTAGCCCCCTTTTTCTCCCCCTTTTTCTCTCCAAAAATACTTTTGCTTTAATGAGCTTCCTAAACCAAATTTTTTTGGCCTTAAACCCCTATTTCCTCAAGGCCTTGTTTGCTCACCAAAACCCATTTCGGGGTTAAGTTCTTACTATATAGCCTTACATTTCCATTTTATTTGCACTTCCAAATCTCAATAATCACACTTAGACATATAACTTAGTCTCAAATGAATCTTAAGTCCTCATTTTCCTCCTAAGCCTTGTTTCGCTTTTCTCATTATTTCATTTCTCATTTTTCTCATTTTAATTACTTTCAATTTACTTTTCCCTTTCTCATTTAATTTCGTGGGCATTAAAGTCCATTTTCATTAGAACCCTTAGTCCTTATTTCTCACAAATTCCAAATTTGCCCCTTTTCACTTGGGTTAATTCCCTGTCTGATCATTTAATCACTTAGCATATATCATTCAATCATATACTCATTTTTGACTATAACTATTTAAAATTTTCATTTACCCAGACACCTCAGCATTTGGTTCGACTTATACCCTAAACATAGTAATAAAATTATTATAAAATTTGTGGTATTTTTAGGGCATTATGTTCTTAAAAGTCTCCTTGGAAGAAAGTCATGAGATCTGTGAAAATGACAAGTTGAGCCCTGTGTTCATCGCCCGTGAAGTGATTGCAGTGTCCAGCAAGAAGGTAGACTAGCCTTACCTCCCGAAGCCGAAAAGATCCATAATGTTTTCCATGTTTCAATGTTAAGGAGTAGTCATCATCACATGAGGTCTCTTTGGAAGTTATTGAACTTAGACCAGACTTAACATATGAAGAAGAGCCTATAGAGATCTTGGCTTGAGAAGTCAAAGAATTGTAGAACAAGAGAATCCCATTGGTCAATGTGACGCCCCCAATTTCGGGGGTCATTTTTTTTTTTTCATACAAGAGTTTGATGTACAAATTTTTTACATACCAAAATATATAAAACTGTATTATTCTAATATATTTTACAAAAATATTTCTCAAGGCCACAACCCCACTTCTTCTTCGCACTTCACGACCGGCGAGCCGCCATCTTCCTGTACATAAAAAGTGGATCCCATGACGGCGAGCAAAGCCCAAAGAGGATGATCTCCTACAAGGATTACTCCCCACCTAAGTGCACATGTAATGGCAACCAAACACATTCAAGCAAATTCATGATCCTACTCGAATGTCTACATCCCCTGTCAATGCCCCAAGTCCTCACCGACTCCCTCACACACGCTACTCGCTATGTATGAAAGTTTATTTTCAAAACAAAAGTGTTTGTTTTACATTTTAAATCCTTTGGAAATCCTTCGAAACCCTAGGATATACTCCGAGCATGGGAAATCTTCGAATCTGGACATCCTCCAAACAGTGGACATCCTCCAAGCACTGGACCCGCTCCAAACACTAGACATCCTCCGAACACTGGACATCCTCCGAATACTAGACATCCTCCGAATACTGGACATCCTCCGAATACTGAACATCCTCCGAACATTGGACATCCTCCGAACACAGGACATCCTCCGAACACTGGACATCCTCTGAACACAAGACATCCTCCGAATACTGGACATCCTCCAAACACTGGACAATTCCCAATAAAACTTTTATTTCAACGCTGGACATTCTCTGATTTCTTTAAAATCATGCGCTCAGTTTGGACGAAGTCCCATGCTACCGAGCCCACCATCGACACTAACCAATGTCAATCTTATCATGTCCCCATGACAGCCTATCAAACACCAAACACGGTTCCGATTTACAAGGGTCAACACTAAACATAGAATCGACCCAAACCATGCATTGACACCCAATGTCATGCGATGTCCTTGTGCATACAAATGCATGATGCCAATGCATTACCTTATGTCACATGAATATTTATAAACCATGCAACACAATCAATTCACTGATGGTTATACCTCCTACACATAATTTGCAGCGTTATTCAAACATCAAGCAATAGCAAATATAGCACTACACATTTTTAGTCCTAAATCGCCGACTATCTACAAATGGGTCCCAAAATTCGCTTATCTCCAAGCAGACTAACTAACCGGCCACTCACGACCTCACACCATTCAAACCATTCAAATGGCTCTTAAGCCATAAATAATAGAAGGAGGAGGAAATCCCCTACCCAATACAAAGAGCTTCACAAACATGTCATACACTGGCTGCCAAAACCTACTATTTGAGAGATGACAAACTATAAACCTGCCATACTTGTCTAAAAATATAGGTTTTCAGCAAGGTTATAATCACCTAATGCCCTCCACAGGCACATGGATGGAATCTTGACCCAATGGTCTTTCCATAGAGTAAAAACACCCTAAAACGAGTTCGACGTAAGAAGTTATGGTCTCTTAAGTAGACGCCGCCACATAGTCAACTTTGCTGAAGCCGAATCGATTTCTAATGAGTCGGACCGAACCGGGTCGAGTTGAGATGATCTGGATGAGCTCACCTACTACACTCCACAAGCACATGTATAGAATCTTGACTCAATGGGCTTTCCATAGAGTCTAAGAACACTCAAAACGGAGTTCGGACGAATAAGTTATGACTTTCTCCAAGTTTCGGGAGGTCATGCTCATAACCCAAATCGAATGAACTAATCCTCGTCGAGCTGACCTGAACTGGCCGAGCTAAGCTGACCTAGCTGAACTCACCTACTACCCTCAAAAGGCATATGAATGGAATCTTGACTCAATGGGCTTTCCATAGAGTCTAAGATCACCTGAAACGGAGTTTGGACGAAGAAGTTATGACCTTTTGAAGTTGGAGGTCACACGTAGTCAAACCCAACCGAGCTGAACTGACTTAGCCGAGCTGACCTGACCTGGCCGAGCTGATCTGACCTGGCTGAGCTCACCTAATGTCTTCCACAGGCATATTAATGGAATCTTGACTCAATGGTCTTTCCATAGAGTCCAAGAACTCCCGAAACGGAGTTCGGACGAAGAAGTTATAACCTTCTGAAGTTGGAGGTCACACGTAGTCAAACCCGCCCGAGCCGAACCGACTCATTGAGTTTACCTGAATCGGCTAGCTGGTTTTCACCTAGCCGAGCTCACCTACTACCCTTCAGTAGGCATGAATGGAATCTTGACTCAATGGGCCGATAGAGTCCAAGAACACCGAAACGGAGTTCATAATGGCTGAGTTATGACTCAAGTCAGAGGTCACACATGAGTAACCAGCCTTCTTCCGAACCGACCTACCCAACCCGCCTTTGGCGTGACGTGCCCTAACCGGGCCAGCCCCAAAGACCCACTACTCATCTACAGTATATATAAATCCTGACTCAATGGGCTTCCATAGAGGTTCCAAGGACACCCGAAATGGAGTTCGGACAGAAGAAGTGGTCGTCCAAAGTTAGCTACCTTGCATGAGTCAGCCACTGAGGCTTACCTCGTCGAGCCGACTCTAAAGAAGTCAATTTCAAGAATGAATC
This sequence comes from Tetrastigma voinierianum, assembly GCA_016808115.1. Classification (NCBI taxonomy): domain Eukaryota; kingdom Viridiplantae; phylum Streptophyta; class Magnoliopsida; order Vitales; family Vitaceae; genus Tetrastigma; species Tetrastigma voinierianum. Next base: position 91,144 of record JAEQBH010006312.1, on the reverse strand, counting down.
TCTGCAGTTTCTCTATTTTAGATTGTTTAGTAAAAGGACCATAACTGGTCTACAAGAGTAGTCCGAATTGAGAAATTAAAAAGCCTAAAATCAAGTTCACTGATGTGGCTACAATATACCTGAAGGACTCACTGCCAAATTCCCTTTATTCCATATCCAAAAACTAGTTCTAAGGCCCGGTTAATGCGTACTATCACAATATGGCAGCTTCCTATGGTTCAAAACACAACCAAACATTCCCCTTAGGCCAAGACAACCAACACCATTATTCATTTTAACTCTAACACATAAAAATGGCACACAAGGACAATTACTTAGTCCAAAAATCGCCATCTGACCGTCCAAATAGTCCCAAACCTCAAACATCAATTATCCCAAAGTCTGATATCAGACACGCACCACTGACCTCACACAACCCATACCATTTGAATGATCTGAAACAAGGATTAAACCACGTGAGAAAACTCACCTCTTGAGTTTGTCGAACTCCCAACCCGCCTCTATGCGAAGCCCTCACGTGAGGATGACCCTTCCTCGCACCGAATCGCCAACTGTCATTGGAATTCCTGTGAGAGTATGAGAGCTTTCACTCTAAAATCTCCTATTTTCTCTCTCTTTTCTCGGTTTGTCCCTCTCTCCTCACCTCTTCTCCAAACAATTCGTCAATATGAGTAAAGAGAACTTGTCCTCTCACTTGGCCACATGTCATATCATGTTACTCTGGATTACACCTTATCCCTATCCATCTACCTTGATTTCTCCAATCATGTGTTGCCACATGTCCTTCCGTCCCACTCAGCCGCTTGTTTGACTAGCTCTCCACTTGACACGTGTCTCATCTTGAGCCACTCAAATATGCTTAGTGTCCCACACTACTCTATGTCTTCAAAATGCGAAATTTGATCGTCTTAATCTTACTAAATTTGGACGGGTAGCTAGATTTCGTGAGATAATTCCAACGGTAAAGTCCATTTCATCATTCGAGATTTAGAAAAATTTTTGATTTTGACTGAAATTACCGTTTTACCATTTTTTTTTTCAGAAAATTAGAATTTTCTAGGGTTTTACAGTCAAAGTATTGTGGAGAAACCACAAGACAAAGGAAGTCATGTGGGAAAGTGAAGAAACCATGCGTTAGCAGTATCCACAACTGTTCAATGAAGATAATTTCGAGGACAAAATTCTTCTAAGGAGGGGAGAGTTGTAAAGCCGTAAAAATAACATAATAGTTTTATAGCATGTTTAGGGTATAAAATAAGTTAAATTGTATTGTTCCGGAATTTATATTGTTAAAGAACAAAAAAATTGATAAAACTCAAAAATTATAAAGGAATTAAGGTTAAATTGGTAAAATGTCAAAATGAGGAACCAAGGGTCATAAATGAGAAGTGTATGTGCCAAAATGGAAGAAGGATAATAAGTTGAATAGAAAATAAAAGAGAAAAGAAGGATTAAAATGCAAAAATGAGAAATGAGGAAATAATGTGGTAGCCAAGTCACTTAGGTGAAGGTTTTATTAGATTCAAATTGGTCTTTGAATAGCATTACGTAGACATATCTTCAATTAGAACTAGGCAATTCCATTGAGAGGAGCGAGAGAGGGGACTAAGTTGGCTTTGTGCTCTCCAAGGATTTGACCAAAACAAAGAAGAAGGGGAAGAATGAAGTGAAAAGAAAGAGATTGAAGGTATGAAACTAACCTTAACCCCTTTAAATGTTGGGGTTAGCTATAGAAAACTCAAATCGAAATATAAGTGTTTTAAATGGTTGTAGATCAATTTTTGGGTTGCTTTGGATTGAGTTTCAAAGTAGTTGTTAGAATTGGTTTTGAGAAATTTTTATAAAGGAAAATGTTGGGATTTTACTTTGAGGATGTTGCCAAATTTTCCAAAACCCATGTTTTGTTTGGTCATAACTTAGTCAACACTCATCCAAATCGAGTGATTTAAATTTATGGGCAAACTAAAAGTCTAGAATAATCAAATATTTTTTAAAATAAGATTCAAATTTTGGACTCCCATTGGACCCAGAATTCATCAAAAGTGAGGCTCGGTTCTGGGCAAATTTATAGTCTTACAGGCATTTTGGTGTTTTGGAACAGCTTTTGGTATTTAGGCCATAAGGTTGAGTTTCACTCATCCAAATTGAGTGGGATTCAAATTTCCGAGAAAACTAGGGATTCTAAGAAAACAAACTTTGAATAAGTGTATTCAAATTTGGACCCCATTGGACCCGTAAATTTGTCAGCGAGGCTGCTTTTCAAGAAATATCGGTTCAATTTACATACTTCGTGTTTTTGGAACGCTTTAGATTTAAATATAAGTTATTTCACCATCCAAATTAAGTGATTCCAAATTTATGGGTAAACTATACTTCTAGGAGAAAATCTCATTGAAAATAGAGAGCTCAAATCGGGGACCTATCGACCTAGAATTTCGCCAAAGGGAAGCTCTATTTTGTGCAAATTTGCTATGTTTTGAAAATAGCAGTCCCGGTTATTTAATATTATCTGAAGTTTCAATGCTCCAAATCGATGATTCCAATTTCTCGAATAAGACGACAGGAAACATGGATCTAGAGTGAGTCGGTAAATGTGGCCTTATTTGTTCCAGGTTCTTACTTGAAGGAAGTTGGGTGAAAACAACCCTAACTAGAAACCTAAATAAGCCAACTAATATTGTTCCGTAATTTGATGGATTAGGTCAGCACGAGGAAGCCCGACCAAGAACGGATTCCGAGGATAGGAATCGAGGAGTGACAACCTCGGGGTTTGTTCTCTATACTCCCTTTTATTTCAAGTTTTGTGGATTGTTGGTAGAAATAATTTTCAAGAAAACTAGAGGTATTGGCTTAGCGATTTGGGAAAATTGATTTCAAGCTGATTACCATGGGGTGGGTCTCAGATGACATCAAAATGTATTATTTGGGTATAAATGTATATACAATATTGTAAATTACTATGACTAACTTTAATGCCCTTAATAGAATGTTATCCGTCATATTCTAGTTGAGGATAGATCGCATACCAATAAGGGTCAAAACTAGTAGAATCAGAAGCCAAATGAAATATAGTGACATATCGATCCGTAGCTGTTATGATAGTATCTAGAGTGTACACAAACATTTTAAATAACCACTAGCCAACTAACGGGACCTCGCACTGTAGTTGGTAAAATGTTTTTTTACTGAACAATGTTCTGCTGGATCAGGCCGGGTGATTTCTGCTATCCAGGCAATCGAAGAAATGATTAAATCAGTTTTAAGAGCAAAATTATAAGTAAATGGGAATGCATGATTTGAGTTTTGAATGAAATATTATGAAATTGTATACTTGGGGCAGATAAAATGATTTGAAATAGTATGAAGTAAGTACATATATATAATGGTATTGTATGAACTATTGAAATTGTGACAAAACATTTTGCTTTAGAAAAGCTGGATATTTAGTTTTAATTGAAATGAAGAGAGAATTGCATAGAACCACTACATGAAAATGCTTAGCGTTGTTTTTATCATCAAGACGTGCACTCTGAAAGACTAGGACAAGAGCAAAGACCTAGATTTAAAGTCATGCCGAATTGTAAGTATAGCTAAACACTGCCTCATGGCGCATTTCATTCCATGACATTATTTTGATCTTGGTAATGAAACCAAAAGAGTATAAAAGCCATGGGAAGAAATATACTTGATTTATTTGTGTAGATGAAATATATGAAGGTTTTGTAAATGATATTGTTGAAAGGGTATACGCCATATCGAATGGAAGTGTTAATCGATTAAAACTAAGGCCCTTAATCGAAATGATTATGCCATTTATTTCTACAAGCCCGGAAGGAAGAAGAGGAGAAACAATCCGGCCCTTAACTGTATGGGGACGCGACATATTTAGTGGTATCAGAGCTTAGGTTTAGGCGATTTTATGAATTGATTTTTCATTAGCAAGCCATATCGTGATTGCATAAAAGGATGACGGACTCATGCATCTTGTTATCTTAATAGGTTAAGCATGGAGTTTAGGCCCTATCAGTGGTCGAGGTGATTCCGAGAGTCACCTAAGAATCTGCTTGTGTGGATAGTGGGCAAGCATCCCATTCTCCATCGATACATGAGTAGGGACAAACCGTAGGAGGTACTGTTGATAACCTCCAACAAATAGCTCAAGCAATGCAAAGAGCAAATAAGAATTACTCTGTTGTCCTCACTGACAACAATTGGAGAGAATGGAAAAGACCGACCATAGATTTTGAAAGAAAGATGACAAGCCTTCCATGGCGGAAAATTGGCCTGGTTAAACAGATAAGGCTTCACAAATGCACCGCACAATCGTAGGAAAATTCTAGAGTATGCGATCTCATCGCTTCCGGATGATCGCTACTGGGCAGGGTGTCCGTGACTCAGGATCTAATACACCACCGAAAGCATACGGAGTTTTCATACAAGAATTCTGAAGCAATATGCGTCAGATTATTTTAGCAAAGATGAGAGAAGAGAGTGGTAATTAGCAAAGACACAGTGACAAAGCATCGAGGGACCAACCCTGCTGAGCAAGTATGCTCTAGAGATGCTAGTTACTGAGGAGGGGAAGTGCTGTAAGTTCGAGGATGGCCTCAATGACTATATTCGGGGCCTATGTCACAGGATTTGGCCATGATGATTTCTTTAAGATTGTGACATGTGTGTTAAATGTTGAAAGGGTAAAGAAAGAAGAGTATGATAGAAAAAGAAGACAGGTAAGAAACCCCGATCACCAAGTTCTTATCACAGACTGCATCAAGAAATTTAGAGGACCATAGGTTCTAGACTGTACCTACACCAGTAACGCTACTACCACCTAGAGCAGGCATGAGCATGCACACCGTGAGTAGCTAGTGCCCAAAGAGGTTCTTCGAGAGACTAGCCTCTTTATAACACATTATGGAGGAGACATAAAGGAGATTGTTAGAGACTAACAGTGCTTGCTCGCTTAGGATCCAATGTGAGCACAAAGTAAAAAGATTATCTCAGAGCTCGCTGAGCTTTCACAAAGACCCCTAATCTAATATCAAGAAAGGCGTAAGAGCACAAGGACAAGAGTGTTAGTGCATCACGCAGTACTCGAGGCAAGTGAAGGCACTAATGTGCATAGGATGTTGTGTTTCAATCCAGGTACATGCAATGAAGGCGCTGAAGATAAAAGATGCCCTGGACAGATAGTTGGTACTTTCTATATCTTGAGACTATTGCAGGCAAGATAGATCAGGACTCAACCCATTCCTTATGCCAGAACACTTCGAGTTTAGGTAGTTTACCTAAGAGGAAACCGAGTATGATACCTTGGTGACAAATCCACTTAGGCATAGTGTCATCAGGAATAGAGATCAAGGTAGATTGTTCCATCAAGATAATGAGAATGAGTTTTCGAGAGACTTAATTGAGTTATCATTCAGAGAGTTCGATGTGATATTAGGGATGGATTGGTTGTCCCGACACCAAGTGGTAGTTGATTGTTGAATGAAACGAGTGACCTTAAGGATACTGAGTGGCTAGGAAGTGACTTTTTATTGGCGAGAGGTCGAACCACCTTTCTCATGTGATATCCGCCGCCACTGCTAGAACGATGGTTTGGAAAGGGTGTGAAGCCTACTTGGCATATGTGATTGATACGAAAAAGGCAGAGCCTAGTTTATCTAACATCCTACAGTTTGTGATTATCCAGATGTGTTTCTGGAGGAGTTGCCAGGATTGCCTCCATAAAGAGAGATTGAAGCTCGCACCACGCAGTTCCGGTGCCACTCCCAAGATCCATTGCAATCAGAGTAGAATGGCTTGAGTTAAAAGAGTTGAAGCTCCAGTTGCAAGAATTATTAGAGAAAAGATTTATTAGTTCAAGTGTATTGACCGGACCAGATTATATATACAAATTTATGACACTGCTACCAAAGGACTATTATCTAATCCCTGGAAACGGTGCAAAAAACTTGATCGACTAATTTTGTATAGACCAAATTTTACAAAGTAATTAGCACTGCTACCAAAGACTAATTAAAGTTCTCGGCAATGGCGCCAAAAAAAAACTTGATTTGATTTTTGATAAAATATGTGTGTACCCATTTTATTGAATGGGTTTATGTTTAAATTTGTTTTGGTCTAATTCGTTGCAAGTGCACATGTCATACAAGTAATAAAAGTGGATTTTTAAATCTATATATTGTTCCCACGAGGATTGATGATAAATAAAAAGATTAACTACCTCAGCTCTCAAGATCCTTATTATTTGAACTCCAATGTAAAATGATGATAAGAACTAATGAAATAATACTAAAGTAATTTCACTAGTATACTTAAAGAATTTAATAAAAGTGGAATTTGAGAATCCACTGAGTGAGATAACACTAGGAAATAGAACAATGAATAATTGTTAATTTCTGCATCATTTTGAATCATAGCTAAACCATTAGTTGGAAAGCTGAATTTGTCAAAGATGCATTGTAGTATAGTTTGGATTTCTCTCTTAACCGTACATTTCACTAATTAGAAATTCATGTTCCTTTCGAACTCATGGGTCTAATTAGTTACTTGTAAGATATAATCCTCTTGCTAAGATCTTGGTATTTTTCCTTTTCAGTACTTTACACCCAAATCTTAGGACTGAAGAATCCTTTCCCCCATAGACTCCTATTTGACTAGCACCTCATCCTTCCATGCTGATGAAATTCTCCATCTCCTTGATTAGATCTATGCTAACATGGGATCAGAATCATTTCATCAGAAAGAGGAGAAACCTCTGGAAAGCGATAAACTCTGGACATTTCATCCAACCATCCTCACACAATGAGTGAAGTTGACGATCTAAGTAATCTTAGAGTTCATTAGTTCCAAAGTACTAGCCCACATATCCATATGAACCCGCCAGCACTCCCTGTGGACTTCCCATCTCATGTCACGTAGAGGTTTCCTGAAATGAGAGCAAGATACAATACTTTGTTTCAGGTAATAACGATAATTAGTACTCTTGGAACATTTAAGTTCAAGAATAACACCAATCAAATAAATTCATGATCCCTAACTATGGCGTTCTTCCGATTTGTGCAGAAAAATAACAATCACCATCAACCCATTCTTAGAGGGAGCTCAATCTTTCAAAACTGGTTTACTCATATCAGTGACTAACTGATCAAGGAAAATTCATTGAAATTGTAAACGAACTGAAATAAATGAATTCCAAAAGTTTTCCAACAGCCATTTAAATTAGAACAGTAATGAGAAAGATAATTTTACAATAAATTATAGTTCGAAGCTGCATATCAGTTTATTACTTAACTCTCGAAAATAAATAGAAAACTCACTAGAAACTACGCTAAAATTAAACCTACTAAAAAGGAAATAAAAGAAATACTATATACATATATATAACAATATATATATATATATATATATATATATATATAAAGTCTCCGGCTACCTAGAAGCTGCGGACTTTTTAGGTCCAACTTGCATAAAGTGCCTGAATGTGTCTATTTATAGACTTTCCAATGATGGGTTGCACTTCAAAACTTCTTTATGGATCCCCAAAAAATTCTGGCCTAAATTGGTCACTGTATCGCGACATATAAATTTATGTTGCAACAGAGTTTTTGATCTTTGTCACCCATCTCTTTTCGTGGCCAATAGTTTTTATCGCGACAGGTTTTCTAAGCTTTTTCTTGGATTCTGTTTCCATGGACTTGATAATGTCTGACATAGAATTTGTTGCGAGTAGTCCCCCATTCTTGTCGCGACGAGTTGTCTTATGTGTGGCTAAGAATGCAAATCTGGCTCCTGTACTTTACCTTACGAAGGTATTAGAGTGACATAAATTTCTTTGTTGCAAAAAACATTTTTACGTTCAGCTTCTCTACTTTGTCGCGACAAAGTTTTTTATGTCGCGACATTCTTTACACGTGGTTCTGCTGGCTTTGTCGCGACAGGATTTCTTCTCTGATCATTGTCGCTAGCTAAGATGTTTGTTGCAACATAGAAATCTCTGTTGCAACATACAAAGTTTCTGCCTTTAGTTCTTTTTTGACTGGACCATATGATGTATACAAATTTATGACGTTATCACCTAAGGACTATTATCTAATCCCCGACAACGGCGCCATAAAACTTGTTGACTGGACCATATGATGTATACAAATTTATGACGTTATCACCTAAGGACTATTATCTAATCCGACAGCGGCGCCACCAAAAAACTTGTTGACCTTCCACATCGATTAATTGTTATGGATCGAAACACTATTCAAATTTATGACTTATTTTGAGATTATTATCTAGTCCTTAATAATAAAAAACCATTAAACTTGAGTGTGGGTTTCTTTAGCTATGGTGTTGATTAAAGATATTTCACCAAGAATAAACCATTTTCTCTGTGGTTTTTGATCCGGTATCTGCAAGTGCACGGATGAGACAAGTAGTAAATTGGATTTAAGTCGGATATCGATCCGAGAGATCTCGAAATTTTCAATCAACTACCCAACTACTTAAGCTCCGTACTATTTGAGACGATAATTCAATATTGGGATTTTGCTTTGAAAACTTTGTAAAGAATGATGTAAAAAGAAAAATGAATGAATAACAAATGGAATTGAATATTGAAATATTAAAAGCATGAATTTAAGATTGAACAGTTATTTCTAAAGGAAGCATTGAATAATCAGCTATTGTGAAGAGTAATTCCTACGGTCGATGCGTAGCTTTTTCTTTACGAACTCTGATTTTTAAAACTAGTCAGTTAATTTGGTGAGCTAGATCTCCTCTAAACCACCGTTCATCATCTCACCTTAAATTTGTTTCTCTCGAACACGGAGAATTGAGATAACTACACAAATCTATTAGCCTTGTTGCAGGTATTTTCTTTCTCCAATACTTCATACCCACAACATGGATGAAAACACAGCTCGCCAATATAGTCATTACGAGGTTTACCTTTATCTTGGTTCCTCATCCTCAAAATTAGAACAGCTTACTCTTTCCTTGGTTAGATCCTTGCTAACACGGGATCAATTCCGCAGGTCGAATTGAGAATTTGAACTCTGCGCATACGTAAGTTAATAACTCACTCAACTCATTCTCGGTTACAAGGAAGTGAGAAGGATGTATTGATTTAAGTATCTGAGCACATTAGATCCAGCAATATTAGGTTAAAATACCTTCCAGAAATTGTTCCTTACTCTCGGGAATGCCTTCTGTAATCTGAGAGGGCCTCACGGAAATCGAATTTACCAAACAATCTCGTTATGGAGTGCAGAGGCGACATTGGGATCAATTCAAGACAAGCAAAACCGGCAAGTCGATTTAATATCGAGTTCAGCCATAATGAATAAAATCTTTGCGGGAAAAGTAATTTCGACAATAACGTCGATTGATAGGTTGGGTTTCTAAGTGCGATTATACCATACATTGGCTTCTTGATCAAGAAAAGCATTTGTAAATCGGAAGCGGGTGTTCGAAATCCAAAATTTAATGCGGAATTCAAACAACCGAGGCAGTAATTAAGAAATATAAATGCGCATTCGGCTAAATCCTTCTATTGCGTTCGAATCCAAATTAGAACGAAATACAAACTAATCTAATCTAAAATAAAATGGAAAGAAAGCGAAAACAAAAGAAAAGAAAAGAAAAGAAAAGAAAAGAAAAGAAAAATAAAAAATACAAGAGCCTTGACCCCGCTCCAGGATCTCTCTTTTTCAAGTTGCGAAGAGCTGCGTTTTTAATTAGCGACCGTGTTATAGGGTTTTGAAGTTGGGCCACGAAATTTCGATGCATTTCTTTTTGGACTTTATTTAGCTGGCCCAGTAGACTGATATTGTCGCGACATCGACCTCTTGTCGCGACCTTTGTTCTTGTCGCAGTCGTTGTCGCGGGAGCCTCTATGCGGTTGCGACATGTCTTAAGTGAAAGTGGTGTCGCGGCGGCAGTCTTATCAGCGACCTCTTCTCATTTGAAACTCACGTCGGCGGCTGCGGCGTCGCGACCTTGGTCCATGCAGGCGATGTCGCGGCGGTCGTGTTATCGGCGACTTCCATTGGTACAATTGTTGTCGGCGACAACGATGTTGCCGCGACCTCCACACGTCTTAAGTAATTGATGTCGCGACAACCAGGTGTTGTCGCGACGCCTCTACGTGAAATTGTTGCCGCAGCGACAATTTCTCCTTACTGTGATATCATGCCTTACATTTGTAGTGTTGATGTCGCGACTGCATCCAGATGTCGCGACATTGTTTCTTCTTCTTTAATTCCTGGTTGTTTAACTTTGAGTTTCTTTCACTCCCAGCTCATTTTGTTTTCAATTAAGATTCATTTGCGACTGGAGTTTCACTGATGTAACCTGAATACGCATTTTGATTGCTAGTCGAAGCTTAGCAACATTTGGTCCTTTAATCCTTATCTTTGTGTCGTTCTTCTTTGCGCTGCTTCATCCTGCTCTCCGAGTTCTGCTCTTCCACATTACGCTCCTTTTTCTTGCAATTTACGCTTTCTTTTGAGTTTTCTTCTTTGCAGAAATTTGGTGAAGTTTATTCAGTTCTAGCATAAATCGGTATTTTATCTTAAAAATTAATCAGAAAAATGGACTGAAAATAGATGACTTTTAAGCTCATCATTCTTCATGATGTCGCAACATAAAACTTCTTTGTCACAACATTCTTCCTGTATTGCTTTTTAACTTCTTGTTGCGACAAAGTTTACCTCAACCTCATGTTTTGTTTGTCGTGACAGAAAACTTCTTGGTCACAACAGAGTCTTGTTGCCCTTTATTGTGAACTCTGAATTTTATGTCGCGAAAAAGTTTTCTTTGTCGTGACGAAATCGCTTTGCATGGCTGGTCCCATATTTGAAAACTTTATCGCGCTTATAAAAACACTTTAATAAGCGCTGACTTGTGTTAGAACCTTGTCATTTTATGTCTCAACAGAGTTCTCTTTTGTCGCGACAGAGTTTATCTGCTATTTTCATTCTTTTATGTTGCGACAGAGTAAGGATTGTTGCAACAAAGTTCCACTACCATTTACCTTGATCAATGTTGTGGCCAGTCGAGAGTATCCCTTGACAGGTCTTCTTCTGCTCTTCTTATTAGTGTCAGCGACTAGCAAAAACTCTTTGTCATGAAAAAATTCTATTTCTCCCTTGAGTTAAGTTTGGACTTTGTTGCGACATAGCTTTACTGGTTCCCTTGTGATTCTGTCTCGACATTCAGAAACTATGTCGCGACATAGATTTTTTCCTTGGCCACTTTTTTTTTTCTTCTTTTCCTACTGGATTTATCTATTTTTCAATTAAAACCTGCAAAACACAAAGTTGGTGAATATTCCATAATTAAACATTAAAATGTATATTAATAGCTAAATATATGCCAAAAAAATGGATTAAAAATAAATGAGTTTAGGACTCATCAAATTCCCCCAAACTTAAAGTTTTGTTTGTCCCGAAACAAAGAAAGAAAGTTTTGTTTGTCCTCGAACAATTTAAATTTTATTTTAAAGGACATTTTTACATTGAATCCTGAGTAGGCGAGGAAATATAGAGTCGGGTGTAAAGTTATCTCTAAGCATGTTTCCAACGTGCCTTCCACCACCACAGATCGGAGGATTTTCAATTAAGTTCACAAATCATCCAAATAATTCTTATAATGTAAACAATTCAATCATTCAACCCTGATTTGTGAGTGTGTGATGGTCTTCTCTCTTTTTCCTTGGCAGATTATTTAATCTTCTGAGATAATACTCAGTGGCACACTTCTCCTTCATTCTTTAAGTCCCATAAGCTTGTTTGTCATATTCATCTTCACTAATGTAAGCATACTACTACCTTCAGGATCAAATAGGTCTTTTAGGCTTGTAATGTATGGCTTGGGTAATTGGGTAGATAATTTGACAATTTAGGCTCAAATTTTACCCTGACATCTCTGACAACTTGACACACTTTCCTTCATTATGCATCCTTGACTTTTTTTCATTGATATTAAGTTTCTAACCTCCTCATCTGGTGTTGTGCATCTTTCTACATGCTCTCTATTTTAGTATTTTTCTTTTCATTCACCACAATCAGACTATAATTTATCTTCCTTATCTTAGAAGCTTTTTTACTTTTCACCTTTTATCAAGGTTTCTGGAATGGTGCAATGTTTTGTCTTTTTAATCTTTCTACCCCCCTTAACGAACTTTGGGTCAGTAACTCCCATACAAGTTGGCATTAGGGTGCTAGGTGTTGAACACCCCTAAGAACTTAATTGTTCAAGGGAGGAAGGCTACAAGACCAAACTCATTCCTCCTTGATGTTCTTCTTTTTACAGCTTCTTTTCTTAATGCTATTCATATCTCCTCATCTCAATGAATTTTTTTTTCTCAACCCTTTTTATCCTTCTCCATAACTTCAAATAATATTCCTCCAAAATTGTCCTCCTTTCTCATTTCTGTGTGCGTCATGTAATTTGGGCAAATAAGGGTTTTTTTTTTACTATAGGATCATGCTTAAGGAAGGAGTTGGGTTGTTCATTTGCTGTTTGATGATGAGATTGACTATTGGCTCAAATAAGGAACTAATGTGTATGCTTATGCATATCATAAGGGTAGGCTTTGAAAGGCTCAAACTTCTAAGAATGACCTATATCATTTCTTGTTAATGGTATTGCCTAGGATTTCGCCTTGACTAATAATCTAACAAGTTCTAGGACATTGGAGAGATTACTGTGATGGATCCCAGAAGATGTCCCTAATCTTGGCACAATTTGTTTCAGAGTTACTTTTGACCATGTGCAAAGCTTATCATGATTTTCATAACCAAACTGTTTACAAAAAAGAGTCAAAGGTCTTATTTGTTCCATTACTTTGTTGTAATCTTCCTTATTCTTGAAGTTTAACACATTTATTAATATTCTTACAACTTTCCTTTTTCAATTCATCTCATCCTCCCCCAATCCATCTATCAAATTGTTTGTTTGGTTTCTGGATATGTTGCTATGTTATTTAACAAGTTAGAATGTTCATTTAGATCAACAATTTAGTGCTGAGAAATTTAACACAGCAATAAATTAATTCATCAACAATTCAACTCCACCAAACAATTCATAGCTTATTCAGCAATTCAAACCAGGAAATCTGGTTTTTCCATTATTTAACTAAGCTATTCACCAAAAGTCATCAATTTCTAATTATTGAACTCAAGGGAAGGAAAACATAAACAAAACAAGCAAGAAATGCAAAATGAGAGTGAGTACCAATTTTTCAAAGGAATTTTTAATTTTTTTTTTAATTTTTTCAATGGTAGGGATATGGTTACAAAGAGGAAAGAAATAGTTGGGTTGCTCATCTTCTTCTCTTATCATGCCTATGATGGTGGGATAGGTTAACAGGTTCATATTTGTAGCTTGCTGTTGAAGGAGAGAACTCAAGGATTTGGACTTGTGGCTGCTTGGATTTGCTTCCTTCTTCATTTTTGTTCAGTGCAGCCCACTCCATTGACATAGCCAATTGTTTGATAAGATCACTTTATCTCTGCCTAATAGAGTTCAGGCTTCTCTCAAACCCACCCTGGGCAGAGTACATCTTTACCAAGTTGTTATTGATCATATCCAAACTTTTTGTCCAACATTTCTCCCTATAACTTAGGCTGGCTTCCATTTTCTTGTCCCTTTTCTCTATGAGGAGCCTTATTTCTTTTTGACACTCTTTGTAAAGGTACTCGAAGGCATTTGCTTTCCGCAGCAAGTTCTGCTCCATGACATCCTCTCTCTCATTCATAATCTTTAGTAGCTTACTGTCCCTTCTCAACTGATAAGAAAGAAAAGCATTTTCTCTTGCCTTTAGCTCTTTACTTAGTTCATGCTATCTTATTTCCCATATGTTCTTCCATTCTTCATCCCTCACCTTGAGGGCTTCCTCCAAATTCTGATCCCTTCTTTTCAACTCAGCATCCATGTACTCATCCTTGAGTTGCAGTTGGACTCTTAGCTGGTTGTCCTTTTCTTGTATTTCATGCCTCATGGCTTTTAGCATGTCAATCAATGCAGCATTGTTACTTTGATGTTTTGAGCTTTCAGCATGCTCTTAGTGGACTTGTCTCACCTCTGAGAAGAGGGTCAGTACTGGGCTCAAACTTCTCTGCCTCTGTTGTTGCTTTGGAGTCTCACTGTCAAGCTGAATTTGTTGTATTTCTGTATCTTCTTCTGTCTATCTGACAACTTTTACTTCTCTTCATGTGCCTCTGTTCTTGGGCCCCTTTGCAATTCCTCTCAGTGTTAAGGATCAATGCTGGGTGAGGCATTAGTCCTCTATATCCTTCTCTATAGTAACTTAAGATTGAGTTTTCTATAATTTTCCCCACACTGAACTTGTAGCATTTCAAAATGGCATACAAGAGTACTGCTTCTTTCTCTGTGACAGTGCTCAGATGCTTAGAGGGAAGAATAACTGAGCAGAGGAAGTAAAACCAAACCTTTGCTTGTTCAGTAAAAGCTCCTCGGGCAATGGATTCATGTGGATTCTTCCTAGTGGCATTCCACTTCCCTTTTCCATATGTCAGCAAGTCAACCACCTTCTGGAAGTTTGGTTCTTCCACCAGTTTATTGAATTTTGATCCATTTTTCCTTTCGTTCAGATTGTAGGTTTGGTAAATCTACTCCCAGCTAAATGAAATCCATTTACCCCTCACATACACACAACATTATTCTTCATTCCGACCATGTTTGCATAAAATTCTTCCACTACATCTATGAATCTTAGAGCCCTGTGCTCATAGAGAAGGTGCCATCCTTTCTTCTCGATTGCTTCTTGGAAGGGATAAATTAATTTGTTGAACCCTCTTTCGCCTATAAAGTCCCTGTGCTATAGCTTATCTCTCCAGGCGACATAACCTAGCTTTGAAACCCAGTCTCTTGCTTTTGCTCCACTGCTCTCTACTATAGCTTCTTCCATTCCAGCTTCTTCAACTCCTCTCTTCATTTTTCTAAGTTCTTCAACTGGTTGCTCCTTCTCTACCCTAGATTCAACTCTTTCTCCTTCATGCCCTGTTTTAGCTTGAGTCGCCTGGACTGTTTCTACCTCCCTCTCAACATATTCTTCCATGATTTCGATCAGGTTTAGAACGAGGTTTGACGACTCAGACATTGTGAGAGAAAGATTTTTGGAATCTAGGGTTTCAAAAAGAAGTAAGAGAGATTTAGTGAGGAGAATTGAGTGGGTTGAAGGTTTATGAGGCATATGGCCTTTCAGTTTTCAAAAATGTTCTATTCATAGGCAAAATGTTTGTTGTGCCTTCATTATTTGTCGTGACAAAATTTGATTTAGGGTTTGTTCCCTTTTTAATATTGTGTTGCGACATAAAGAAATAATGACGCGACATAAATTTACAATTACTTGTGAGCTAAGGCAATACTTTGTTGCGATATAGCAAGAATTGTTGCGACACAATTTGTGATGCTCCAGTGGATTTATGTTGCGACATAGAAAAATCATGTCGCAACATATTTTCTGATGTTCATGTGTACTCTTGTCGCGACAAAAAGAAAGTATGTTGCGACAAACTTTCCTGCGATTGAGATGAGGTTTGATTTCTCTTTGTCACGACAAAGAGAACCAATGTCACAACAAAGTTTAAACAGTGTCACGACATAATTTTTTTTTTTCTGTCACGACAAAGTTCTGTCCTACCTCAAAAATTGCACATTTACATATTTTCACCATTTCAACACCAATGACATTATGCAATATAGTCCTTCTACTCAGTTCATACTTATGAAGACACTTATAATTTCAAACACCCTTAATTCATGTATGAACAAAAAATCTCATTCTTCACTCAATATAATTCATCAAGATATTCCACAATGCATCTAAGCAATGAGCATAATAAAGCTGTTTATAATTATCTGCTCTAAAAAAATGTTTAACATTCCCCCAAACTTCAACTATGCATTATAATTAAAGAATAAGTTAGGGGAAAAGAAAAACTCTCATTTGTAGCACTTTCTGCCTGAGTAGCTTGAGAATGAATGATTCCAAATAATAGCCACCTCTTGTACAACTTCATTATCCTGAAAATTTAACAAAATCCTAGAATAAAATATCAAACAACATTAAAACTAAAATTCAATCACATTAAAATTTAAAAACAAGAACAAAATAGATGTGAAAATTAAAATTTAGCTTGGGTTACCTCCGAAGAAGCTGCTCATTTTAATGTCTTTAGCTAGACATTTGTTGCAGAATGTCTTCAGTTCAGCAAAATTCTCTTATCTTCTTCAAAATCTGGATCTAAACTTCATTGATGCTTCCTCCAAGATAATGCTTCAGTCTCTGACCATTCACGTTAAATTCACTTCCAGAATTAGTCTTCAATGTTACTGCTCCAAAGGGTGTACTTGCTACTACTATGTAAGGACCACTCCATCTTGACTTCAGTTTCCCTAGAAATAGTTTGAGCCTGGAGTTGTATAAGAGGACTTGTTCTACTGCTTTGAATTCCCTCCTCAGTATCTTCTGATTGTGCCACTTCTTTGTCTTATCCTTGTAGATTCTGGCATTATCATAAGCTTCATTTCTCAACTCCAGCCATCTATTCGAGTAATCTTTCCTCAAGCAAAATTTGAAAATCGTAAATTCAGTTTCTCATGGCCTACATGTTTTTATTCCGGAAGCATAAGAGGAAGATGACAAGGTTTTCCAAATACACTCAGATGGGGATTAATGGGAGTTTTGTAAGTAGTTCTATAAGCCCACAATGCATCATCTAACTTTATAGACCAATCTTTCCTGCTTGTATTCACTGTTTTCTCTAGAATTTTCTTTATCTCCCTGTTGGAAATTTATGCTTGCCTATTTGATTGAGGTGATAAGCCAATCCCATCACATGTCTGATTCTATATCTGCCCATGAGTTTTGCAAAAACTTTATTTGCAAAATGGCTTCCCTCATCACTAATGATTGTTCTGGGTGCTCCAAATTTGCTCAAAATATTTCTTTGTATAAACCCAACCATTGCGCTGACATCATTTATGGACAAGCTATTGCTTCCACCCATTTTGATACATAATCCACAACTAGGAGAATGTATAGATTTCCAAATGATGATGGGAAAGGTCCTATGAAGTCTATCCCCCAGACATAAAAAATATGCACCACTAGGATTCCTTTCATTGTCATTTCATTTATTCTGCTTATGTTGCCCATTCTCTGACAATTATCACAGTGTTTTACCCATTCAAAACAAGCCAATAGAGTAGGCCAAATACAAAAACTGATTGGAGAATTTTCTCTGGCTATTCTGTCTCCCAAAGTGTCCTCCATCTGGTGATGCATGACATTTCTCCATAATACCACCTTGTTATGCTTCTGGAACACATCTCCTTATGATCATATATGCTCATCTTTTAAAAATTAATGGGTCATCCCAAATATAAAATCTGCTATTAGTTCTCAATTTTCTTCTTTGCTAGTAGGTGAACTCAAGTGGCACAACCTAATGCTTGGCATCTACAATATCCTGATACTGTAGGTTGGAATGTATAACAAAATACGTCATCGAAAATTTTCTACTATTTCAATTTCCTTTTCATCTTCAATAGTTTTTTTCCAATCTAGACAAGTGATCAGCTATCACATTGTCACTACCCTTCTTGTATTTGATTTCTAGATCAAACTCTTGTAGCAGTAATACCCATCTAGTCAATCTTGGTTTGGCCTCTTTCTTTGCCATCGTGATATTTAATCGCAGCTACGATCAAGGTATTATAAATACGGGACCCACTATGTGGCAATAATTCTGAATTTTTCACAAGCAAACACCATTGCCAAGATCTCATTTTCTGCGGGTAGAGTAGTTCTCAGGCCTCATCAAGGTCTCCGCTAGCATAGTATATGGTCTTAAATATCTTTTCAGTTCTTTGTCCCAAGACAGCTCCCATTGCATAATCGTTGGCATCACACATAATTTCGAACTCATTGTTCAAGTCAAAAATCACCATGATGGGAGCTGTCACTAATTTGGATTTAATTTCATAAAATGTAGATTTGGATGATTAATCAAAATCAAATTTTGTATCTTTTTCCAGCAATTTACATAATGGTCTGGAGATTTTTGGAAAGTTCTTTATGAATCTTCTGTAAAAACCGACATTATTCCTTTGACTATTGTAAGCGGCAAGAGAGTTTTTATGATAACAACTTTTGATTGGTCTACTTCCAATCCAGCTGCAGAAATCTTGTGTCCCAAGACAATACCCTTTGTTACCATGAAATGACATTTTTCTCAATTTAAAGCTAGATTCTTATCTTGACACCTCTGAAGTATTGTTTCTGAATTTTCCAAACAATTCTCAAAACTGAATCCATATACTGAGAAGTCATCCATATAGATTTCACAGCCTCTTCCACAAAATCATGTTCATAGACATCATACACTCAAAGGTGGCGTGGAGCATTATGATAACCCGGCGCGTATCCTTCTAAAAGTGTGGTGTGCCATAAGGACATTTAAATGTAGTTTTCGATCCTCAAAGAGAGCACCTGCTATGTCTCGCAGTATCCATAAAGAAAACAATAATGGGAGGGCCTTACGCACATGTTCAAAGATTTGGTCAATGAAAGGTAGAGGATAATGTCCTTTCTGGTAGCAGTGTTTAGTTTTCTCTCGTAGTCTATACACATTCTCCATCCCGTCACAAGCCAGAGGAATCAATTCATTCTTCATTTCTTGATCAATGCTGAATCCACCCCTTCTTGGGAAACCACATGAACTGGCTCACCTTAAAAGGGTCAGGTATGAGATTGCATAAATGAAGCTTGCATTTAGCCATTTCAGTACTTCTTTTCTGACTACTTCTGTCATTACTGGATTCAACCTTCTTTGATGTTCTATAGAGGTTTTAGAGTTCTCCTTTAAAAGGATATTGTGCATGTAAATAGAAGGATTGATTCCTTTCAAATCTTCTATAGACCAAGCTATTGCTTCCTTGCATTTTCTAAGAATTTCCAATATTTTTTGTTTTTCAAGATCAGTCAATCCAACTGAAATGATGACTGGCTTTTCTTTTTCTAGTTACAAGAAAGCATACTTCAAATGTTCAAGAAAATCTTTTATAATCAAACCCTCTGAGCTTATGTTGACTTCAATAGCTTTCTCTTCATAACTGCTGGATTTTTCTGTACTATCTTCTTCAACACTGAGTATTGCCTCTTTTAGTTTAAAATTGGAGTTCAGAAATTCAACTTCAAGTTGCTCAAGATACTAGAAATTCACCTCATTCTCATTCATTGAACTTTAAAAATTACAATCATTTATCAATTTATAATTGATGGGAATTTTTGTTTCTACAATCTCAAAATTAGCATTAATAAGTTCTAGCTGTTTCAAACTATGATTGAGATTGAAGTGCACTGCCTTATCTCCAACCCTAAGAGTCAGTTCTCCATTCTTCACATCGATCAAAGCCGCCTCATGGTTAAGAAAGGCTTCCTAACAAAGAAGGGACTTGTTTGTCTTCTTCTATATCAATAACTACAAAGTTCACTAGAAAAATGAACTTTCCCACTTTGATCACCACATCTTCAAGATGGGCCAAGGTTCAGTCTACTATCTGCAAGGTCATGTTTGTAGGAGTAAGCTCCCCCAAACTGAGTCTTTTAACCACAGATAAAGGCATCAAGTTGATGCTGGCTCTAGAATCGCATAGTGCTTTTCCCATAACAGAATTCCCAATTTTGCAAGGTAGCAGCGGAGCCGCCTCGGATCCCGTATTTCTTGGTAAAGACTTCTCGATAATCGGCGACCGCAGGTTGTCACAGTTTGATCACCCCCTTATTAAGCAATCTTTGTCTTTCTGCTCAATATATCCTTCATGAATTTTGCATAGTGAGGCATTTGAGTCAAGGCCTCAAAAAAAGGGATATTCATCTCTATCTTCTTGAACATGTTTAAGAATCTAGAGAATTTCTCTTCAAGCTTCGCCTTCTGTAGCCTTTGACGAAATGGAACTTTAGGATTGTACGCTTTAACCTCTTCTTCCTTAGATTTCCCTTTTCAACTTGCTGCTCTTGCTGCATTTTTGCTGTTCTACTTCTTCAGCAATTTTTGAACTGTGCTACTTCAATTCTTCTTCAATTTCTGCATGTTTCTCTTTCTCAGTTTCCTTCTTCTCATTTCTTCTCTATTCAAATTCTTTGCCACTTCTTAGAGTTACTGCAATGAAATCCTTCAGATTCTTCCTTGTGTCACTTAGGAATGCATCCTTGGACTGATTTTACGGCATAACAATCCACTTCTACCCGAGTCTCAGATTCTTCCAAAGAGGCGTTGGAAAATGTCCTGTTCTACGCTTGTGCTTTCTGTAATGTCAAGCACCTTAGCAACCCCTACTCATGTATGTTTAGCAACTTCTTATTTTCTCCCACAGCAAGTGACTGGTCCTTGTATGAATTAGATCTCATCCTACTGATTTTCTGCCTCTTCCTACTCAAGTATTGTCAGCCAAGTAGTTTGAACCACGTTGAGGTATGATATTGTCATATTCCGTCTGTGTCTGACCTGCTACACTCCTCCTCTATATGAGAAATTCTCATGGTTCCCGAGTTTGCATAAGTAGTTTATGTTGAGTCGGGCTAAAAGTGTGGGCCCCTATCGCATCACGGGTACAGCCCCTCAATCCTGGTAGGACCCCCACGGGTCGTCCCTCTTCAGCACTATTTCTCCTTTCATTCTCATCAACTGTTCCCACTTCGAGTGCCATGTGCATTATTCTCTCATTGTTTCCAAGTTTGTTCATTATTGCATCTACTCTTTGTTTCATGGCAAATATTCACTAAGTCGTAATGAACCACTTCCTTCAAACAGCCGTCGCCCCTAAAGCCTCAGATGGAGCTTTATAATTGCACTTGGCAAGATCTTCTATCAGTTGCTTTGCCTCCTCCCACTTCTTCTTTTGAAAGCCCCATAACAGGTTGCATCAATAATAACCTTGGAGGTATAATTCATAACATGATAAAAAAAATATCCATCTGAGTGTTCAGATCTATTCCACGCATTTATAATCTTTCAAGAATCTTATTCTCTCCACGCATTGTAGAGACTTTCATCCTCTCCCTACTTGAAAACTATAATTTCTCCTCTTCTTTAAGTGAAGTGAGAGCAGGAGGGAAGAATATGCCCATATATTTCTCTACCAACTCTTCCCAATTGTTCACTGATCCCACTAGCAATGACTCAAACCAAGTTACTGCCACATCTCTCAGTGAAAATGGAAACAATCGTGTCATCACTGGTCTCAAACTCATTTAACTGACTGTATTGGCCATCTCCCAAGAATCTCTCCTATATGTCATTAATTCTCTAAGGATGACTAGTAAACTAGTCACTGCACTCATAGTGATCAAGGCTAGCTTTAGTTCAAAATTGTTGGCTTCTATGGCAGGCTGTCTCACAGTAGAGTACTCCTCTTGAATAATAGGCCTCCAAAATTCCTATATAGTATACTGCCTCTGAGGTCTTTTGGCTTCTTCTTCTTCTTCTGGAATAGGTTGCAATCTTTCTCTTTGATTTGCCATAGTTGTTGATTCAACATTTTTAGCCTTTCTTAGATTCTTTAGTGTTCTTTCCAGTTCTGTATCCAAAGCAACAGTTCTATTTTTGGTTTTCTATGCATCTAAATTCTTCCTGAAATAGAAACACATTGAGATCAAATAAAATCTATGAGAAATAACTATGTCAGTTTAGGCTCATAAATTATTTTCAATAGCTTATGCAGCTACTGAAGTTGAAAACTATTTTTTTATGAGTTTCATATATTTATAATAAAATAAAGAAAAATGTCCAAGTTAGTAATTCTCTCTTTGGTTAGAATATTGATCTTTCCATTCATAAAACTATCCCCGACAATGAAGCCAAAACTTAATCGTGACTATTATATACAAAATTTAAGTGACATCAAGTACTAAAGGACTATTGATTAATCCCTGCACATGCAAAAAATTTGATCTACTAATTTTGTATAGACCAAATTTTACTGATTGGTAATCGCCGCCAAAGACTAATCAAAGTCCCCACAATCTTACAAGAAAAAACTTATCCTGATTTTTTCATAAATATGTACCCCTTTATTGAATGGGTTTATGTTTAAATTTGTTTTGGTCTAATTCGCTACAAGTGCACAGGTCATACAAGTAATAAAAGTGGATTTTTAAGTCTAGATATCGTTCCCACGAGGATTGATGATAAATCAAAAGATTAACTACCCTAGCTACTCAAGATCCTTATTATTTGAACTCCAATGTAAAATGATGATAAGAACTAATGAAATAATACTAAAGTAATTTCACTAGTATGATTAAAGAATTTAATAAAAGTGGAATTTAAGAGTTCATCGAGTGAGATAACACTAGGAAAAAGAACAGTGAATAATTATCAATTTCTGCATCTAGCTGAACCCATTAGCTCAGAAAAAGTCACTTGTCAAAGACAACGAGTATAAGCCTGATTTCTCTCGATAACTCTACATTTCACTAATTAGAAATTCATCTTTCTTTCGGACTCATGGGTCTAATTAGTTACTTGTAAGATATAACTCTCTTGCTAAGATCTTGGTATTTTTCCTCTTTAGTACTTCACACCCAAATCTTAGGACTGAAGAATCCTTTCCCCCACATGTGGATATTGCAAAGCTCTCTCCCCATTTGACTAGCACCATCTCCATGTCAAGTGTACCTCCAATTCCTTAGATTAGATCTATAACATGGGACTGTGAAATCATTTCATCAAATACAAAGAGAAACCTCTGAGCGATTAAACTGATACTTCATCCAACCATCCTCACACAATGAGGAAGTTGGTGATCTATCTAAGTAATCTTTTAGAGTTCATTAGTTCCAAAGTACTAGTCTACCATATCCACAAGGAACTGCTCAGTACCCTCAGGATTCTCCATCTCTATGTCACGTAGAGAGCCTCCTGGAAATTAGAGCAAGATACAATACTTTGTTTGTGTACACGGTACTAGTACTTGGACATTTAAGTTCAAGAATAACACCAATCAAATAAATTCATGATCCCTAACTATGGCGTTCTTCCGATGAAAAGTGGAAAATAACAATCACCATCTGTTCATTATCTTTGAGGGAGCTCAATCTTCAAAACCGGGTTTACTCATATCGTTGACGGTCCATCATATACCCACGAAATTTCAAAACTTAACTGAAATAAATGAATTCCAAAAGTTTTCCAACAGCCATTTAAATCGTAATAAGATCAAGAGGAAAGATAATTTTACAATAACAGGTAGCTCGAGTCAAGATATCAGCTTATTAATAACTCTTTAAAATAAAATGTAAAAAATCACTAGAAACTACGCTAAAATTAAACCTACTAAAAAGGAAATAAAAGAAAAATTAAGAAAAATAATAATATATAAAGAGTCTCCAACTACCCAGAAGTTCCTGGTTTTTTTGCGGCCAAGCTTGCATAGTGCCCTAGATGCGTCTATTTATAGACTTTCCAATGATGGGCTGCACTTCAAAACTGCTTTGTGGATCCCCAAAAAATTATGCCCCAAACTGGTCGCTTTGTCGCGACAAAGTTTTTATCTTTGTCGCCTATTTATTGTCGTGGCCAGTAGTTTTTGTTGCGATAGGTTTTCTGAGCTTTTTTTTGGATTCTGTTGTGATAGACTTTGATAATGTTGCGACATAAATTTTGTTGCAACAGTCTTGTTCTTGTCGTGATAGAATTGTCTTTTGTCCCGACACAAAATTTGTTGCAACTGATACTTTTCTGCTTCTGAAAACTGTCGCGACAAACATTTTTACCTTAAGCTCTTCTACTTTGTCGCGACAGAGTTTTTTATGTCGCGACATTCTTTCTATGGTTCCTCAACAACTTTGTTGTGATAGGATTTCTTCTCTGATGATTGTTGCTAGCTGAGCTATTTGTTGTAATATAGAAATATCTGTTATGACAAACTTGTCTTGGCTTATCTCTTATCTCTTCATTTTCTGTCGTGACAAAATTCTATTACACTACAGCTTTTATTGTCGCGATAGAAAATAACTTTGTTGCGACAGAGATTTTTCCTTCAGTTCTTCATGATGTCGAAAAAAGAAACTTCTTTGTCGCAACATTCTTCCTATATTACTTTTTAACTTTTTATTGCGATAGAGATTTCTTTGTCGTGACAGAGTTTACCTCAACCTCATGTTTTGTTTGTCGCGACAGAAAACTTCTTTGTCGCGATAGAGTCTTGTTGCCCTTTATTTTGAACTCGACTTTATGGGCGACGTAGTTTCACTACTGCAAATGTAAATCCTCCTCGAGTCGGTCCCATGCTGAAAACTTTGTCACAACATAAAAACACTTGTCATAATTAATTTGCAGCAGAACTTTGTCATTTTCTACCCAGATAGAGCTGGTCTTTGGTCTCGACAGAAGCTCATATGCGTCATTTTTATGTTACAGAGTATGATTGTCCTAACAAAATTCCACTGCCAGCTTTGATTAATGTCACATGACAAACAAGAGTGTCGTGCGATGTCTTCTTCTACACTCTTTCAGTGTTGTCAAAGATGAGTAAAAACTCTTTGTCACAACAAAAATTCTATTTCTTCCTTGAGTTAAGTCTGGACTTTGAGTTGCAACATAGCTTTGCTGGTTCCCTTATGATTCTATCATGACATTCAAAAACTATGTTGCGATAGAGATTTTTTCCTTGGCCACTTTTTTTTTTCTTCTTTTCCTACTGGATTTATCTCTTTTTCAATTAAAACCTGCAAAACACAATGTGTGACTTACTTCTGGCCTACTTGACTAAATTCAACCTATTTGAATACTAGTGGATGTCGGGTTACCCGATCGCCACTATGAAAATCGAAAGGTAGTCTCCTCTACAGAGCTCTTTACCCAAATACAACACCGTATATAACTCCGTCCTAATATACACAATGACCATTGTGGTCTCATATACAACTATACCTAGTAAAATGACCTCTCGGGGTCCCCCACTATACTCATAACATATATCCCTGAATCCATCCAATATAATCCATCACATGAGTAAAACTACTTACTTCAGTCTATAACTACTTTCATACTCATAAAACATCCTTAACCATATATCATAGTTATAAGAGCTTAACATCTACTCTTTATATTAAACACATAGATTAAAATGGAAACATTCTAATACATGCAAAACCATCAAAGCTACATTCCCATTTTCTTCTAAACGACCCCATGATGGAACCGTCCTCCCTCGCACGCCTCCCGTGCACCCAAAATAGTATCCTCGACAAGGAAGCACGTCTCAATAGTGGAATCACCCTCCTAAGTGGGCTACTCTCCACCTAAGTGCATATGCAATGCTCAAAATAAATAATATTCAAGAATGCACATCCTACTTGAATGTCTAACTGACGGCTTTGTGATTCGTGCCATAGTAGGCTGAGCTAAAATCAACAAAATTTATATACCTAGCCTTCCCTAACGCCGTAGTCAAGCTACCGCAGCATAAAGGGTTCAGTTATCGAACACGGGGATGGGTTTTCATCCTAGGAATGACTTGCATCAGTGTTGAAAAGGTAAAGCTTTTTTATTTGGATTTTTGGATTTGTTTCAAAAACAGTGAGTAGTTTGAAAACTGAATAACTGTAAAGACTGAAAGTGATGTGTGAAAAAGTAACTTTGAAGATTTAGGTCACTAACTTGGTAACTTAGGGCAAACAAGTGTCCTCGGGTTTTATCCTCGCGTTATGACAAGCAACCTATAGTCCAAGCCACAACCCAAGTATGTTTAACTAGCAAACCTCACCCTAAAATCAACTCCTATTTGAGTCAACACGTATAACACGATCGAGCGGCCCCTTTACATTAAACCCTAACATTAAATATCATTTCACAAGCCTCGTAAAGACCATCTAAAAAACCACAAAGTACATCTAGCAATAAGTATGTGACTGTATCCTAAAGCATGGTAAGTATTGGCCAAATCAATAATATCTAATGCTATTCCAACCCCGCTTTACAGATAGGCCACAAACACAAAGACTCGTAGCTTTTAATACAAGAGACAACCTCGCTTATGCCCCACCACCAAGCTAGCTTCCTTCCTCTCAAAGAAAAAGAGGCTGAGGCTAAGCGTCTCTTGTTGTCATCCTCAAGAGGGTTGTTTGGTGCAGCCTAGAAAAAATGAGAGAGAAAGAAGAGAGAGAAGAGAGAAAAGCAAAACCCTAACTAAACTACGACACTTTATTTACAAAAATAAAAACTTGCCAAAATATCTTCTCTCCAAGTTGTTGCTTAGGGTTACAAAATGGGAGGTGGCTTATATAGGCCACCCAATGTATGAAAATACTATAAAGCCTAACAATTTGGCTAAAATTAGGGACAAAGGAGTAATACACCAAATTTGAAGTCGGTTGGCATTAATTACAAAAGTGTGACAAGGCAGTGAATTTCGCTAAGGCGGAACAATTTCGCTAGGCAGCGAAAATTTCGCTTGCTAGCGAAAATTTCGCTAGCTAACGAAATCACCAAGGGATAGCGAAATCATGAATTTTCGCTAGGCAGTGGCAATTTCGCTAGCTAGCAAAATTTCACTAGCTTAGCGAAATTCTTGTGAGTAGCGAAAATGCAAAATTTCGCTAAGAACAAGGCTCTAGCTTAAAAATCCCGAGGTCTAGCTTAAAATCGACACTCGCTTAAGATTACAATTTTCGCTAAGGTCGCTGAATTTTTCGCAATCCCAAATAAATTTTCGCAATCTTAGCGAAATCCCGAATTGCCGACTTTCAACGCTTTGCCTATTTCTCCTCTTCCGCATTGATTTCCATCACTCGCCTTCATTCTCTTGATTTATGGTTTGGTTTGATGGTCGATGAATGGGTTCAATCTTCATGATTCATCTTATGTCCTGATATCAAATTCCCAAAGTAGCAAAACCTGCAAAACAACCAAAAATAACCTCTAAACGGCATAAGTGAAACTAAGAAGACTTGAACACTTTAATTGGCATAAATGACATGATTAGTGCAGCAAGCACTCAAAACCTATCTAATATAGGCTCAAAATAAAGACTTTAGCACTAATCACTTCTCAGTACCTCGAGTCCTCATCGACTCACACCCTGCCTAAGGCACGTATGAGAACTCTCAGTTTTATTTGTTTGTGGACAACCCTCCTGATGTATATATCAATTGGGCCATCACGATTGATATTATGTATGGACTACCCGATGTATATCAATTCAACACTCCGACGATTGATATTTATTCATCTACAATTCTCCCATATTCATTATTTTTAGACAACCCTTCGAACCATTCTTTCAAGAATCTCCTTATGCACTCACTCCTATCGTACTAGGGTGCCCCAGTGCATATGAAATGCATGATGCCAATTCCATTTCAATTCTATAACACATGCAAATATATAATCATGCATATATTCACATAATTTAAATCACACAAACATGTCATGTAATTTCACCATCAATTACATCAAAATTAGCTCACATGGGCTAATGATCAAACACGAGCAACTCGATTTGAATTACTCAACCAAACATTACTTCGACAAAACATTTTGTGAACACTATTCTCGAAAATAGTGAAACCCCCGGTTACTATTCCCAAGAATCACTAAATCATAGGGTTCACTTAGTGAACCCGAATTTCACGGCCATTCCCAGCCTTTTTCACATCAAAGCACACATTAACACATGATTGCACAACTAGCAACCCAATTCAGCCCGTGGACAGTCACGGACTGTCCACATGGGTTTCAAAAATCCAACACCTTGGTTCCAAGATTTGGAACCGATCAAACAGCCCCTCACGGCCTCATTCAACTCAAACATTAACAAAGTACTTAAATAAAGAATAAAACCCAAGTAGGGAGAAACCCCTACCTCACGGAGTTTGTCGAAAACTTCTAAAACCGGTGCCCACGTGTAGGCTCTAGTCACAGAGCGCTCTTTCCTTCTTACTCTAAGGATTTCGACGGTCGATGGTTAGAAATCTAGGAGAGTAGTTTCGACTTCTCTCTAAAAATATCCTTAAACGGCAACCCACTGTAGTCCTCTCTTCCTCCCCACGTTTTCCTCTCTTTTTCCATTTTGTAAGAGACAACACTCATGTATGTTTTGTCTTTTAGTGCCATTTAAAATTTAAGTAATGACCATTATGTCCCTTCTTTTCCCAGTTTTGATACTCGACACTATCTCGGCCTGCCTTTCTCATTTCTACTCATGCCACATAAGTAACATTAGCATATGAGGTTACTGGCCACATCATATTACTTTACGGGTATCCAATGCGATGCCTCGAAAACATGCTATTCCAACCTGTCTCTCGAATTCTACGAAATTTTACGTGGTAACTAGATTTTGTGAGATAATTCCAACGGTGAAATCTGTTTCGTCATCCGAGATCTAGAGAATAAATTTCGGATTTTTAATCGAAATTACAATTTTACCCATTTTCCAGAAATTGAAATTTCTCGGGTGTTACACAAAGTTGGTGAATATCCCAACTTTCCAATCGAAAGTTGGTGAAATTTCCAGAATTGATGACTTGTTTGACCAATTGAAAGGTGCGGGTGTCTTTTCGAAAATCGACCTACGATTGTAGGTATCATCGATTAAGGATTAAGGATGTGGATGTGCATAAGACAACGTTTAGAATGTGGTATGGACATTATGAGTTCCTTGTTATGCCGTTCCAATGGCTTTCATGGACTTAATGAATCATGTTTTTTGACCGTATGTAGATCGGTTTATCGTAGTGTTTATAGACGAAATCCTCGTGTATTTAAAGGATCGGGAAGATCATGATACACACCTTCATGTAGTGCTAGAAACCTTGATAAAGGAACAGTTGTATGCAAACATAAGTAAGTGTGAATTTTGGTTGAGGGAAGTGTCCTTTCTTGGACACATTGTATCGAAAGAAGGAATTAGGGTAGATTCAAGTAAGATAGAAGTGGTTCTTGAATGGAAACCACCGAGAAATGTCATGAAAGTGCATAGTTTTCTAGGCTTGGCGGGTTACTATGAAGGTTCGTTAAGGGGTTTTCGATGAGTGTGGCCCCGATGACGAGATTACTCCAAAAGAATGTGAAATTTGAGTGGAGTGGAAAATGTCAAGCTAGTTTTGAAAAGTTTAAAGCATTCTTGACTGAGGCTTTGATCCTTACTCAACCGACCTACAGTAAAGAATATGTGATCTTTAGTGATGCTTCGTTAAATGGACTCGGATGTGTCCTTATGCAAGAGGGTAAAGTGGTAGCTTATGCTTCAAGGCAGTTGAAGTCGCATGAAAAGAATTACCCTACGTAAGATTTGGAATTGGCTGCCATTTTGTTTGCATTGAAAATATGGAGACACTACCTTTAAAGAGAAAAGTGTTTCATTTACACTAATCACAAAAGTCTTAAGTATTTGCCCTCGCAATGGGAGCTTAACTTAAGACAATGTAGATTGATGGAATTGATCAAGGATTATGATTGTGTGATCGACTACCATCTCGGGAAAGCTAATGTAGGGGCATACGCTATGAGTAGAAAGTCAACACAAACACTTCGAGCATTGAATGCTTATTTTTCATTGTCAGACGACGGTGCAATAGAAGCAGAATTGATAGCAAAATTGGATTTATTGAATTGAGTGCTAGAGGCATAAAAGAGTGATGAAAAAATTTCTGCAATTGTAAGTTAGAATAGAGAGGGGAATGAAACTGAGTTTTCAGTGAATAAGAATGGATTTTTGTATTATAGAGACCGAGTTTATGTACCCAATGATGATGGGTTGAAGAAATCCATTCTTGAAGAGGCAAACAGTGGATATTTTGCTATACATCCTGGTAGCATGAAAATGTATCAGGATTTAAAGACTTCATACCGGTGGTCTGGAATGAAGAGACACCACAAAAAAAATAAATAAATTTTAGTGACATGAATTTTTGACCGAAATTTCCGTCACAAAATTGTGACAAATTTGTGACGGAATAGTGACCGAAATTAGTATTAATGACGGACATTTGTTTGTGATGGAAAATTATGATGGATTTGTGACAAAAAAAATCCGTTAATAAATTATGGCGGGAAGGTGGCGCAAAAATTTTAGTGATGGATTTGAGACTACTTTGTGACGGATTTTTGTGATGGAAAAAAATCAATCACAAATCCACCACTAAATAAATTATAAAGTAAATGGCTTCATTAAATATAATTTGTGACGGATGATATTTTCGTTACAAAATAGTGACAAAAACTGTGTTCCGTCACAACATAGTGACGTAAATCTAATTCCGTCACAAAATAGTGATAGAAATTGGATTCCGTCACAAATTTGTGATGAAAATTGTATTCCGTCACAAAATTTGGTGACGGAATTTTCATTTTGTCACAATTTTGTGACAACAATATCTTTCCGTAACAAAATTGTGATGGATTTTATATTCCATCACTATTTTGTGATGAAATTAAAATTTCGTCACTATTTTGTGACGGAATTGTGACATGTATCTCTTAAAAATAATTCCTTATTATATTTTAAATTGTATTATACACTATTTCAAAATATATTGTAAATATATATTTGAACACAGTAAATAAAAGGTTTCAAAATATTTGTATATTAAAAATATTATAGACAATTTTAAATTTTATTATTCATATATTGTGCCTTATATTATACATACTTTTAATTTTAAAATTTGTAATATTTCAATATTTAAAGTTTTATTATACACTCGCTACATTATCATAAATATACTAAATATCAAAATAAATAATATATGCCGTGATATATAGTTACAAAATTTGAAATTATAAAAATTTATAATATTTCTCCCTTAAATTTTTATTTTAACCACCATTGGGGCATAGCTAATTGAAGAAATTTCTGTTTAAATGATATATCAAGATTGACTCTGATTATTATAATGTTGAACTCGATATATTTTAATAAATACGTTGTTGAATCGAGATATTGACCTCCTATGTTTTTTCTTATGAATATTTTTATTTATGAATATTTTGAAAATTATATAATACAATTAATTTCAAAGATAAAATGAATTTTTAATAAGTTATCTGTCATGAATCTGGCCACAAAATAATGATGGAATTATTTTTTGTGACTGATAGACCAATTTGTGATAGATACTATTAACAAAATTCATTTTTATATTTTAATTTGTATTAGACACTATTACAAAATATTCTAATATTTTAAAATATTATGAACTATTTGAAATTTTATTAATAATATATATTGTGTTATTAGATTTTTTTAATTTTTAAAATTTGTGATATTTCAATATTTTAAATTAATTTTATATATAATTTTGCATTGCTACATAGTAATAAAAAATAATAAATATCAAAATAAATAATATATATCATGCTACAATGTTACAAAAATTGACATTATAAAATTTGCGAGCATTTGAAAATAAAATTTTATTTTAGCCACTCATTGGGGCATAGCTAAATGAAGTAACTTTGTTAAACTATATGTATCTCAAAATTGACTCGATTATATCCATTAAAGCACCAACTATTTATATGCTTTTGCTTGGAATCAATTTTTGGCTCTTTAATAGTTTTTTTTAATATTTTTTTTATTTATGAATATTTTGAAAAAAATATATAATACAATTAATTTTTAAATATAAAAATGATTTTTTTTTAATAACTATCTATTACAAATCGGTCAAAAAATAGTGACGAAATTATAAACTACGCCAAATTTTAGACAAAGTTTTATTCCACAAATTTGTGACGTAAAATGATTCTTTTAAATAGTTATTTGCCACAACCTAATAATAAATGTGAAACCCTGGAAAATCCAGATTTATGAGGGAGGATAAAACGATAATTTCGATAGAAAATCTAGAAATTTTCTAGATCTCGGATGACGAAACGGACTTCACCGTTGGAATCGTCCCGCGAAATCTAGCTACCACGTCGAATTTCATTAAATTATGATACAATAATTTCATCGCTAGTACCCCAAAGTAGTGACGACACTCGTGCATTTTGAGTGGCTCAAGAGGTGCCACGTGTCATGTGCAGTATGAGTCAAACATAAGCTCAAACGGTATTCGCTTAAATACATGTGCAGCTACATGCAAAACATGTCATCGGGTGGAAATCTCCATAAGTTACGGATACGACAGAAATCTAAACACAACCAACGGTGGCTTGACAAGTGCATGAGATAAGCTCCCACTTGCCTCCCAACTATTTGGAGAAGAGGAAAAAAAGAAAGAGAAAAAGAGAAGGAAAGAGAGAGAGGCAGATTTTGTATGGAGACCCAACTTTCTCTAGATTTCCTGATCGGTCCCGCAAACTCCTACATGGCGCAGTTAGTTGAAAGCTGGTCCCCACTCCGCAAAGAGCTACGCGTGCATCGATTTTAAGCGAGTTTTGACGAAGAGAATTCCTGCTTACAATTCTTATGAAATTATCATACACTTCATGACAGAGACATAAAAAATTTCATATTTATATTTTAATTTATTTTAGACACTATTTCAAAATATTCTAATATTTGAAAATATTATAAATTATTTGAAATTTTATTATTAATATATGTTGTGCTATATCGTGCAAATTTTTTTTTTAATTTTTAAAATTTGTGTGATATTTCAATATTTTAAATTGTATATATACTTGCATCATACATAATCATGAAAAATAATAAATATCAAAATAAATAATATATATCATGCTACGATGTTACAAATTTTGATATTATAAAATTTTTATTATTTAAAATAAAATTTTATTTTAGCCACCATTAGAGCATAGCTAATTGAAGCAACTTGTTAAATTATATATTCGAAATTGACTAGATTATGTTCATTAAAGCACAAACTATTCCTATAAGTTGTTGAATCAACCTTGGACTCCTTAATAGTTTTTTTGAATATTTTTTTATTTATAAATATTTTGAAAAAGTATATATCACACTAATTTCAAATATAAAATGAAAATTTTTTAATAGCTATCTGGTCACAAATTGGTCACAAAAATAGTGACAGATCTATAACCACACAAAAAGTGATGGAGAACACCTGGCCACAATTTTGTAACCGATTAGTGACGGATATCTATTAAAAAAATTAATATTTATATTTTAATTTGTATTAGTTACTATTTCAAAATATTCTAATATTTGAAAATATTATAAAATTATTTGAAATTTTATTATTAATATATGTTGTGCTATATCGTGCACATTTTTTTAATTTTTAAAATTTGTGATATTTCAATATTTTAAATTATATATATAATTTTGCACTGCTACATAATCATAAAAAATAATAAATAAAATAGCTAATGAGGGCATCATGTTACGAAGGTGTTACAAAATTTGACATTATAAAAATTTATGATATTGAAAATAAAATTTTATTTTTAGCCACCATTGGGGCATAGCTAATTGAAGCAATCTTGTTAAACTATATATCTCGAAATTGACTCGATTATATTCATATTATTAAAGCACGAATCTCCCTTATAAGTTGTTGAATCAATCTTGGTCTCCTTAATAGTTTTTTTGAATATTTTTTGATTTATGAATATTTTTAAAAAGTATATAATACAATAAATTTCAAACATAAAATGGATTTAATGGCTATCTGTCAAAATCGCCACAAACGCCATAAAATAGTGACCGTCACAATTTTCTTACCGATTTGTGACCAATTTGTGATAGATATCTATTAAAAAAATTTATATTTATATTTTAATTTGTATTAGACACTATTTCAAAATATTCTAATATTTGAAAATATTATAAACTATTTGAAATTTTATTATTAATATATGTTGTGCTATAATGTGCAAATTTTTTTAATTTTTAAAATTTGTGATATTTCAATATTTTAAATTATATATATAATTTATAGTGTTGTAAAAATTAGTATTTGCATACTTGTAATATTGTTATTTTTATTAAATTGTACATGAGTATATAGAATTGGGTGCTTGAGCTCATGGAATTGTGACATATTGTAGGAACTTGTTGGAATAGAGTAGTTGTTGTTTAATTTGTTGCGTTATTACGTCATCAATTTTTTTGAATTTCTGCGCGACAATAGGTATTTTATATTCAAAGTTAATGATATACTTTTGTTTATTTTAGAAATGGTTTGTAATTTTCAAAATCTATTTTAGACATTTAAATTTTTGTCATGTTTCAATGTTGTTGAAACTCTGTTAAAATTTTTATAAAATATATGAAACATATTAAAATAATAGTTAGTCATAAATGCCCATTTAGTGATCTCCTTACTAGATTTCACTTAACTGTCCCAATGGATAGC
Source organism: Tetrastigma voinierianum (assembly GCA_016808115.1). NCBI lineage: Eukaryota > Viridiplantae > Streptophyta > Magnoliopsida > Vitales > Vitaceae > Tetrastigma > Tetrastigma voinierianum. The sequence continues at coordinate 56,820 of JAEQBH010006312.1, read as the reverse complement.
TTGGAAATGCATTGTGTATATTTGTTAATTGCAAATAGACACGTATTGTGTAGATCAAGAATTTGATGACGATGAAGATGAAGATAGTAAGGGAGACCAAGAATTTAATGATGATGACGATGACTAAATAATTGTATTCACATTTTGTTGTAATTATTTCAAACAATATATATGGAATTTACTACTTAATGTTATAATTAATGTAATGCTGTGTTAATATTTTTTACTTAAATTTTAAGTATATTCACCATATATTTTTTTATAGCTATGAGCAACATACCGACCACTTCAAGTGCACATGGTGAGGATGTCCTAACCCCACCACCGCTATCTCCGGCATGTACTACAGTCTCAGTTCTTTTTGCAGCATCATCTATTGATGGAACAAGTAGACTATTGATTAGAGTTGACGAAAATAAGTAAAGAATTTTTCTATATTGTGAAACCTCGAGAAAATCCAATTTTCTCATAAAGGGCAAATCAGTGGTCGTACTTCGAGTTAAAAAATCCAAAATTTTTCTAGATCATGATGACAAACTGATTTCACTGGCGACCATCTCGCAAAAATTCCAGCTACCATCGCCGATTTTCGCCAAATCTGGATGGCTGTAATTTGCACGCTTCGAGGAAACTGAGAGTCATGAAGGATACATGGCGAATTTGAGTGAGAATGTTAAAAGAATTTAACAAGCTCAAGGCGTTGAACTGAGCTCAAGGTGGGACCCACGATGACACATGGCATGATGCCATTGGATAGAAAAGTAAAAAAAAAATGGGAAGAAGGACAAAATTGTAATTTTGGAAATTGTTGATTAATGAGACAGATATGTGAATATGGGTTTTCTCCTTCAAAATGAAATAAAATGTGCAAGAGAGCAAAACGTGTTGTAGTGAGTGAGGGTTTTGATATTTTGTAGAGAGAAGGTGCCACTTCTCTCTAAGACTACATCGGACCTTCTTAATTCTTCGCCGAGAAGGAAAGTCGTTTCACACCGCGAGGCAATCGCATGGGCATCAGCTTCTTGAGTTTTGACACCCATGCGAGGTGCAGGTTTTATCCTACTTGTTTTTACCTAGATCAGTATGTTTTGTGATGTTTATGTTCTGCTGAGGCCGTGAGTGGTGCCACTGTATTCCAAAACTTGTAACCGAAATGTGAAAATTTTAGAGATCCATTTGGACAGTCCGTGTCAGTTTTAGGGACTGATTTGGGTGTTTGTGGCATAATTTATATAATAAATTCAGTTTCGCGAGCAGAGACGAAATCTGCATCAATTTTGCCCACCAAGAAAGAACTGACAAGCAGGAGTGGGCGTTCTACCTGACAAATTTCCACTGCTCGTTGGGATTGTTAGAAAACAAATTCCGTTTGTGTGTGAATTGACCAAAACGTCCATATGTTGTGTGTATGAAATGAATGGCCTTGAGCTGGAGTGGTAATAGATAGGTTAATGCATGCTTGATGTGTTAACATGATTTACTCAATTATATAGAATATAATTGTGTGTATAGAACCATCGAGATGAAATTGTGATTTGCTCAATTATACTTTATAATTGTGTGTGTATAGGCCATCGAGATGAAATTGTGATTTACTCAATTATGTTGGAATATAATTTGTGTGTATAGGCCATTGGAGATGAAATTAGATTTGCTCCAATTATATGGAATATAATTGTGTGTAATGGGCCATTGGAGATGAGATCAGGATTTGCCCGTGAGCTAATTTGGGTGATGGTTGATATTGTTGAATTACACGTAGTGTGATTGTAAAATTGAGAATATATGCATATTATATATATTGGTATAAAAAATGGTTGAAATGACATAATGCATTTCATATGCACCGGGTATCCTAGAAAGTAGGTGTGAGTGCATGATATAAATTTTCTGAAAAACGAACATGATTATAAAGAATCTATAGGATGATTTTCTGGCAACGTGGGTCGGGAGACAAATTCAAATGTATCATTTCTCGGATGAGGACCATGACTGTTTAGGGAAGTTCTCCAACACATTCGCCTTGGAGGGTAGTCCCATATTTTACCAACATTCGGTAGTTTATTTTCAAGAACAACAAGTTTTGTTTTGAAAATGATATTTTTCATACATGGCTTAGGCAAGTGTGAGGGAGTCGGTGAGGACTCGAGACATGGGAACTGGGTACTGTGATTATTCAAGTAAGATCACGTATTTAATAAGGTGTGCTTGAATATACTGCATATGACTTTATGGAGAGTAACCCATTTGTGGTGATTCCACTACTCGGGCGATAGCTCATCCCGGTCGAGGAACACTTTTTTTCAGTAATGTATGCCAAGAAGACGGCTCTTCTTAGAGACCAATTTTGAAGAAAGCTCTAGTTGTGGGTTTTGATGTTTTTGGATAATATGTGTTGAATTATAGATTTTAATATGTATTTGTAACAAGAGTAATGTATAACTCTCAACCATGTGAGATAGTTGGTTGGTTATTTTTGATGAGAAAATGTTATAACTCATGAACTATTGGAATATAGTCAAGTATATGTTTGATGAGTGTTGGATGCAAGGGCCCAAGTAGCCATTTTTAATAGTATGCCTCTCGTGATACGAGACGATAGATTTTCCTGTGTCGACTGGTAGTCAACTAATTCCCCTGGGTTTTTAGGGCGTCACATATGTAATTTTATCTTATGTATTATCATAGTGTTTGTCGCAAAGGTATGATATCGCTTTTTTTTCTCGCTCAGGTGTGTTTATGATATCGTATCATTATGATTGCCTCCCATTTATTTTTATGTTTAACATTACTTTTTTTTCGCATTGGTTCCCTGTAGGTAGCCCCTTATTTCCTAAGTCAAAGTAGTATCTACTTTTACATGCTTGAAAATTTAGAAAGACAAGAAGCAACTCACAGATAGTGGGAAGCATCTCTCAAGAGATATTAAAGACTTTTATCGGGAGGAGTTTAAGGTTAAAATATTTAGTATGCTTGCGGTGAATAAAAATAAATTTAATAAGGATTTCATAATTATTAATTTCTATTGTTATATTTGAAAAATAAAAATATTCTTATTTCATTATTTATAATTATTTTGTATTGCAACAGATGTACACTTGAGACCCAATGGATTAGGAGGCTATTAAGAGCTATTGGTGACAAAATGTTAAAACGCAGTACACTAAACATGTCCACATTTGGAGGCATTCTAAGGATGGCAAGCCCGGTTGTGTGACCCAAGAAATTTGGGATAATTGGCAACAACATTGAACACCCAAGCAGAATGGAAAGAGAGAGAGCTCTAAATCTAAAACGTAACTGCCTAAGTGTGAGACTAGGCGGTCCTCGTACCGGGGTCCTCCGACTGACATACGTGTGGATCTCGATCTATGATGTAGCATTCTTTAAAAATGGTAAATTATTAATTATTTAGTGCTCTAATTTTTAGTTTTTAGATTTTTTTTTTGTTTTTGTTTTTGTCAATTTAAACCTTTTAAACATGTAATTACTAACTTATTGTGCTTGAAGACCCAATAGTTGGGAGCTATTCAAGAAAGTGCACATGAAAAAAGATGGAACATTTGTGGATGCCAATTCAAAGCAAGTGAATGTAGGTTCATCTTTTATTATTTAGTACTTTTAAAGTTATTTAATAATTGTTAAATCATAAATTTTAATATTAACTTGAACAAGTTTTTAATTTAGGATCGCATGGAGGAGTTGGTGTCTTTTGCATTTCATCCTTTAGATGATGGTTCACAACCTTCACCAGTTGACATAGATACTCTTTATTTTGAGGCTGTAGGTGGAGAGAAGAGGAGACGTGTATATGGTCTTAGCTCATGGGCTGCATCTATCTATCCTTCCCCCTGTCAGAGTACTGGGAGCTCACACTCATTAGCATATGTAGCTCGAGTTAGAGAGATTGTGCAACAGAGTCGTGATATAAGAAAGCAGAGAGGGAGCGGGATAGAGCAATACTCACTGAGTTAATCCCATAAAAGAGCGTTTTCATGAGATGCAAGATGTATTATCGCTTCATGGAGCAGATGCAATATAGTCAACAATTTAATGGATAAGGATCTTCTGCACCTTAAGCTTGGTGATGACTTCTTTAATGTTGGATGTGTAAAACATAAACGTGCGATACATTAGTTATGCTTCACTTATATAATTTTTTTTATGTATATTGTTTAATGTTTAAAGATATGAAAAGACATTTTTAATTATTGAATTTTAATTTTCTTCTAATTACTTAAAATGTATCATATATTCTAATTAAAAAATAACATTTAATTCTTATAAAAATTATATAAAATATATCAATATGACACAAAAATAATAGTGACGGAATAGTGATTAAAACTAGTACTTATGCTTGTCACTAACTATCACAAAATTGTGAAGGATTTCTATCACTAATCCATCACAAAATTATGAAGATTTGTCACTAATCCGCCACTAATTTTGTGAAGGATTTCTATCACTAATTCACACAATTTCAGGTGATGGATTTCTTTCTTTTATTTCGCTGCCAATTTTTAATTTTGAATTTTGTTGTGAAACTCCAAGAAAATCTAATTTTCTGAAAAAGGGCAAAATGGTAATTTCGATCAAAATCCGAAATTTTTCTAGATCTCGGATGACGAAACGAACTTCGCCGTTGGGATCGTCTCGTAAAATCTAGCTACCACGTCGAATTTCATCGACCTGGCATGCCACTTGTGCAGCCGAGGCAACTAGCGTAGCCAGGACACTTACACATTTTATAGCTCACAGCGGTGCCAATGTGTTAGGGGTGCAGATTCGCGACCAGCCTGGCGCGGCTCCATGTGGACACATGACATGGATGCCACTGGGAGGAAAAATCAAATAGCGGGTGGATTTGGCATAAGGAACCTCCACCCACCAGAACTGGATTAATGGGCAGGCGAGGGACAAAAGAGCTCTCTCCTCCACTTTGGAGAGCCAAACACTGCAAGCAAAGAGGGTGAGGAAGGCGACTAGTGCCTGAGGGGCTTAAAGAGAGAAGCTCTAACTTCTCTCAGATTTCCTGCCACCTTCCTGATCAAGGTCGTGCCAAGAAGTAAAGCTTGTTCTTATCGAGGCGAAGGCTACTGCAAACGCTTGGGATTTTCAACAACTCCAAGAGGTAGGGGCCTTCCCTACCGCGTTATTTTCACAAGAACCGCGGTTAATGGTCGGTCGATTTGAGGCCGTGAGTGGTCGTTGATCCGTCCCAAAAACTCAGACCGAATTGTTTGAATATATGGAACCCTGCTTTTAATAATCTGCAGACTGCTTATCAGTGGTGATAATTTTTATGGCTTTCAATAAATTATGGTTTTGTGTTGGGCGTGAAATGGTTGAGGATTAGTTCAATAAAGTGGAACATGCTGGCAGAGTGGCTACCCAAATTTTGCCACCATCACAAGCCATTTAGTGGACTATTAAAAACGCCTCCGCTTATTTATTAATCCAAACAACTTATGTGTATTTCGCTATAAATATTGCTTGAATCGATACTTTAAATTGTGTGGAAAGAATTGTTAATTTGATAAAATTAAATGTGTGTTAACATTTAGTGTTTGAATTATATTGAACATAATCGTGGAAGAGCCATTGGAATTAAAATGGATTATTGACTAGCTCAGTGAGCTAATTTTGATATTATTGATGTAGATTAAATAACATCACGAGGTATGTATGTAAATTTGTTAATATATGCATAATCGATATATTGACATGTGTGGTTTGGAAATGGCATAATACATTTCATATGCACCAGGGCAACCTAGAAAATTAGGTGTGAGTGCATGACATGAAAGAAATGAAAACGATGTTTTTTCTTGCATTTAACTTAGGCATGAATGAGGGAGTTGGTGAGGACTCAAGACACAGGAATGAGCATGTAGCCATTTAAGTAGGATCATGTATTTGCTTGAATGTGTTTGTGTTAAATCATTGCATGTGCACTTAGTTAGGGAGTAACCCATGTAGGATAATTCAACTACTGGGCATTGCTCACCCTGTCGAGGGATCGTTATTTTAGGCACAGGGATTGTTCGAGAAGACAACGCTCATTAGAGACCAATTTTTAGAAGAAAGCCGGATTGTGGCTTTGATGTTTTTGGTATAACATGTATTAGAATTTTTAATTTTAATATGTGTTTGTATTAAGGGTAATGTAATAACTCTTGAACTATCGTGATATAGTTGATTAGATTTTTGGTGAGTATTGGTGTATGGGCCCAAGTGGCCATTTTTACTCATGTATAGGTCTCACGATATGAGACAAAGATATTCCGTGGGTTGACGGGTTGTCAACTAGACACCCCGGGAATTTGGGGCGTCACAGCTTGGTATCAGAGCTTAGGTATACGAATACCTATGGCTTGGGGGACTTGGGCTTAGGCCATGGTCGTAAGTTGTGAGAGCACTACAATTTGGTGTGGCTCGATGTTAGAGTTTAGGTATGTGATTACCTAGGCAGTCACGGGATAGGATTAGAACACTATATGCTTTATGTTTTATGTGTTGTGTACGAATTGTTGTGTAGTTGTGTGATTTGTGTGCTTGGTGAATAGTAAATAGGAAAAAAAAATGTATTGAAGAAAATTTTTTGAGGTTTTATAGTGTGTAAAACTGGGAAAAAAAATAAAAATAAAAAATAAATTTTAATGAATTTATTTTGTTCTACTGGAAAATGGAAATTATTTATTTATTTATTTTTTATGGTCTTCCAGTAGGTGGAACAAATGAAAAAAAAAAAGAAAAAAAAAGAAAAAAAGGTGTAGTGGAGGCTGGAATGGGCTACTGCCCATTTTCTCTTTGTGTTGAGTCACGTCTGATGACGTATTGTGACACGGTAGCGTGCGGGGGCGCATGGACGGGGCGGGTCACGGCCGCAATCTGGTACGGGAGGCTTGCGACCTTGCTTCTTGGGGCTCGCGTGCGGGCGCGGCTTCTTGTAGCGCATGGCTTTGGCCGGATTGGGGGGTGTGTCGCGATCTGATTTAGGCTTATCGTGAAATGAGGAGGCGACCGAGATGTAATCGCGATACTGTCGTTTGTGTCATAGCGGGAGAACTGGGCTGGCGGAGTGGTAGCGATATAAATTTTTGTATCATGGTAGAGGCGGCCTTATGTTTGCTTCTGCGCGGTATGTCACGGCGCGAGAGCGCCGCGATGTATGAATAATAGGAGGCGTCGACAAAGTAGGAAATTTGTGACCGCGGAGGCTGTAGCGAGACCGCGACTGCGCGACCACCGCGGTCGGTGCGGCGTGACCGCGACCACAACACGGTCGGGGAAGGGCCATGGTATGGTTGGGTACAGGCTACGACCTGACCCGCGCCGCGGCTATGACACGGCCGGCTGGCGTAGATGTGCGTGTAGGCTGGAGTCGAGGGTTTGAGCATTGTACACACGACTCGGTTTGACTTAGTGCCTTGATGCGACTCCTTTGTTTGGGACCTTTATTCCCGAACCTTGTTCATGAGCATTGTTCACGAGGTTTTCAAAAATTTTTTTTTTTAAAATAAAATAAAATAAATTTTATTTTTTGTTGTTAAATATGATTTAATATATGAACTTATTGTCTTGCATTACCTATGAATGCATGGACATTGTGTATGAAATGTTTTAGTATGTGAATAGTGTCTCGGGGTTGTGTTTTCTCCTTAGAATCACGTATTTGAATAATGCCTTGCCATTTTTGACATGTGTAGATGGCTAGTCGAGGCGAGGGGCGTGCGGAGGGGCATCCACGAGGTGCTAGCCCGAGCACCACCGTGCGAGCCTTTCTTTGAAATTTTGTAAGGATTGCGACTCTTGCTATTGCAGGCTAGTCGGCGGTGGCGGGGAGGTCAGAAGTAACCTCGGGTTTAAGACACATCATCTCAGATATTCATAGGGAGGGAATCCAGATGATGTGGTTCATTGGTTCATGCGAGGTTGAGAAGGTATTAGAATTTATAGAAGTTACCTCAGATATGACCGGGTTAGACTGGTTGCATTCCAACTAGAGGCGAGACAGTGTGGTGGAGGCGGCGAACCTCTAGAGATCTAGAAATGATGACTTGGGGCGGAGTTCCGGGGAGGAGCTATTCATGAGCAAGTATTTTTAGTAGCTATTTGAACATGCAAAGGCCTAAGAGTTCTTAAAGGCCCAGTAACGATGTGATGATGGAGTATGTGGCGGATTCATAGAGTCGACATGTTTTAGTGATGGCTATATGGCCACGGACATGGCCAGGTTAGGAGGTTTGAGAATGGGCTGGAGTTGTCCATTTGAGGAAAGATCCTAGGGCTCCGCCTTCAGGACATGGACTCCATGGTCAGAATAGCCCTGACCATAGAGAAAGAGATAGAGGATGCACGGAGTATCTGAGCTGCGGATGCTGGTGAGGAGAGGGAGAATCAGTCTTCTTCTAGTTGGGGAAGGCGGAAGACTACCTTCCTGCGGGTTTGGGACCCGGGGGCGAGATGGGGCATTTAGTCGGGTGGGAGTGAGATGTATTTATTTAGCCGACGACGCGCTGGGCATGTGAGACGGGATTGCCCGAGACGGGGATCTCGGGATTTTTGGGACAACACGGTCCCCGATTAGGCCCATGGGACGGGGAGAGAATGCGGTTCAATCCTCCACACCTAATATGGGTCGGGCGATCTTGGTTGCGGTGCTATCTGAGCACCTTCGACACGAATGGAGCGAGAAAGGCGAGTGTGGGTTGAGGTCAGGGACATGGCTCACAGGCCGAGATTTCTTGTCAAGCAAGGTAGATGATATGTTATTTCTACCGATAGCTTGGGCATATGAGACGAGATTGTCCTAGGAGGCAGAGGTCTCATGGTATTGCAAAATGAGCGTTTATATTAGCCGGATATGCAGGGTACGTTTCTACTCATGCACTTGTTGACTAGAGTAGCGTTTGAATTGAATGCATCATATTCATTCTTTAATGCATCTTGTGTGACAGATTTGGGCTTAGAGGTTGAGGCCTTTAGAGAAGCCAGGTGTGGATATTCTTCCCTAGGATGTAGGGTGAGAGTTGATCTGATAGGTCGGGATTGTGAGTTAGAGATTTCTGAGATTCTGCTCATGGATTGACCCCTGAGGGAAGTGCGGTGTGGGTGCACGGTATGGTCATTCACCACTCTTGGTGGTGTGGGTTGAGGATTTGTCTTTGAGACTACGTCCATTGAAAGACTTATAGTTGAGGTGGGAAATGAAGAGTAATTAATGTGTGTTGGGGAGAAGCAAGGGGGCCATTAATCCCCTCGAACAGAAAAGCTGGAATTAGGGTGAGGAGACCGAGAGTAGTATCTAGAAGTCTGTGTGGAGTGTAAGAGACCCAGAGGAAATATCTTAGAATTTACGTGAGTGTAAGAGACTGTGGAGATATTCGGGGAAGTTTTTGTGTGGGTGTGAGACCATGGAGATATCCAAAATTTACATTGTGGGTGTAAGAGGGCTAGTGGAGATATCAGAAATTTACGTGTGGGTGTAAGAGACTTATGGAATATCGAAATTACGTGTGTAAAGAGACACAGTGAAGATATTGAAATTTTGTGTAGGTCGTAAGAGACTACATGATGTAAGATTCGGCGTTTGCTGCCCAGAGAGGACACAGTCATGTAGTTATCTTGTGGAGCTTAGAGTTGGGTGATAGGAATGGGGCCCGGCCAGGATTAGTTACCCGTGGAAATTGCATTGGGTGTTGGTGGCCAGCAAGAGCTCAGGTATAAGGGCGTCGTCATGACATGGATTAGGTTAATGACAGTTGGGTTGTCGGTGATTATGACCTTGGAAAGGTCGGTTCTGCCGAGGATTAGGGTTACATGTGCACGTAGTTGGATGCATATGTATGCGTGGGCACAGGACGAAAATTCTTTTAAGGAGGGGAGAATGTGAAACCCTGAGAAAATCTAATTTTCTGAAAAAGGGCAAAATGGTAATTTAGGTCAAAATATGAAAATTTTCTAGATCTTGAATGTAGCTTGATTTCAGGTGGAATTGTCTCATGAAATCTAGCTACCACGTTGAATTTATTAGAATTTCGAACATAATCGAATTTGCACATTTTTCGAGGCAGCGAGCATAGTACGGGGCCTTGACTCATTTGAGTGGCTCACGATTGTCTTAGTATGTCGAGGTGCGAGATTAGTCAACGAGTTCAAGTGTAGGGCCCATGGACACATGGTATGATGCCATTGGAGGAAAATCAAATAGTGGGTGGATTTGGTGGATAGGGAATCCTCTCGCTAATTAGAACTTGACATGGCAAAGTGAGGGACAAAGAGCTTCGCTTCTCCACTTTTGGAGTTGAATATAGCGAGTAGGGAGGAGAAGTGCGATTTAAAAAAATGGAAGTTTTTAAATAGAAATACTTCTCTCTAGATTTCCGACTTCGGATAGTCGGATCGCATCAGGCCAAGAAGTAAAGTTGTTCTACGCGGTGAGGGCTACGTGTGGGCACCGGTTTTGGGGAGTTTCAACAACTCCAAGAGGTAGGGGTCTTCTCCTACTTAGTTATTTTCGGTTTTAAGAGCTGTATTAATGGTTTGGTTGATTTAAGGCAGTGAGTGGCCGTTTGATCGGTCCCAAAACTCAGGACCGAATTGTTAGAATATATGGAACCTGTTTTGGATAGTTTAGGGACTGTTTCGGGTGGTTGTGTGATAATTTATACAATAAATTATGCTTTTGGTGTTTTTGGGCCGGAAATGGCCATGGATTTTAGTTCCACAAAGTGGAATCGATGCTTGGTGAGTGGGTTGTCCACGAACAGCTCACTGCACGTTTAGGGATTGTTAAAAACAGTCCCGATTTGCTTAGTTGGACCGAAATTGGTCCATGTGTGTTTCAAGCAAAATATTGCTTGAATTATGTGGAAAGAATTGTTAATGCATAAAATTAAATGTGTTAACATGAATGTTTGAATTATATGAAATATAATTATGGAAGAGCCATTGGAATTAAAATGGATTTTTGACTAGCTCAAGTGAGCTAATTTTGATGTTATTGATGTGAATTAAATAACATAATAGAGCGCATATGTAAATTTGTTAATATATGCATAATCAATATATTGGCATGTGTGATTTGGAAATGGCATAATACATTTCATATGCACCGGGGCAACCTAGAAAATTAGGTGTGAGTGCATGGCATGAAAGAAATGAAAACGATGTTTTTTCTCTCATTTAGCTTAGGCATGCGTGAGGGAGTCGGTGAAGACTCGAGACACGGGATTGGGCATGTAGCCATTCAAGTAGGATCATGTATTTGCTTGAATGCGTTTGTGTTAAATCATTGCATGTGCACTTAGTTCGGGAGTAACCCATGTAGGATAATTCAACTACTGAGCATTGCTCATCCTGTTGAGGATCATTATTTCAGTCCCAGGGATTGTTCGAGAAGACGACGCTCATTAGAGGCCGATTTTTAGAAGAAAGCCGGATTGTGGCTTTGATGTTTTTGGTACTTAACATGTATAAGAATTCTTAATTTTAATATGTTTTTGTATTAAGAGTAATGTAATAACTCTTGAACTATAGTGATATAGTTGGTTAGATTTTTGGTGAGTATTGGTGTATGGGCCAAAGTGGCCATTTTTACTCATGTATGGGTCTCACGATATGAGACGAAGGTATTCTGCGGGTTGACGGGTTGTCAATGAGACTCTCTGGGAATTTCAGGCGTCACATTTGTCACTATTCCGTCACAATTTTGTGACGAAAATGTTACAAATTTTGTAAGACCCGGGAAAATTCTAATTTTATGAAATAGGGTAAAATGATAATTTCGGTCAAAATTCGAAATTTTTCTAAATCTCGGATGATGAAACGAACTTCATCGTTAGAATCGTCTCTCAAATCTAGCTACTACGTTGAATTTCGTCGAATTAAGAACCGGTCGAATTTCACGTGTTTGAAGCAGGGTGTCGAGTCTTGTATGACAACTGTGAGTACATGATATGAGAGGGCATGTGATGTGACAGGGCCACCCTGTACATGTATCCATGTGACACATGTCACATGAATAGTGAAGGATGAGATAAATGACTTATATTAGAGTCATGTGTCAAAGGAGCCCTTAAAAGTCGAGCTAATGGGACAAGGGAATTAAAAAAAGAGCCTCTTCTCCTTTTTGGCCTGGTATCTGGCAGTGAGGGGAGAAAACAGAGTTTAGAGAGAGAAAATCTAACTTCTCTCTAGATTTCCCGACGTTCAGACCGTTTGTTCTAGTCGAAGCAAGAGGAGAAGTTGGTCTACGCTGCAAAGACTACACGTGGACACCAATTTTGTGGAGTTTCGACAACTCCAGGAGGTAGGGGTCTTCTCCTACTTGAATTAATCCTTATTTAAGAACCTTATTAATGGTTGGAATGTTTGGGGCAGGGAAATGGCCCAGTGAGTTTTGGTCTTAGAAATGGGGCCCGAAATTTGGAATTTTTAGAGCGATTTTGATACCCCGGGGTTGTATTGTTCACATGATCTTGTGTGTGGTTTGTGTTGTAGGCGGTTCAAAATGAATTTAGCCGGTGTTTAGTAGCCTATGTGAGCTAATTTTGGTGTTATTTCTATGAATGAATAATATGTTGTGTGTTAATTTTTGTTAATATATGCATGCTTGATATATTAACATGTATGATGATTGTGGATAAATTTGGTTAGTATATGCATGCTTAATATATTAACATGAATTGTTGTGAAATGGCATATTGCATTTCATATGCACTGGGATAACCTATAATAATAGGTGTGAGTGCATGACATGAAAACGTGGTTGCTAAATGGATTTCAAAGGAAGATTTTAAAATTGTCATAATAGAGAATTGTCGACGATTCATCTCGGAGAAGACCCATGGCTTGTTTGGAGAATTCTGCGACAATTCACCTCGGAGGGTTGTTCAATATATTTTATTGAAACTCAGTATTACGTTTTCAAGAACAAAAACCTTTTGTTTTGAAAACATTGTTTTCTCACACTTGGCTTAGACATGCGTGAGGGAGTCAGTGAGGACTCGAGACATGGGATTGGGCATGTAGACATTTGAGTAGGAATCATGAATTCTCTTGAATGTGTGTGTTTTTCCATTACATGAGCACTTAGGTGGGGAGTAACCCATGTAGGAGATTATCACTACTGAGCATTACTCACCTCGTCGTGGGATCCCCCTTTCAGGTACAGGGAGTGTTCTGGAAGACGACGCTCATTAGAGGTCGCTTTTGAGAAGAAAGCCGACATGTGGCTTCGATTACATTTTTGTAAAACATGTATGAAATATTACAATTGAAACATATTTGTATTAAGAGTGATGTAACAACTCTTGAAACTATTGTAATATGGTTGGATATATTTTGGTATGTCGTGTAGGCCAATGTGGCCATTTTTACTCATGTATGGGACTCATGATATAAGACACATAAGTTTTTTCATAGGTTGACGGTGGTCAATGGGACCCTCGGGAAATTGGGCAACAAAAATTTAGTGACGGAAACTATTTACGTCACAAAATTGTGATAGATTACAATAAAAAATTCGTCACAATTTGGTGACAGTTTGTGGCCCGTAATTCGTATCATCCACCAAATCGGAAATCGCAAAATTGTGATGGAATAGTGACAAAAATCCGTCACAATTTTGTGACGGAAACAACTTTTATCACAACTGAATTTTTTGTGACGACAAAAATTCTGTCACAAATTCGTCACTAAACATGATTTGTGATGGAAATTTCTGTCACTATTTTGGTTTTTTCTTGTAGTGAGAGATGTTTCGGAATTTGTGACCAAATGTTGGTGTGTCGTGTGTCGAAGTGGCAGCTGAAACATCAAGTTCCTTCGATTGTCGCGTTCTTATAAGAATACCCGAGTAGAAACGGAACCAATCACAATGGATTTCGCGCCTGCTACCAATGATTGTAAGAAAGCATGATTCCGGCCAGGTCGGTAGATCGACGACGGTCACCACTCAATTTCTCAAAGAAGAATGGACTATTCACTTTGATAAGTCATGCACCTCAAGCGGCACATAAAGGAAATAGTCTTGCCATACGATATTTCAATGTTTATCATTTCGTGATGAGGGATCCCAGGGTTTGGCCTCTAGATTTATAGCGAAAATTCAGAAGAGGCTTTAAGCACTCTGACTTAATTTCAACACAGCCTTTCCACCCCCAAGCAGACGTAATAATAATCTGAGAGAGTGATTCAAATTTTAGAAGATATGCTTCAGAAGTCAGTGGTGATCGATAATGATGGTAGTCGGGATGTATACACTCCCTAGTTGAATTTCATGTATAACAATAGCTTCTAGCTGAGGTATTTGAATGATAATTTTACGAGGCTTTCTACTGAAGGAAATGCGTAACACCATTGTAGTTGGATAGAAAGGCGAGAAGAAAGTAATCGCCCCATTTGATTAAGAGACCTGGTATGGTGAAATGATTAGAGAAAGATTAAAGGTAGTCGTGGAAAGACAAAAGTCTTACGACTGAAGGTAGTAAAGACATTCAATACGATCATAGAAAGTGTTCTTTAAAAGTTTCTCCTCAGAAGAAAGTCATGAGATTCCGGAAAATGGCAAGTCGGGTTCCAGTTCATCGTAATGCATGAAGTGATCGAGAAAGTGGGTCCACGGCATATAGACTACCTCTTACCTCCATAGTTGGAAAAAAGACCATAATGCTTTCATGTTTCAATGTTAAGGAGTATAGTCATACCCATCAAGCATGTGGTATCTTGGAAGCTATTAAGCTGACGACTAATGATACTGGCAAAGAACCCAGAGAGATCTGCTCTAGAAGTCAAAGAATTGCGGAACAAGCGAATCCCATTGGTCAAAGTATTGTGGAGAAACCACAAGATAGAGGAAGCCACGTGGGAGAGTGAAGAAACCATGCTTCAGCAGTATCCACAATTGTTCAACGAAGATAATTTCGAGGACGAAATTCTTTCAAGGAGGGGAGAGTTGTAACGCCCTAAAAATAACCTAACAGTTTTAGAACATGTTTAGGGTATAAAATAAGTTAAATTGTATTTTTTCAAAATTTATATCATAAAGGAACAAAAAATGATAAACCCATAAATTATAAAAGTATTACAAGTAATTAGAAATGTTAAACGGTAACAAAGGGTCATAATGAGAAGTGTATGTGCCAAAATGGAAGAAAGGTATAGTTGAGTTTAGAAAATGAAAGAGAAAAGAAGGATTAAAAATGCAAAATGAGAAATGAGAAATAATGTGGCAATAAATGCCTAGAGCGGTTTTCTGGAAGTTAAGACCAAAATCATTCAATAACATTCTCATTCGAAACATCTTCACATTGAGAACTAGGGCACTATATGAGTGAGCGAGAGGAGACTAAGTTTGGCTGTGCTCTCCAAGGATTTCTGAGCCAAACAAAAGAAGAAAGAAGTGAAAAAAAGAGATTAAAGGAATAAACTAACTAACTCCCTTTAATGCTGTTTGAATACTTAAAACTCCAAATCTAATAAAAGTGTTTTAAATGGTCAGAGATTAGTTTTTGGTTGTTTTTGTTGTTTCAGCAAGCTTTTGAAAGCTGTGATTGCTTTGGCGAATTTTTGTATAAAAGAAATGTTAGGGTTTTTGTGTGGGAGCCACAAAAATTTCAAAACTCCATGTTTTTTGCTGCTATAAATTTACATCACTCATCCAATGAAGTGATTCAAATTTCTAGTAAACTAGACTTCTCTAGGAAAATAAATATCCTTTAAATAAGTGTATTCAAATTCGACCCCATCGACCCATAAATTGGGCGAAAAGCTAGGTTTCCTCGTTGGGCAAATTCTAGTTCGCCTTTGGTACGCTTTGTGTTTTGGAACAGTTTTGGTATTTAGGCCATAAGTTGAGTTTCACTCATCCAAATTGAGTGATTCAAATTTCTGGTTAAACTAGACTTCTAGGAAAACAAATATCCATGAAATAATTGTATTCAAATTTTGACCTCATTAGACTCAGAAATTCGTCAAAGTGAGACTCTGTTTTTGGGCAAATACCGATTTAATTTGGTATAGTTTTGGTGTTTTGGAACAGTTTTGGTATTTAGGCCATAAATTGAGTTTCACTCATCCAAATTTGATTCAACTTGCAAACTAATTTGAGAACAAATATCATTGGAAATAGTGTATTCAAATTCGGGATCCCATCGACCTAAAAATTAAGCCAGCAAGCCTCTATTTCTTCGTGCAAATTCACAGTATTTTAAAATAGAGTAGTCTGATCAAGCTTGAACATATCTGAAGCTTCAAGACTGAATCGATGATTCCAATTTCGTAATAAAATAGGATTTATATGGGAACAATGGACTTCTGCTGAAGTCAGTAAAATGTGGCTCATTTGTTTCCAAAAAATTTTATTCATGAAGTTGGGTAGAAAACAAACTTACAACTGTAAACCTAAATAAGTCAACTAATATTGTTCTCTAATTGGGATGGATTAGGGGTTGGTGACGAGGAAGCCTGACCCAAGAACAGGATTCTGATGATAGGAATCGAGGATCAACAACCTTTTTTGGTTTAGTCTCCATACCTCTCTTCTTATTTCAAGTTTCATGATTGTTGGTTGAGATGATTTTTAAGAAAACTGCATATGCGATTTGTTTTAAGAGATTTTGGAAAATTGATCTCAAATGCATTGCCATAAAAATTGCAAGAGCATCAAAATGTATTATTTGGGTATAAATGTATATACAATATTGTAAATTACTATGACTGAGTTTTAATGCTCTTAATAGAATGTTATTTGTCGAGTTAAGGATAGATCGGGTATACCACGCGGTCAAACTAGCAAAGACTGCGGAACGAAAGGAAATATAAAGGGCATATCGATCCCGTAGCCCACGGACAAGCAGTCGACAAGGTACACATAATGATTTTTAACCAACAGCAACCTGTGTGGGGACCGTATTTGTTATAAATGTTTTTCATCTGGCCTACTAGCAGGATGGTGCCATTAATTCCGTTATCCTAGGCACCGAAAGAAATGGTTCAATTCGTTTAAGGTCAAAATTATAAGTAAATGTGTGAAATGAATAATTTGAGTTTCAAATGAAATATTACATATGAAATTGTATACTTCGAAGTGATCAAATGATTTGAAAATGAAAGTATGTGAAATAAGCACATATATATAATGTATATTGCATGGACTATTGAAATTATGCATATTTGGGTTTAATTGAAATGAAGAGAGAATTACATAGAACCACTAAACATGAAAATGCTTAGTGCGTTGTTTTTATCATCATGTAAAATTTGTTTTATCAGTGGATAAAGCAGCAAAGACCGTAGAGTTCGTAGTCATCACAAATCACGGCGAGTATAAGTAAACGTTCATTCTCATGTATACATTTTATCCTATGACATTATTTGATCATTTTTGTAATAAAAACCAAAAATGGCAGTTTTCATGGGAAGAACATATTTGATTATCATGGAGATGAACCTTGACAATGTTTTGTAAATGATAATGTTGAAAGGATATACATGCCATATTGAACAAAGTGTTAATCGATTAAACCACGGGCCCTCTTTAACCGAAATGATTATGCAACATTTATTTCACAAGATTAAAAACGATATATATAAAACCTGTCACACCCTCGAATCCTGTTTCTACTCTGTGCTGTGTCGAAAGACGCAGCGACATCTAACTATATCTAACAATGCCCTATTACACCTTTCTGATACACCATTTTGTTGTGGTGTGCTTGGCATTGTGTATTGTGCACATATACCACTCTTTTATAGAAATCTAGAAAATGGACATGGGTGTTGTCCTTTTTCATCATAACTTCCATAATATTCACCACCTTTGTCAGATTTGACAATTTTCATATTTTTGTCTAATTTCCTTTCAACTTCATTAATGAAATTTTCCAAGGCATTTATAGATTGAGATTTTTCATGTAGCAAATAAACATAACCATAACATGAAAAATCATCAATAAAAGTGATTAAATATTTTTCTTTACTAAAGAACTAACATCAATAGGTCCACATATATTTGCAGGTATTATTTCAAGAAGTTGCAGTGCTTCATGGGCCATTTCTTTCAGGTGTTTTGTTTGTTTACGTTTAATACAATCAACACATACACTTAGATCAGTAAAATCCAAGTTTGGAAGGATTTCATTATTTACTAATCTTTCTATTCGTTCTTTGGAAATATATCCCAAATTTTTATGTCATAAGAAAGTAGATTGTTCGTTGGCCATGTGACTCTCCATTTCGGGGTCCCCAAGTATCAACTCGCTAACCATGGAACCTGCGGTGTCTCATATCATGAGACCCATACATGAGTAAAAATGGCCACTTTTGGCCCATACATCCATACTCATCAAAACATAACCAACTCAGATATTTATAGTTTCAAGAGTTATTACACTTCGATTAAGACTCAAAGTGCTATTTTCGGTGCCCTATATCGTATAGGTTTTCGAGTGCTTTTTTGCGTGACTAATCATATCAATTATACCAATTGAAGTGTTCAGGTTCTAGTATCACTATGCCGCTTGTGAGGTTATTTTTCGCTGTTTCGTTGTGCTTCGCACTTCGGGAGTTCAATATCGGCGGCGATGAACCATGAAGATTTAACTCAATCACACCCATCAAACATAACCACAAAATCAAAGAAAGAATGAAGGCAAAGTGATGGAAATCACGTAAGAGGAGTAGTAGGCAATGCAAAGGAAGATCAGCAATTTAGGTCTTCTAAGATTGCTAGCAGTCACTGATCACAACTTTCGCAGAACATAGCGAAAATTCCTCGCAATCCTAGCGAATAGGAAATTTCGCATAGCCCAAGGATTTCGGGCTTCATTAATCGCTCCTAGCGAAAAATCGCTGCTTATCACCTAAAAATTTTGCTGTTAGCTAAATTCCCCGCTTAGCTACCGAAATTGCCAATGCCTAAATAAATTTTCTCGATTTATTCAGGATTTCGCTACCTAGCGAAATTTTCACTAACTAGCGAAATTTTCGCTACATAATAAATTTTGCGGCTCATTAAATTCACTGCCTTGTCATACTTTGTAATTAATGCAAACCGACTTCATTTTGGTGTATTACTCCTCGTCTCTAATTTTAGCCAAAATGTTAGTTTTTATTGTAGTTTCAAACGGGTGGCCTATAAACCCCCTCATAGTTTTGTGAACCCTAAGCAAGAAATCGTGTGAAATCTTAAGTACATTTCTTCATTTTTATGTAAATATCTCAGATCTCGCTTAGGGGTTTTGCTTTTCTCTCTCTCTCCTCTTCATTTTCAAAGCCACCAAACAACCCTCTTGAGGATGACAACTCGAGATGCTTCGCTGCTTCCATTTTCTTGAGTTATGGGCGTAGCTAGCTTGGTCGTGGGGCGCATGTGTTGTCCTCATGTGTCAATGCTGTGTACCGATTTATGTCTCCCATCTTCTCAAATTAGGGTCAATATCATTTTAATTGCTCATTGACTAATAATACTACTACGCCAGATTAGCGTTGTATACTTATTGTTGATGCACCGTGGTTTTGATGGTCTCTACGAGCCACCGAAATGATGTCAATGTTGTGGTTTTAAACCGAAAGCGGGGCTGTAGATGCATGTTACCCGTGGTCAATTAAATAGAGTGGTTTCGTGGTTAGGCTCGCTAGTTAAACAAAGATCCTATTTGTCAATTATAGGTTGTTTGTCATAATGCGAGGATAAAACCCGAGGACACTTGCTTCAGCTCTATGTTATCAAGTTGACTCCAAATCTTCAAAGCTACCTTTTCACACATCACTTCAGTCTTTACAAAGATTCGCCAAACTACTCATTAATCGCTTTTTGAAACAAATCCAAAATCCAAATGGGAAGTTCTTTAC
This sequence comes from Tetrastigma voinierianum, assembly GCA_016808115.1. Taxonomy (NCBI): domain Eukaryota; kingdom Viridiplantae; phylum Streptophyta; class Magnoliopsida; order Vitales; family Vitaceae; genus Tetrastigma; species Tetrastigma voinierianum. The sequence continues at coordinate 36,960 of JAEQBH010006312.1, read as the reverse complement.
CTTTCACACTTATGCAAATCATTCCTAGGATGAAAACCCATCCCCGTGTTCGACTTAGATCGCTATACCGCAAAGAGCTCGACTACAAAGCAGCAGGAGGAACTTAGATATAAATTTTCATTTGATTCCTGCCAACCCACCGTGTAATCGAATCAAACGGCGCCGCTGTTTGGATGGTGCCAAACCACGCTTCACGAAGTCGCGTGTTTCGTGGATCAACATCACAAGTGAAGGTAACCTTTTAATTCTTTCAGAACCCAGTCATAAAGACTCGCAAGTTTTCATCACTTCGCAGCAACTTCACCGTTCATGGTCATACGCTAGTTTATTTGTTAATCTTAACCTCCGGCAAGCTCGCTGGGTGCTCTTGGTTGTCTCTCGAAATCGTGTAAAGGTGTGTTTATGCTCTAAGGATAGACACTTCGTAGACTGCAGAGGATTAAGACACCGGGCCAATACACATAGTGAAAACACGGATCCCCACATGAGGAACAAGAGAGTCAACAAAAATTTAATGAATCCAATACTTAGTGGATCGATGAGGGACCATATTCACCCTCCTAGGGCAATATTCTCCTCGCATCATACCTCCCGCACAAGCATGTAGTGCTGAGGCCCTTACTGTACCCTTCTCCCACATATCATGGTATGGTCGAAACCATACACCTCATATTAGTGGATTTCGAGGAAGCTCAGACCACCTTTAAGGAAGGTATGATGGACATGGATTCGCTTAAGCCGAAAGCATCTAATCGACCCCAAAGGACAAGGCCAAGATTCGCTAAACTCACCGAGGCCTGTAACCAGAAATCGTACGAGTCAGCAGCGCACCCTCAAGCAGTTCCCTTCAAAGCTCATAAGACCAAATGAAAAGACAAATTTATACTCGGTAAATTTCAAGATGGGCGAGGTTTTATCAAAGGCTTCTGAGATTTGATGGAGACCATCGAAGGTACGCCACACCACGGTTTCCGATAGCATGGATGCCGGTAAACCATTTCTATGGTGGTATGTTCCCCGCCACGAAAAGGGCCTTGGAAACTATGTGTGGAGGAGACTTTCTAAGTAAGCATCTCACGAAGCCATGGATTTTAAATTACGTAATAAAACTCTAAGGGTCGGGATGAGCCACAAACCTCATAGTGGAAATGGAAAAACAATGAGGCCTCACCCAACCCTGCAGGGATTTATACACCACAGAGGACATAGAAATGAAAGCTAGAATTTCAACTCATAGGCGGAGGAGTCAAGGAAAAGGCTCCATGAAGTGCGGTGCAAGTGGATCGAAAATCCCTGACAAGCCAATCTCTCTCGCACCAATTTCCAATCCGCAGCATACAAAGAGAACAAGATCCTGGCGGCCCCTTCCAACTAAGGATTCATGTCAATGTGCAAATACCGTAGACAATACAAGCCACCACAACCTAATTCCCCATATGGAAATACCACAATTCCAATTGAGGAATCATCTTAACCTTTCCTAAAGCCCACTTCGCTTCTATGTACTCTGTGCCAAACCACGCTGTTCCCAATTCAACCACAACCACCACTCATCCTCATCTGTGAATTCAAGCCATTTTAAATTCGAGTAAGGTGGCTCGCAACTCAGGAAGAAAGCAAAGAATCTAACGTGGCAACCGTACAAAGGATTGATACACCGTAGGAAGTACACCTAACAAGAGAATAGACGGGTTGGGAGCAACCTAAACTAAAATCGATAACCTACAGATTCAATCACCAAGATCAACAAGTTGCTGTGAGTACAAGAAAGAGGAAGGTTCCTTCCCAAACAAAGGCTAAACCCGAAAGGAATTCACGAGGTGTGATCATCCAACAATTCCGTGAAACGGACGAGGTGAAAGCTTAGTAATCACCCTCGGGAGGAGTGGAAAAGAGGTTGATCACCATGCCCAAACCTCGCTAAGAAACCAGAACTGAGAAGAATCGAGCTTAACATATTTTCCTCGGGCAGATTCACAAGACCGCATGCCACTTCCATTTCACAGTGCACTTAGAAGCAAGAAGAAGGGCATCCCACAAAGTGCGTGGTTCAGAAGTCCTAAGACAGGAAGGTCACCATACCTTGACATAATCAAACAAGTGTCCGCCTATGCAAAATTTTTTGAAAGATTCATATTGAATCAAGAAGCGGATTGCGTATCGAAAAAGGCATTTCTTACCGAACGTTGCCATAATCCAAAGTAAGAATCCAACAAATACAAGGATCCGTGATCTCCTACAATTTCAGCCACGCTGGAATCGCATGTATGTTATCGCTGATTTAGGAGCTGCCGAACCCATCACAGATTCTCAGGTACAAACGCTTAGGGCCTGGGTGAAACTAAACCTACCAACATCACACTATCATCAGTCGATGGGGACAAGAAAACCCTTAAGGATAGTTGAGTATGTCTTAGTGAAAATAGACAAATTCTACTACCCAGTGGATTTTGTAGTGCTTGACACTGAGCCAATTGCAAATGAACCCAATCATATGCCAATCATCTTAGGAAGACCATTTCCAGCCACAACCAATGCAATTATCAATCGCTTTAATGGAGTCAGTAAACTTACCTTTCGTAACATTTAATTTTTGAGCAAACATATTCCATTTAAACAACAAACACAAACTCGCTAGCAAATGAAAATCAAATTTCCTGATGAAGTCATTTCAAATGGTCATTATGAAAGCTTAAAGTGGTCCGTGAATTGCAAGGAATAGTCAACCAAGGTGAAGAAGAGATTTAGTCCCGCCATCAACACCCACCGCAAGGCACCGACCAAGCCGAATCCATCGAGGACCAACCAACAATCGGGCACCCAACACCATGCAGTCACCAGTTACAAATAGTAATGGCGGGCATCATTCCTCCTCGACCCCGAGTAAATTTTGAAATCGAGCTGATTCGCGTTCTCACAAAACCAAATCATAGCTCAATAAATTTTGGTTTTATTTTAATTTAGTTAATTTAATAATTTTAGTTTTTTTTTTTTTTTTTAGAAAGCTTCCTAAATTAGCAAGCTCTTTAGTAACTTTGACCATATATTATAGTACTTTGTTTTAAATTCTTTAATGATACTATCATCATATATAATAATTTTTATAATAATAACTTTTATATATTCTTAATATTAAAGCTGAAATATTCGAGGGGTGCAAAGGAGATTTGAAGTAGCCAAATTCGCTATACTAGTACGTAATTATGAGGAAAAGACCCTCTGGGCTTACTCATTTAATATAGCAGAGGGGAGGGGCTAGCCACCAAAGCCACTCTATCCCCTCCCTAAACAAGCCTCGAGCCATCCCCGCCGGTACTCGAGCTTCTACCTCCTCGCCGACGCCGCCACTAATAACGCCAGAGCAGTGCCTCGCGACGACCGAGCCACCAGCCGCCAGTCTCTCGCGCACTTCGCCTCTCGCCCGCCATACCAAGGCGAGATCCTCAGATTGCAAACGCCGTAGTGCTCCCGGTCCGACAGTTTGCCCAGACCGCGCCCACGACCGATCTCCGAGCCACCGTCCCCGCTGCTCCCGCGATCCGCTCGCCGGCCGCCATCGGGTCATCACACCCATCACCGGGCTCACTTCGGCCTCGCACCGCCCGTGCCCCGCCCTCGAGCAGCTACCCCCATCGGTCCCATTCGCTACCGGGCAGAGCCCGTGTGAGCCATGTACCTGAGCCCTGGGCTGCCGAAGAGATTCTACTTCGTAGTGACTCAAATGGTCTACGTGAGCTTCGCATCGGGCCAGAACAAGACCGGTTACATTTTCATCGCAGCCTTCCGGGCTTCTTATTCGATTATACTATGGTGCGTACTAGAGGTGGGTCCCGCCTTCGGCCGCGGGTCAGATCTCGCACACCAGCTAGAGGCCCCAGCCCGGCCCCGCCTCCGTGATCATCACCGGTCCCCGAGGCGCACCGCGAGCCTCAAGACGGCAGGGGGAGCATGCATTACCCCGGATGGACCCCGTGCCCCATCACCGTGGCCCTCAAAGGAGAGTTGAGGGCCCGCCTCCAAGCGGCCCACATCGGCCCAAAGGAGTCATCTTTCCTCCCGCCGCCCATCACCAAATACACGGCCGCAGAGGCTGCATCATCGCCTCGCTGTCACCCGCCCGTGATCGAGGCCGCGACCAGGGAACCCCATACCGGAATGCGCGCCCACCGCAGAGTTTTCATCAGAGTCATTCTACCACGCCCCATCAGGGTCGATCCCAGGTTTAGGATCGGCGAGGTCGATCGGTGATTATTTCACCGCCTTCACACTCGGCGCGCGCATAAAGGCTACCCACGGTTGCCGCAGCTTTATCACCGGCGACACTTCGCGGTTGTATGGTCCGCCAAGTAGCTTCAGTTCTCTATCGATGACGTCACGGAGTAATTCGAGCGCCGATATATCAGCAGGCCTTTGGGGGCCCGTATACCGCCGCCAATGTGTAGGGTTATGTAGATCAAACACCACTCAAGGCGATGGCACCCGATCCCCCGCCGTGAGACACCACAACCGGACTCAAGATTTTTCAAGAGGCAACCCGCCGTGATGTTACCGATCGACCATTTATTCCCGACCGCCTATTCCCGCTACAAAGATTATGTGCGTAGGGAGGGAGCCATCTCGAGGCTCTTACCGATCCGAGGGATATCGTTCAAATTTTCCGAAATGGGTGATGACCTCCTTGATGCATTTCGAGGAGAAGGTCCACCGGAAGGACCTGCACGAGCAGAGAGCCTTCCGCCGGGCCGATTCGAGATCACTCGCCAAGTTCTGAGCATATGGGATTCCTGAGGAGCCGAGGATTGAGATGAGGGTTGGGAGGCCCTCCGGGGTTTTGTCGTGGAGCTAAGCACGACCATACCGCATCTTCCACCTCCGACGCCAGGGATCAGAGCGAGGTACCTGATCGGTGTGGCCGAGGATTCCCACAGAGACGACATGCCTGCCCCTGAGCCCGAGATGCAGGAGTCCGACCGCATGTCCCTCCCATCTCCTCCTCCACATACCACATCCGCAGCCGCAGCAGATACACCTGGCCCATCCTACTCAGCACACCATTCACCTCGAAAGTACGCTCACGCGTACCGAGATACCAGGATTTGATGCTATTTGTTCTTTAGTAGCTACCAGCAATTTTAGATCGTAGGTCGACTCAAGAAGTCACCCATGCCGGCAGCCAGATTATGACTCACCTCGCCTTCCTCGTGTTCCGGATCGAGGAGGAGCCTACAAAGAAGAAGATCCGCATCATCGGATACGCCACGCGAAGAAGAAGAAATATTAGATTCACCACCACCACACAGCGGAGGTGGCAGTTTTTAGATTTTCAGATAGTTACTACTTTATCAACTCCTACCAATTTGATTAGATTCATGTATTAAACTATAAGAGTGATATTTTTGTGTGTTTAGCTGTATGGCATGTACTAATACTGCTATATCAAAAGCTATTCAAGATATATATACACACTTTTGCATATAATACTATGCCACCACCTTATGTAATTGCTTTGCTTTCAATCGATAACTGATCATGACCAAAATTGAATCAGCCTTTTAAATGGAAAATTGAAACCCTTGTTGGCTACCATTATGTTAGGAACAAATTCCATGTAATGAGTCAATTCTGGGTCATTGAAGTTCCAAAGACGCTCAACTTGAAAATTTCTCCCTGCGTTAATTCACACACCGCACACCGTATCAGGACAATAAGCCGTGAAATTGTATACCTCCTTTCGCTTTGCATAAATTTCATTTTTAGTATGTCATAACCTAGGGAGATGCTCATACCCACATACACATTCAATGGGGCCTTCAAAAAGGAAAAGAAAAGAAAAAGCACAAAGAAAAAGAAAAGAAAGAAGAAAAAGAAAAATAAAGTCGTGAAGCTCACAAACTCCGAAAGCACTCATTCATGGTATATGGCTAAAGCCTCAAGCCCGATGCCCTAAGCCTTAATCAATGTAATCATCGATGAATGGTTCGCTATACGTGGATAGTGAATTTAACGATTCAGGAAAAGCACTTTCGGCCATACAGAGTCCGGTGAAGCCTCAGAAGCTCAGGCTCGCGATCCTTTTTGCCGACAGTTCAAACCTTAATTTATTGAGTCATCGATTTAAGGTTCGCACGGTGGATAAAGTGAAGCTTTAACACCAGAAAAGCACTTTCGAAGTCAACTCTTAATGCAATACATATATTAAACTAGTTCGTTATAATATATACACAAAACATGAGTCAAGGCCAGCACCTGCCTCCTCGCTTCCATAACCCCAAATTCTAAGGAGTCATTCACTCGAATACCTTCTATATTCAAATAATTCTCCTCGATTATGCGAAAGCAATGCCCAATAGTCAATTTTTCCCCTGTGGCTACTTCCCCACCTAAAACGCATTGCAATGACACATCACAACATCCATATTCCATACAATTTACGATGCATACCTGGAATGATTTATATCATGCATGAAAATGTTTTCCATGCCCATACCCTGAGTCACCCACCAACTCCCTCACACATGCCTATGCCAAGTGTGAAAATCATCACTGGTAATGCCAATGACACCCAACTACCAAGCCTTTGCCGGCTCACCAACACCCAAGGCAATTTGCCAATGGGTAACCATCCCGAGTCATCCGACTCCTATCACTCAACTCCAGTCTAAGTGATGAACGTGACCGTGTTTTCTCTTAGCAATAGAACTGATTACACCGCTGCCCTACCACCCATACAAAACTTTTCGGATAGTACCGCGGGTCTCTCTCACACCCAATCGGGTCTCTCACACCCATGCAGGACCTTTCGGATAATACCACGGGTCTCCTACACCCGAGTTCCAAGGACGCTCAACACACATTAATTATTTCTCATTTAATAATTTGAACTATGAGTCTTTATTGAACATAAATCCCAAAGACAAACTCACAACTCCACGCTCACCAAGAATGACATAACCATACCGCGGCACCCACACTCCGACTCGACCCGATGTCACCATGCACATGAATGCAATGATGCCAATTCATATATCCAATTACAATGGCTCACACGCAATTATATTTCATATAATTCAAACATTCATGTTAACACATCAATTAGCATGCATTAACATATAATTTCCTATATACATTTCAAGCCATTCAATTCAAGCAATAACATGCAAGCAAAACACATGGAAAATTTTCAATCTAATCATCATCCACTTTTACCAAATCCCATAATACACGTGGCTGTCCATAGACATCATCAAGCATCGATCCCACTTCTCGAACCTCCAAATCCATGGCCATTTCCTACCATTAACACCCAAAGCCATTTCCATGGCTTTTTAAACAAGGAATAGACCCAAGAGAAAACCCTTCCTTCCTGAGTCTTTCGAAACTCCAAAACCTGCACTCCACGCTGCACTCAGCCGTGGGGGAGCAACTTCTGCCTCTCGGGCTCGCCGGGGATTCGACTGACCGATCACCTAGGATTCCCAGAGAGAAGCGTAGAGCTTCTCCTTAAAATCCCCGTATTTTCTCTCCTTTCGGCCTGGCTATCTCCTCTCCCAAACTGGTTGGTCAAACATGGGTCAAGAGAATTGTCTTTTCTTTTCCCACATGTCAACCTACTATTGGTTCATAGGATTTCCTTATCCACTTATCCCTGTACTTTGAGATTTTCATCAAATGGCATCATGCCATGTGTCCACCCATGGCCCACACTTGAGCTCATGTTTGAATAATTCCCGCACATGACATGTAGCACTCCCGAGCCATCGAAATGTGCTAAGTGTCTCGCATTACCCTCGTTCGAAAAAGCGAATTTAACTATCTTTAATTTGAAAAATTCGACGTGAAGCTAGATTTCACGAGACGATTCCAACTGAAGTCCGCTTTCATCATCTGAGATCTAGAAAAATTCTGGATTTTGACCAAAATTACCAGTTTACCCTTTTTCAAAAAATTAGAATTTTCACGGGTCTTGCAGGCTAAACTACTTTTAGTACCAACATTATGATGCCAAGTCATAAGAGTTTCATAATATAGATTATCAAGATTTACTTTATATGATCCATCACTTAATGTACCACCACCAATCATACATGTGTTTTTGTACAAATTGAAACAACCACTACCAAATTTAAATACATATCCAACTTTATCAAGCTCGAAAGTGAAACCAACTCGATATATTAGGTGTTACAAAAGTTTCAATAAGTCCAAACATTCACTCATCAAGAATAAGACGCTTCTGTGATCAAAACACATGATTTGACCACACGACACCATTACCAAAAGACTAACATCTAACTGTGCAACTAGCGCCATAAAAACTCAAGTAAAGAGACCAAACACATGTATAAATTTACGACCCAATTCAACCAAAGGACTGTTATCTACCCCGCAAACCGAATAAAAACTCATAAAACTTTTACTATGTAAACCCAAAATCTTCATAGAGTAAATCATTTTCAATTTTGGTTTTGGCCCGATATTCTCGCAAGTGCAATGTGTCGACAAGTAATAAAATGGATATAAGTCCGTATATCGATCCTCGTAGATCCAAGCAAATTCTAGATCAACTACCCTGACTACTCAAGCTCCATACTATTTGGACTGTAAAATGATAATGGTGATCTTGATTAATAAGCTGGGAAATATAAAAATATAAAGAAAGAGAATGACAGTCAATTAAACCGAAATATAAAGAATAAAGAATAATGAATGGTTAAGAAAATATATGGACTCTCGAATAGTTATCTTTAGAGGGGAACATTTAAGACAATGCTATTGTGAAGTATCAATTCCCGTAGTAAACATTGATAAGCAAATTTTGCTTGTGTATTTCTTGTAGTTTTAAATATGTCCAAAGGTGTTAGCAAGACAAATTTGATCTCTCCATACTCCACATTTCATTATCTAATTTTCCGATTCTCTAAGACAGTGAATTAAATAACTACTTTAAAAGGATTTCCTTAATCCGGGGTATTTTCTTTGCAATACTTCATACCCATTTTATGGACTGTAAACCTTAGCTCCCAAGTTATCTGGCCAAGCAAGGATATACAACTTCCGTGACGCTCTTTCCTCAAAAAATTAGAATAGATCACCCCTCTCCTTGATTAGATCTCGCTAACACGGACGGATTCACTATTCGAATTGAGGTGAACTCTCGCTTGTTTAAATTGATAACTCATTCAACTCTTTCTTGACTTCAAGTGAGAGAAGAGGATTTATCTAAGTAAACTCACAGTGAGCTCATTAGATTCCTAATAAAGAGTTAATATACCTTCAAGGAAATGTTCATAACTCAGAATGCCTCTGCGGTCACCTGTGAGGGCCTCCTTGAAATCAGAGCAATGTAACAAATCTTAAACGGGTATAAGAAACTGATATTCAGATCAAAAACATTAATCCCATAACCAGAAGTAAATTCATAAACTAAAATTCACAAGCTGCTGAAAACAACTATAGGAAAGATAAATTCTCACTATGCATTCATTTAACGGAAGCCTGGTTCTCAATTAACGAATTACACACTCAGCCTTCTTCTGATCATAAGAACTTACCGTAATTTGAAACTGGAAAGTCGAAGTTCCAAATTTGTCCGAACCTCCAAACATTCCAGGTAGTAATTTGAAAAGAATTGAATTCTGCATTCAACTTCTGCTCAAAACGATAACATCCAGATCCAGAAAATTAAACAAAAGAAAGAAATGAAAAATAATCTAATCTACGACGACGGAAACAAAAAAAAATAAAAATAAAATAAAAAAAAGAAAGAAAATAAAAAAGAATGAAGCCCTCGCCACCCAAACATCTTTCGCTCGCTTTCGCTCGCGACCGACCTTCTTCCTTCTTCCGGTAGTCGCATTTACAGGGTTTCTCGTACTGGCGCCCTAATCCTAATGCGCCTTTGTGGATTTCTTAGCGGATCGCCCAAGCTAATGCTCGTCATACCTCAATTCCCTTGCCGAGACATCATCCATGTCGCGGCCTCGATTTTAACGTCAAGGAAGTATCAACTTGCCTCTCGCAGCCTTCAATTGATCGTGCCCCGATGTCGCGACATCGATCTCTTGTCGCGACATCACCATGGTACCGCAACTCCTTGAATTGGTGTTCTCGTAAGCGCGACATCAATCTGGCGGCTTCAAGCTTCAACCGATGTCCTCTCATGTCACGACATCACTTATGCCCGCATGTGGTTCAACTTATGGTTCCCCGATGTCGCGACATCAATCTCTTGTCGCGAATTCCTCGCCATATCTCTCGAGCTTTGAACTCGATATTCAGATGTCGCCATATCAATCTCTCGCCGCGACATCGCCTATGGAACTCCGCAACCTTCAATCAACACGCTCTTATGTCGCTGGTTATTAATCTTTGTCGCGACATCGCCTTATGCGTCTCCGAGGTTTCAATCGGGTTGCTTTTGGTGACGCTGAATAATCCTCCGCCAGCACAAACAGTTTTTAGGGTCTCATCATTTTTACCTTTTTCAAACTCCGGCTATAGCTTCAAGGCGCTTGCCGCGAACTTCCATCAAATTTCTTTCAAGTTTCCCGATGTCGCGATGCCTTTGATCTTAGGTGCTGATGTCGCGACCCCTTTCCTCTTCTACTTCACCGTTGTCGCACCGCTTGTATTAGTGTCGATGTCACGACAGCATCCAGATGTCGCGACATGAAGTCTTCCTCTTCTTCATTTCCCGGTTGCTTCCTGGTTTCCGAATCTGCATCGCTCTCGTTTCAAGTAAGCTTCGATTCGAATGGAGTTTCACCGCCGCAACCCGATATGCATTTTGGATTGTCGGGGCCAAGGCTTCATGACATTCTATCCTTTCATCTTTGTGCGCCTTTTTCACAGAATCTTGCTTCAAGAATTATATCATTAACGCTCATCCACCTTCGCTTTTCTCGCAAAATTCTTCTTTTTCTTGAATTCTCGTCATTTAACAAGCTTTGTTAGTTGTTCCATAATTCTCAGTACACAAATCAGCCTTTGTTTAATAAAAATAACCTGAAAATGGACTAAAAATGGATGACTTTCTCAAGCTCATCAAACTCCCCCAACTTAAAATTTTGCTTCGGTCCCTCAAGCAGCAAAAGAAAGAATTGTTCGTCTCAAACAAATGTGGACATTTTTTCTGCTCGCTTTCATAGTAGGTAGTCAACTTGATTGAAGAAATACAGAATGTAATGTTTGCTGCATACTAGCTCTTTCAAGTCCAAATACTCAAGGTTAGTTTGTAATCTTTTAAAGTATACAAACCAAACTCATGGAAATTGTTTTACAAACAACATAATCAAGACAGTCCCGTTGAATAATAAATTATTTTCCTTTCTCATCTTCATAATGAATCACTTAACTCCCTTGAAGTCCTTCTACATTTTTATTGCTTCCATATTTCCAAATTCCATAGTTTGCTTGTTCATATTGATCTCCACTAATGGTGGTAAATTCCAAATTCTTCAAGATCAACGTCGGGCTTATATTGTTAGGCTTGGGTAATGGGTAGGATGGAAGGAATTTTTAGGTTAAGATTACCAATACTCCTTTTTCCTTTTCACTCATGTACTGCCCTTTTGCTCCTTGTAGTTTCTGAAATAAACTCCCCCAAACTTCATGTTTGGGATACCACATTGATTTTCTTATATTCAGAACTGTATGTTCCCATTTTTCATTCACAATTCAACTTGGGGAATTTTTCTTTTGTTTGTCACCATTCAGGGATAGTGCAATGTTTTACCTTTTTAGGCTTTCTAACACTCTTAGCGAACTTTTGGGCGCTAGTAGCTCCTATACCCGCTGGCACATCAGGTACTAGGTGTTGAAACACCCCTAAGAACTTAATTGTTCAAGAGAGTTAGGCCACAAAGATAAAACTTATCCCTATGTTCTTTTCATTGCATTTTTTTGCTCTTTGCCTTTTCTTTTCATCTCCCCTTTTTTTCTTTCTTTTTTTTTATATTTTTCTCCTTGGTGCCCTTAAAACATATACTCTAAACTTAAATTCTTCTTCCTCCTTAAATTCTCGGGCAATCATTTAGGTTCTTACCGGCGACTGATATATGGGTCTGTCAAATTGACTTATTTTTTGAAAAATAGGCTTGTTTGGCCTAATTGAACTAAGGTATATGCATCAAGATATGAATAGGATGGTTAGAATGGCTCAATCATCCAAGAATGGCCTCGTATCATCTCTCGTCACTGTATCACCTAGGATTTTGTCATCAATAATCTAACAAATTCTGTGAATTTGATTGAGTAGTTGTGGCTAACCTTAAGGATTTCATTGACTCATTTTTTTTTTGTTGATTATAGTTAAATTTAATTGATATTCAACAGATCCTTGACTTCTATTGTTCGTACTAATAAACCTAAATATGTTCTTTGCTCCTTCTGCCAGATACCTTTCCCTATTCTGGACTTATCGCTTAGACTTTAAGTCACTTTTGCACCTTGTGTTTCACTAAATCGTATTCATATTCTCGCATTTTGTCTCGTATTTTTATTCCTTATCTAACCCGCTTTATTCAATTCAATTTATTACCTTTTTAGCTTTTTATTCTCGAACTAATGCCTACCTTTATTTTCCAAACTATAACCACAAAGCAACACAAATTTAACAAAACCAAAAATAACACAACAATTTAACTCAAATTTATCATTTTATTTCTGATTCAATTGCAATTGTTGGATACAACTGTATGGGCTTTGGAGAATAAGGAAGTTCAGATTTGGAAGAAGTCTATCTTTTTCTTTTGGAAGAGGCAGCAAAGATGTTAGGAGGATCCAGGTCTAGGGTACCCAAATGAGCTGGGAATGGAGGGAATTTCATTTCTCTTCTTTCCTTTCTCTTCTTAGTTTCCTTCTCAACTTGATCTTCAATGAAAATCTCATTAGAGAGATCAAACCCTCTCTGCTTAGCTCCTTCGCCTTGCTTCCCAAGCTATTCATATCAGGAAAGCTTTTCCATTTCACTATTACTCTTAAACAATTCTGAAAGATTGTTATTAATCAAATCCAAATTTTCTAGCCATTCTCTCTCCGGGCCTCGTAGGGATTCAAGATCTCTGCTTTTGTCTCTATCATCCACTTTATTCTCAAAATCTTGTAGAGATTTATATGAAATTTGAACTTGACTGCTCTACTTTAGATCTAATCTCCCTCTATGGATATAGGAGCAAACATTTGTGCACTATTATGTTATAAAAGATTCATGGCTCGCCTTGAGTTTCGTAGAAGATCGCGATCTCTTTCTTTCTCATTTCTTTCTTGAAGCCTTCCTTTGTCAGCAACCCTCTTTCATCTATTCTTCTCTCCTTTTCAGTTCTTCTCTTCCCATTCCCGATCTCTCTTCTTTTTTAACTCTTTTCATAGACTCCTTCCCGAATTCTTGTTGCAAATCTCCACTCTTTTCCCTTTCTTCCATCTCTTCTCGACGGTACCGAGGGCTTCTCATTATTGCATTGTTCTTTTAGGTTCTCGAGCCTCTTCCCCGCCTCCGAATGCTCTGCTTTGTATAGGGGGGAGAACTAGCTAAAGGGATTGAGAAATCTACTGTGGCTTCTTCATCCCGCCTTCATTAACTGCAAATGTGAAATTATTATTTTCGTGAGGAGTTTCCGGGTTCCTCGTTCTTCTTAGACAAGAACCCTCAAAGTCTCCTTTGTCTCTGGCTCTCAATTGGGAGCTTCTTCCTTGTTTCAATCACCACCCCCTTTTTCTTTGGTTTCTGGGTCCCTGCAACCCCGTCGCAGGGAGTGGTGATGTCATAGGGACTACTTCTTCTGCTTCCCAAACTCCCTTCACCCAAGCCTTTAAACATAAAAACATATCGTTGTTTCAAAGGAGGATCACTCTTTTATTTCCTTCATGGTACCTCATTATAGAATTTTCAATTATTATTCCTACATTGATCTTGTACCCCTTCTCGTATCAGCATAGAGCAAATTGCTTCCCCGCTCTCTCACCCGTGCAGGCATGCCTCACTGGGACCAAAACCGCAGGGCCAAGAAATAACCACACCTAGCCTCCCTCGCTGAGACTCGTCTGTGTGTGGTTTTGGTCCTCCTTCCCTTGTCTCACCTTGAGCTTCCCGCCAAGTGAGCTTTTGGCAATCTTCTCAAAATTTGGGTTTTCCAAGAGCTTTTTGAACTCGACCTACGCCATTCTCGTCATTCCATAGGCTTCGTTATCGCCTCATGAAAGTATGGTACCCATACTCCTCTGACGAACACAGTGTTGTCTTTCCTGCCTACCAGATTTGAATAAAATTCTTTCACCACTGTTGCGTAGCCTGACTTTTGATGTGCGCAAAAAGCTTCCCAACCTCTTTGTTCAATCATCTCCTTGAAAGGGGTAATAGGGTTTCTAAATCTTCTTTCTGCTACGAACCCCTTGTTGGCATAGTGCTTCTTCCAGTTGGAATAAGCTTCCTCTGACACAAAATCTTCTACTTCTTCTTCTCTTACTCTTCCCTTCCCTTTGTCCGTTCTTTTCTTTAAACTCCGTGCATTCTCCCTTGTTTCGGGCATCTCTTCAACGGTTCTTCCCGTTGATTTCTTCTTCTCGTTTGCACATATTCTCCCATACCCTCCCTTGCGGTTAGGGACAAGGTTTGAGGTTTCCAGCCATTTTGAAACGGAAGGAAAGTTTTCAAGATTTGTAGTTGCTAAGGTTTTCGAACTCCAGAATCATGGCGGAGGAAGAACTGCTGAAATTTGAGCGGAAGTGGGAAGAAGTTCTCCAACTGTTGCAATTCAATCAAGTTTTTGTGGGCTAATTATTGTTTTATTAAATTCGCATGTCGCGACTTCAATGCCAAGTTGAAATTATATGCGGTCATTAAAATTAGGGCAAAATTTAAATTGCCTAATCGGTACTTCCAATTATGTCAAGCACATAAAATTGCTTGTCATGAAGCATAATCAACCTTGTGGGACAAGTCGTCCCTTGGCTACGATAGCAATTATTTCCTCTATGTATTATGATGTCGCGACAACTCCCTCTTGGAGGAATTGCTCTTGTCGTGACTTCTGTCTTTTTCTTCCTTTAATACTGACTGAGTCACGACATCAATCTTTGTCGCGAACTAATCAGTATTTTCCTTAAATTTAATGAACAGAGAGTCTTTCATTCTTTATCAACTCTCAAATCCTCAGCATCAAATAAATCAATTTCACACAACAGTTCATACATGTATTCAATTCACTTTTCACAGAATTTGTAAAGGGAAAAGAATGCTTCCCTTTTTCCTGTGAACTCCTTCCCCGTGAATGCCGGGAGGTTCCCAATCATGTTCTTCTCTCCCTTCCTCGCATTTTTAATAAGCACTCGCAACATTTACGAGAGGATTTAATTACACTCAAAATTACTTCTAGATTTCCAACTAGTCACTATATAAAATGCCAAAATTTAGAGAAAGAAATCAAAGTTAATTCCAAATAAAATTCAAAATCGAAATTGAAAGTCTTAGCTGGTTTCCTCCCATCGCCGGTCGCTTTTAAGGTCCTTAGTTGGACTTGCTTCAAGCTTTGGTTCTTCTTCTTCCTAGATAACCCGGCGGAGTTCCCTTCCATTCCTTCCCTCCCTCGCTTAGATAAGGCTTCGCCTTGTCCATTGACTTTGAATTCTTCTCCAAAGATTACTCCTTAAATGTCACTGCCCATATGTATTGCTTGGGACACTAATCTGTATGGTCCACTCCATTTGGATTTGAACTTTCTTGGAAACAATTTTACTAGAATTAAACAAGAGAACCCTGCTCCCCGTCTCAACTCTTCCTCAGATCCTTCGATCATGCCATTTCTTTGTCTTATCCTGTAGATTCTAGCATTATCGTAGGCTTCATTTCTCAATTCTTCTTAGTTCCGACAATAAGCAATCTCTCTTCCTCAGCTTTTTAAAAACTAAGTTCAACTTTGATGGCCCACATTGCCTTGTATTCCAATTCCAGGTAGGCACATGGCTCGGGCTAAAACAATTTATTGGAGACATTCCACGGAGTTTTTAGGCGCAGTCCTGTAAGCCCAAAGTGCATCATCAAGCTCGAAGACCAACTCTTCCCGCTGAGCTCACGCCTTTTCAAGTATTCTTTTAATTCTCCCTCGTTGAAATTTCGTCATTTTACTGGGTCTTGGGATGATATTTACCCGTCATGTTTGATCCTATGTCTGTTTGATGGTTTTTGCAAATATTTTGCTTCTGTGTGTATGGCTTCCACTAATGATAGTTCCTCGGGTGTTCCAAATCAAGCCATTAAAATATTTTTTTGCAAGAAGTCACAATCGATTAGTACTGGCCCTTGGCAAGTTATCGTTTCCACCCATTTGGAAACATAATCAACCGCTAGCAAGATGTATAGGTTCCCAAATGATGGTGGGAATGGGTCCCAAAATATATTCCCCATACATCAAAGACTGTACCAATTATTATACCTCTTAGGGGCATTTCATTCGTCACGATATTTCCAATCTTGCATCTATCACACACTTAACTCCACTCAACACAATCTCCAAGATAGTGGGCCAATAAAATTCAGATTGAGTATCTTATGAGTTGCTCTTTTTCTCCTGAAAATGCCCCATATGGTGCATGCGGTATTCATTCGTAATTTTCCTTTGTTCATTTTCCCGCACACATCTTCTTATTATCATGTCCGCATCCCTTTTAAATGTAATAGTGGATCATCCCAAATATAATACCCATTGTCGCTCAGTTTCCTCTTCTCGTTGGTTGCTGAATCCCGAAGGAAACCACTCCACAAGCTAAATAATTCACAATATCGCATACCATGGAAGCTCGGGAAGAAACCTTAAACAAGCTTGCTCATCCGGGAAGCTCTCTGCTAATATTACTTCCTCTCTTCGCACGTTTTTCTTACTCTTGACAAGTGATCAGCTATCACATTGTCACACCCTTTTTATCCTGATCCCCAAGTCAAACTTCCTTTGCAATAGCAAAGACTCCACCTTATCAATTCCTCGCTTAGCTTCCTTCTTCGACATCGTGCATTTGATTGCCGCGATGATCGCATGAATAATAACATGGATCCTGTAAAATGTATTGCTCTGGAATTTTTTCACAAGCAAATACTTACATAGCATCTCCTTTCGGTTGTTGAGTAATTTTCTTGTGCTTCATTGAAGGTTCACTTAGCATAGTATATGGTCCCGAATATTTTTCTCCTTTCGTCTTAATACAAATCCCATTGCAAAATCAATTGCATCACACATTATTTCAAATCCCTCGATCCCATTTTGGTGCAGCCATTATAGGTGCCTGTACCAATTTGATCTTGATTTCTTCAGTTCTCAGAGGAGTCATCAAGTAAACCTTGTATCCTTCTCCAAGAATTTGCATAGTGGTCCTGCTATTTTTGAGAAGTCTTTTGATCAATCCTCCTATAAACCAAAGATGCCCTGCCAGCTTCTTACCCTTTCATCGTGGTAGGTGGTGCAAGAGTTTTGATAATGTGATACCTTGGATTGGTCTACTTCCGCAAATTCAAGAGCGTAAATTTTAGCTCCAAGAACAATACCTTCTCGCTACTCATAAATGGCATTTTTCCCAATCTGCTAGTCGCTTGTCTCGCATCTTTGAAGCTACGCCCGTGTTCTTCAAACACCGATCAAAACTCGATCCATACACAAAGTGAAGTCATCCATAAAAATTTTGATAACCTCTTCAACCAAGTCCGAGAATACTGACATCATACACCTTGAATGTAGCAGAGACATACGTGTACCCCAAATGGCATCCTTTTCCTCGCGGCAAAGGTACCATAGGGGCATGTGAATGTGGTCTTTTCTTGGTCCTCAGGTGCAATTGCAATTTGATTGTATCCTGAGTACCCATCCAAGAAACAAAAATGAGGGTGTCCTGCTAATCTGTCTAACATCTGATCAATGAAGGGCAAAGGGAAATGATCTTTTCGTGGTCGTGGTTCGCCTGTAATCAATGCATACCTCCATCCCGTCATCGTTCTTGTTGGAATCAATTCATTTTTCTCTCATTAAGTGGATCACAAGAACCCACCCTTCTTTGGAACCACATGGACTGGGCTCACCCAAGGACTATCTGAAGTTGCATAGATAAAACCAGCATTCAACAGTTTGAGTACCTCTTTCCTGACTACTTCCTTCATCACAGGATTCAGTCTTCTTTGATGTTCTACAGATGACTTTGAAGTTTCTTCTGGGTTGCACTTTGTGCATGCAAATTGATGGACTGGAGCACCCTTCAACTCTTCAATGGACCAAGCTATAGACTCTTTATGCTTCCTTAAGATTTTCAGCAACCTCTGTTCCTCAGCATCACTGAGTCTAGCAGAGATAATCACTGGTTTTCTCCTTGGTGATTCTAAGTAAGCATACTTCAAATGACTTGGAACTCTTTCAACACTAAATTTCCTTCACTCTAAGTTTCTTGATGAGTCTTGGTCATTATTTTCTCCTTTGTCATTTCTATTTTGCTTCAGGCTCAACACAGTTTCTATAGAATGAAAACTGTTGTATGGACATTCAGAGTAGTCATCTTCAATATACTGGGAATTCATCTCTTTTTCATTGATAAAAATTTGAGTGACATAATCATTGTGGAACAACAGGTCAGAGGGTATCGACATCATCAACTACATTGCAATTTTCTCCGTCTATGTCTATATTCCGCATGCTTTTGATCAAGCTTGAAAACAATGTTTTCCTCTCCAACCCCTCAAGGTAAGAAACTCCTTTTGCATGTCGACGTGGCAGCTCCAAAGAGAGGCTAGGAATGGTCTCCCAATACAGGGGTACTTGTGAATCTTCTTCCATGTCCGTAATGACGTAAGTCTACCGGGAAGACAAATTTCCTTAACAAAGGACCAGCACATCTTCCAAGACTCCTTCATGTTTTACCATCGATCGTTCTGCCATTTGAAGAGTAATAGTAGTGGGAATAATCTCCCCAAACTTACACCCGCCGCAACAAAGAGGCATCAAGTTGATACTACCCTCGAGTCACGTAGAGCCTTCGAATTTACTCCCCTCCAATGACACAAGGAATTGTAAAACTCCCTGGATCCTTCATCTTTTTTGGCAATTCTTTCTGTATCACAACACTGCAAGTAGCAAAGGAGGTTCACAACCTCTCTTCTACTATCTTTCTTTCTTTGCTCATGTCCGTGAATCCTCAGACGTAGTGGCATCCGAGTCAAATTCTCATCAGAAGGGCATACCTGATCTATTTCTCAAAGGTTTTCAAAAAACCTGTAAACTGCTCCTCTATCTTTGATTTGCAGCCTTCCGGGAATGGGACCGTCGGGTCTAGAGTCTTGGATCTCCTTCCGCTCACTCTTTCTTTTCTCCGCAAGGCTTCTTCCTTTCGGGCTTTCTTCTCGTCGTCGTCGTTATTTTTTCTTTGGGGCCCTCTAACTCCTTTCCACTCCTAAGCCGCACGTACCCATGCGCCTTTTGATTCTTCTTTGTGTCACTTGGGAAGGCATCTTTCTTCCGGGGCTTTGGTGGTTGGGCTAGTCAGCCCTACTCAGGTCTCCGTGTCTCTGTGTGGATGCATTACTGTGTTCTAAAAATTTGAAAATTGGTAGCATGTCCCACCCTCGCAAACTTTTGTTCATGGAGGTTCAACAGCTTTTTATTATCCCCCATGAACTGCAGCATCTGCTCTTCAAAAGATTGGGCCCTCCTCCGAATTTCCGATATTCATTTCTCGTTTCACCCTCGCCGCCGCCGCCGAACCTGCGGGCCGCTGATAACCCCGCTGAGGGCTCGCCCCTCGCCTCTCGGGCCTTAAGCTTCTCCACCATATGAGAGAAATTTTCATGGTTCCTCAATGCTGGGTGATAATGTGTTGGTAGGTTAGTATTAGTTTCTCGGCTCACCCGCATACTTTAGCCTCTTCAAAGATCATAGAATTGTTCTCTCAAGAGCTCTCAAGACTTCCCTTTAATAACTCTCTTTCAATCGCTCCCATCTCACGGGCAATGTATGTCTTCCTTCGTCATTCAACCTGTGCATAATGGCATCCAACTCTGCCTCCATAGTCAAGCCATCTTGCTTAGCTCCATGATCCCCTTCCTCTCATTGTTTCCTCTTGAAAACTCGCAGGGAGTTTTCATATCGCATTTAGCCGTGTCCTCAATCACTTTCGCCGCACTTTTCGTTTGAATGCTCCACAACATGAAGTATCAATGATCCCCTTTCGATACATCATTCAAGGCATGGTATACGTCCATCCGAGCTCTCGCATCTATCCCATGCATCGACATCTTCTCAAAGAACCGTTCTGAATCTTTCCTAAGCTACATACGCTTTCATCTTCCCTGAATGACAATGGATTTCCTCCTTCTCTCCTCGAGGTGAGGGACGTGGGGAAAGAATCTACCTAAGTAGTTCCCGCCATTCCTCCCAGTATCAATGCAACTATACGGTAAAGATTCATACCATGTAGCCGTCGATTCTAGAGAGAATGGGAACAGACTTAGCTGATGACTTCGGTCTCACCCTATCTAACTTTACCGTATTAGCCATCTGAAATCTTCCTGCATGCTCATTCGGTCCTCGGGATGACTAGTAAACTGAAGGTCGCTGACCATTGTAATTAGTGCTGGTTTAAGTTCAAAATTATTTGCATCAATAGTCGGCCGCCTCGATCGGGCAGAGTACCCATCTCGACAATAGCTTCCAAGTCCTCCATGATCGCTGATCGAGGCCTTCTAGTCAGCTTTCTCTATGCATTTCATCCCTGATCCCGTCTTCATCCTACTATGGTTGAGTTTTCTGCCTTCTTTATCTTTTCTCAAGCTTCGAGCGTTTCTCTCACTCGTGGTTCATTGAATCGTATCAGCCGCTTCGCTTCCTATGCATTAAAATTTCGTCTCTCGAAATCAAAAACACACTTACATTAATAGATTAGTCTCGTCAACATATATTTTCAATATGGTTTGTTAAAGGTTAAGGGCTAAAATAACCATCGTTGAAAACTATTTTCAGTTTTTTTTAAAATGTCCAAATTAGCATTTCCCCTTTCGCCTCAATATTGGATTACTAAATTCTTCGATCCACTTCAAGAACTGCGCCATAAAACTTGTTACGCTTCAGACCAAAACACATGTACGAATTGATGACACCATTACCAAAAGACTAATATCTAATCCCAGGCAACGGCGCCATAAAACTTGTTAAAGAGACCAAAACACATGTATAAATTTATGACCCAATTAACCAAAGGACTGTTATCTAGTCCCTGGCAAACTGAACCAAAAAAACTTGTTAAAACTTTTTACTATGTAAACCCAAAATCTCATAGAGTAAATCATTTTCAATTTTGGTTTTGGCCTGATATTCTGCAAGTGTACAGGTCGACAAGTAATAAATGATATAAGTCCGCATATCGACCTCGTGAGATCTCAAGAATTTAGATCAACTACCCCGACTACTCAAGCTCCATACTATTTGACCGAAATGATAATGGTGATCTTGATTAATAAGCTGGGAAATATAAAAATATAAAGAAAGAGAATGACAGTCAATTAAACCGAAATATAAAGAATAAAGAATAATGAATGATTAAGAAAATATATGGACTCTGAATAGTTATCTTTTAGAGGGAACATTAAGACAATGCTATTGTGAAGTATCAATTCCTGTAGTAAACATTGATAAATTTGCTTGTGTATTTCGAGTTTTAAAATATGTCCAAGGTGTTTAAGACATACCGGATTCTCCACACTCCACATTTCATTATCTACTTTTCCGATTCCCTCGAAGATGTGGAATTAAATAAATCATTTTTAAAGGATTTCTTAACTGGGTATTTTTCGCAATACTTCATACCCATTTTATGGACTGTAAACCTTAGCTCCCAAGTTATCTGGCCAAGCAAGGATATACAATCCCATGACGTCTTCAAAATTAGAATAGATCACCCTCTCCTTGATTAGATCTCGCCTAACACGGATTGATTCACTATCTCGACCGAGGTGAACTCTCTCGCTTGTTTAAATTGGATAACTCATTCAACTCCTTCTTGACTCTGGGCGAGAAGAGGATTTATCTAAGTAAACTCACAGAGCTCACAGACTTCTATCAAAGAAAGCTAATATGTCTTCAAGGAAATGTTCATAACTCTCGTGAATGCCTTCTCCGTGTCACTCGGGAGGGCCTCCGAAATCGAGCAATGCAACAAATCTTACACGTATAAGAAACCGATATTCAGATCAAAAAACATTAATCCCATAACTAAGTAAATTCATAACCGAAATTCACAAGTTGCTTCAAAACAACTATAGGAAAGATAAATTCGACTATGCATTCATTTAATGGAAGCCGGGCTCTCACCATCGACTACAAATTGGGCATCTTTTCCGATCATATAAGAACGACCGCAATTTGAAACTGGAAAGTCGAGTCTTAAATTTGTCCGAACTTCAAACATTCCGTGTAGTAATTTGAAAAGAATTGAATTTCGTGATCTACCGCCAAAACGATAACATCCGCATCCGTAAAATTAAACAAAAGAAAGAAAATGAAAATAATCTAATCTACTTAATGACTAAACAAAAATAAAATAAAATAAAAAAGCAGAAAATAAAAGAAATGAAGCCTTCAGCTACCCGCATCTTTCGCTCGCCATCGCGACCGACCTTTTCCTTCTCGGGTAGTCGCGTATTTATGTGGTTTCTCGCTGGGTCTTCAATCCCAATGCAAGCCTTTTGTGGATTTTTAGTGGACCGCCCGTATCGCTCTCAAGTCGCGACCAATTGTCGCTGAGCATCATCCATGTCGCGACTCGATCTAACGGGCCGCGACATCAACTTAAGCCGCACTTTCACCGACGTCTTATGTCGCCACATCGATCTCTCACGCTGTACACGCCTCATGGTACCGCGAACTTTGGAATTGGTGTCTCCTGGTGTCGCGACATCAATCTCTTGTCGCGACATCAATTCATGTTACTTCGCTTTAACCGATGTCCTCTCGATGTCAATGACATCACTTTACGCCGCGATGGTTCAACTTACGGTTCCCGATGTCGCGGATATCAATCTCTCGTCATGGTTCTCGCTTCATATCTCTGGAGCTTTGAACTGATGGTTCCGGATGTCGCGACATCACCCTTTGTCGCGATATCGCCATGGAACCGCATCCTTCAACTGATCGCCTTATGTCGCTGGCATTAACTTTGTCGCGACATCGCCTTATGTCTCTAGAGGTTTCAACTGCCGCTGTACGCTGACGCCAATCCTCGCCGCGACAAATGTTTTTTAGGTCTCATCATTTTCATCTTTTTCAAACTCCGTCATGTACCTTCAAGGCGCTTCTTGTCGACTTCATCAAATTTCTTCGTTTCCTGACGGTCGCGATACTGATTCCAAAGTAAATGATGTCACGACCTCTTCTCTTCACTAATGTCGCGATCGCTTCAGATAGTGTCGATGTCGTAGACAAAGATCTGCATGTCGCGACATGAAGTCTTCCTTCTTCATTTCCCTAGTTGCTTCACCGAGTTTCTTAACGCCTACTTCGCCGCTTCAAGTAAGCTTTGCCCGAATGGAGTTTCACCGCGCAACCCGGATATGCATTTGATCGCCGCCAAGGCTTCACGACATTCTATCCTTTCATCTTAGCGCCTTTTCACAAGAACTCGCTTCAAACAATTATATCATTAACGCCATCCACCTTCGCTTTTTCGCAAAATTCCTCAATTCTCGTCATTTAACAAGCCGTTAGTTGCTCATAATTTCCGCATAACCGCCTTGTTTCAATAAAAATAAATCAGAAAAATGGACTAAAAATGGATGACTTTCAAGCTCATCATAAGTCCCAACAACTTCTACTAAAGCTCTTATTTGTTGCCCATTAGGCCAAATTTCTCATTTGGTCTTGTTGTTTGGATTGAACGGAATCCCTACATTATATTAGAAACACGAGTTGTAAATCCAGAATCAAGCCACCAAGTGTTATAAGGAACTTCATCCAAATTTTATTCGAAACATGCATAAGCATTATGCTTACCTTTCTTTTCAAACCAAGCCTTACGTCTAGGATAATCCTTTTGGAAATGCCTAGTCTTCTTACAAAAGTGGCTTCTGTCAACTTTAGGCCCCTTCTTGTGAATCTTAAAAGCAGGCTTTTCGTAATTCGGTGGTCCTTTTCCTTTATTTTCATGTTTTCTTTTCTTTCCATCTCCATGATTGGTTACATAATTGATGGAGTGAATTCCTTGGTTTTTAAGTTTGGTCTCTTCCTAAACTAGCATACTATGCAATTCATGCACATTCAACTTGTCTTTCGTGGTATTATAGTTCATTTGGAAGGGCCCATACTCAATTGGTAAGGAGTTCAAAATGAACTGCACAAGGAAACTTTAATCTACCTCCATTCCTATTGACTTAAGTCTTGCTAACAAATTAGTCATCTCAATTACATGTTCATGCATAGCACGAGAACCATCAAATTTCAAGGTGGTTAAAGTACCTTAATATTGTCCATAAAGAAGACTTATCATCCGTTTTAGGAGGCTCTTTCCACAAACTTTAACATTTCTTTGTACAATCGCTTAGTGGGAGAGTCGTTTTTAATGTTGCTCATATGCTCATTCGCATATATATCAGACTCAATATGTCTGACTTTTCCTAGTATTTTACAATGAGTATTTTCTTCAATAGTGCTTAAAACGGTAAAAACCGTTGGCTTTTCAACTTAGAGTTCCAGATCTAGATCCATTACCCCAAGGTAAAAATGGATATGTTCACTCAATACAAAAAAATTAAGATCATTAAAATCTAGAACATACAAGAAATGCGAGTGCACATGCATTGTTACTACAAGAAATATCTTAATATTAATGCTTTGATCTTGATATTAACATGCTTAATAGACTCAGAAAACATATAGTAAATATAATATATTGATGCTCATCTTTGGGCAAGCCATCAATATACTACATGCAACATAATGATGCTAAGAAATTTATCTTAATTTGGTAAATGAAGTAGTTAGATGTATCTACGACTATCTTTAGATATATAAACACAACACAACTAAAAATGCATTAATATTACCAACATTCATATTCATAAGTTATTAGAACAAACAATCAACCTTTGGGTGATCCTTAATTGTTCTATAACAACAAATCATAATCATTCACAAAATATTCATATCACATCATATATAGCATCTATTATGTGAACAATTGTCATTTCTTACATAAATAAATAAACAAACATTCAAATTGAAAATTATAAGACCTACAGGTAGGCCACTTTGGTGCCTAACAACCCTAATAAAATATAGTTTTCAATATATTTGTTTATTTATTTGATAAGCTCTAGCATTAATATTATGTTTATATGTATTTATGTTATTTCTAAAATTTGTATGTAGATATTATTACATTGAGTACACATGTAGCCATAAAATACATAAATTGATACAAACGTGTTATACTCTAATGGTTTTAAGAGCCGTTTAAACATAGGAAGAACCCATGGGGCCATGGGTTATCGAGGCTCCTTATTGTCAAAAAATATATATATTTTTAATTTTGAATTTTGATTCAAATCCATTATTCCACGGAGGATGCATAAATGATAATAATAAATTAAACAAAAGATAATATCACATTCATAGATAGGTGATTCAAAAGGAATATTAAGATAATTCAAAAAATAAATAAGTAATAATGATAATTAGCACATTCAAATTCTTTATGCTCTATAGTCATTATCAGCGATATTGTAATTTGTGTTCACACGCTGCAACAATTATTATTATTATTTTTTAAATCTCCTTACATACATAAGTAGAAAATTCAAACAGTGATAAACATAAATTCAAAATTGCAGATAAATATGTATATGTATAAATCGAAATAGGAATACCGAACCATGGAACATTTATTGATCGAGAAACCTAAACAAGAGATAAAGTATCAAAAAAAAAATTTTATCGGTTTCTTAATAAATCGATACAATGGAAAGAAACATTCTGCAAATCCTAGAATTCAATAAAGGTGGAAGTGGACTAACAAACTTATTCATTTTTCCACTTATCCAAAACAAAAAAACTAAATATTTGTAGGCTTAATAACCTATTGTGTATATTGAATATGTAGTACAAAATCAATATATTTTAAATTGTCTTATGCACATAAGACTGAATATTGTAAATCACTGATAATCAAGTTCATTCCTAGAAAATCATGAATCTCTAAAACACATCGCTTTGATACCATATATAAAATCAAAATAAAATAACATTCTAGGTTCTGTAAAAAATTCATAATTAAATAACCCAAAACACAGAATCTTTGATTTCATGATATTCACATTTATGCAAAATAAAAGTTTATTGTTACTAACCTGGATCCATAACGACAACGCACTACAAAAAAAAAGCCAAATAGCTAGGGAAATTTCCCTAGCTATTTGAAGAAATTCCGTCGTTAAAATAGAATAGTGACGGATTTACGACGGAAATAATCCCTAGCTAAAGTGCTTGTCGCAAAAAATTAACAAGAAAAAATTTTCCCTAGCTATTTTTTAACGACGGAAATTCCCTAGCTAATTATATATTTTCCCTTGCCAATTTTGGTCGTAATTCAGAGGACCAATTAATATTTTTCGACTGAATAGCGATGGAAAATGCCCTAGCTAAATTAGCTAGGGAAAATTCCGTCACTATTTTTGTCTAATTTAGAGAGAAATAGCTACGGAATTGTCCCTAGCTAATTTAGCTCAGAGACACCTCACAATATACTCTGTCTCGATTTAAAGAAATAGCTACATAATTGTCCCTAGCTAATTTAGCTATAGACAATTCCGTCGCTAGTCTTGTCGAATTTTGAAGAAATAACTACGGAATTGTCCCTAGCTAAATTAGCTAGGGACAATTCCGTAACTATTCTTGTCAAAATTTGAAGAAATAGCTACGAAATTGTCCCTAGCTAATTTAGCTAGAGACAATTTCGTCACTATTTTTGTCGAATTTTAAAAAAATAGCTACGAAATTGTCCCTAACTAAATTAACTAGGGACAATTCCGTAGCTATTCCTTCAAAATTTGACAAGAATAGTGACGGAATTGTCCCTAGCTAATTTAGCTAGAGACAATTCCGTCATTATTTTCATTCAATTGTAAGAAAATAACTACAACAATAGCTAGGGATCATTCTATAGCTATTTTCACTATTTTATTTTATTTTTTAAATTAGAATACATACTTTTAAATTTTTATATTAATAATGAATAAAAACATATACTAAAAGCAATTTTTTTAATTAACCATAAGTCAAAGCAGTACAGAAATTAATCTGATACAATAGTATCAATAGTAAAAATAAAAATAATAACATAGGTCTCTAATCATCTAAACCTAAATCGTCATCCTCATCATTAGTCGGGTGAATTGCAGTAGGTCAGTTCATGAAAGTGGGTGCTCACTGAAACTCGATGTCCCATCCGTCGCATCAAGGCCGCTTAATCGTGGATCGCATATTGGTCATTCGATGTTGCATCGCATTCTTCATTTCTTTCATCTCATTATTCACTTTTCATTCGTCGCATTTCATTCTTCAAAAGAGTAATCACGATCCTTCTTCATTTTTGTCTCCATAACGCAATACGCTCATTTGTTTCATTACTTGTCGTCGACCGCCTCATCCACTCGCGTGGACAGAGTAAAACCCCAACCCTGATCAATGTTATAATAAGAGGTTTGGAGACTAAAATAGAAAGGATAATTTATGGAAACCTGAGAGGGTGGTAAGGAGCATATGGGTATAATGGTCATTACAAAAAGGATATGAAAATTTTGAAAATCAAATTAGAGATGGGTCAAAATAGAATTTCAAGTTAAATTTCAATATTTAAGAGATGAGGGGCAAATTTTACAATTAAGGAAAAGTTGATATTATAAAGAAAATGAAAAACAAAAGCCAAATTTCATTGTCTCCAAAGGGCTAGGGCTCCACTAGAAGAAGAGAGCCAAGAGGGCAGGCTGGTTAAGAAGGAGGAGGAGAAGTCCCAAGATTAAGGTATGGTTGTCTTTGGAATCAAATGTTTAACCTAGATGTTTGTTGGGATTATGAGAGTTTGCCCTAATTGGTGTAAAGGAAGTATGAACAAAAGCATGGGTTTAAAAGGAATTAAGACCTAGGTTGAGTTCTTGGATGCATTCCATGATGCGCCTATGGAATGAATTCAAGGGTTCCATAGCACCAATTTAAGTGTTGTGGAGTTGGTTTTAGATGCATTCCATGATGTTTCTTGAGGTGTTATGAATTATAGATGTTATATGAAGTGAATTGGTAGCAAAAAGTGGCAAAAATGAAGCAAAACACAAAACTGAAATTAAGGATCGCTGGTACAGAAATACTATGTTTTCCTGTTTCGACCAGTTTTCGTATTTTGATCATAACTTGCTCATTTTAGATCTGATTTGAGTGATTCAAAATTCTGGGTAAAATAGACTTCTAGGGGAAAAAGTTATCTGAAGGAAGTTCATGCAAATTGTAACCCTAAAGTGCCCAAAATTTACTCAAAGTAGGTCATGTAAGCCATCGTCTGGTTCTCGGTACAGGAAATGCTCTGTTTTCCTGTTTCGACCATTTGTCGTATTTGACCATAACTTCATTTCTGATCCGATTTGAGTGATTCAAGTTGCTGGTTAAAATGGACTTCTAAGGAAAAAATTTATCTGAAGGAAGTTTAAGCAAATTTGAATCCCAAAGTTCCCAGAAAATGTTTCAAAGTGGAGCTATGTGCAGATTCTGTTCTGCCAAACTGAGTCATCTGTTGTGCAGATTGTGTTATGTGGTTGAGGGCTTTAGAGAAGAAATTTTAAATTGAAAATTTAAAGAGATGTCATTGGATATCTAAAGGACTGATATGAAGAGTTTCATAAATTTTGAAGACCGTTTGAATAATTTTTGA
Organism: Tetrastigma voinierianum; assembly: GCA_016808115.1. Lineage (NCBI taxonomy): Eukaryota > Viridiplantae > Streptophyta > Magnoliopsida > Vitales > Vitaceae > Tetrastigma > Tetrastigma voinierianum. The sequence goes on along the minus strand of JAEQBH010006312.1, from coordinate 8,034 downwards.
GTCATAAAGTCTATAAGAGTGTTGTTGGAAAAGGTCAAAATGAATGGGTTTTTAGTGCTTAAGGGTAATTTGTTCATTTGGCTTTAAATGAAGGTGTATGGTGGATTAAAATGGGTTATGATTAATGTATAGTTGTATTCTTTGAAAAAGGTGAAAAGGACTATCGACGGAAATCGGAATTCACGGAAGCAAGCGGATTGAGCGGTGAACTGTGGGAGTGAAAATGATATTTTGAGAATCAGCTTTTAAAATGAATTGCTTTAATGTTAAACTAAGTTTTAATGTGAAATTTTGGCGTAAACGCAAGCATATGGAAATGTTTTATCTTGCATTGTTTTGATTCTGCATCAATGCATATATTTATATGTATTAAATATGTATGCATATGTTAAGATATGAAAGCTTTAAAATGCGAAAGAATGACATGCTGCTTTAATGAGCAAAGAAGGATGAATGTATTTATAAATGTATTTAAGAAATGTTTATCGATGGTTACTCCTAAGAAACCCCTATGATCGTTATGATCGACATCGGCCAAGTACTTTAAGCGTGTAAGATTTAGAGGGTAAAGTTATAGGTTACTAACTGAGGGAGGGAAATATATGTTTAGAGTAATATCCTTGTTACGGATAAAGTGCTATGACTGAACCCCATGTACGCGGAGAGTTTCCCGCAGCCAGAGCAGGACTGAATGCGATCGTTCTCACTGTCACATCTGCAAACTGCTCGTGCGCTTATTCCCCGGGTTCCATCGTAAAGAAAGAAAGAAAGAAAGAAAGAAAGAAATAAAGAAAGAAAGTTTATGTGGTACAAAATGTTTAAAGCAATGGATTTTAAATGCATAAGTATTTATTGAAAAGAAAGTTTAAGGCATAAATGTTTAAGGTATAAATGGATTTTAATTGTATAAGTATGTATTATTTGCATAATAAAATGTTATTTTTAATGAAAATGTACACTCACTCGGGCTCCTTTAGCTCATTCTTTTCCGTAGATGTTTAAAAACATTTTCAGACCCGAGATAAAAAGGGGCCGATAGAGGACCCTCCCGTGCAGTGAGTCGAGACCTTGACGAGACGACGACTGTGATTTCATTGTATATGTAATTTCAGATACCGCATGTTGAATATTTTGTTAGCTACAGGCTGTGATACGCATAGTTGAAAGCACACGTAAAATTTTTGATCTCAAAGGGACGAGGTAATGTAGGCTAGTCAACTTAAGTCCGCTCAAGCCCAAAATGTTTTGATAAAATGTGCATGGAATTTAAGAGGGTTTGAATGTTTTGATGATTTGAAGTAAAACAAAATGTATATGTATGGCGGATGTTGATCGGGTTGCGGGACGAAGTCCTAATACGGAAGTATAAAATTGAAGTTTATAAGTGTTTTTAAATGCTTTTATCGTGTTTTGTAACTGAAAGTCCGAAAAATGTAGAAACTCGCCAATTTTTCGAAAATCCAAGCGTTTGAAAAACAAAAGAAAAGAAAAGAAAAAAAAATTTATCACTAGCTCCAGATTATTTTCTTAAAGATATGTTAAGGATTGAAAGGGTTCGCTTCCATGGATTTTATTTGACTGCTTTAAGGAAAAGTTTCTATATCCATTGGAGGCGGAGGTCCCCTGCTTACGAGGTTAATCCGGCTCGATCCTTCAACGTGGTATCGTGAGCTTACTTCTGGTTTTGAAAATGTTATAAAGATTTGAAAATTTTATATTCATATGATTGTTTTAATGTTTTATTTTAAAATTGCATAAATTATTTATGTGATTTAAAATCATATATGCATTAAGCATGACATATTAAAATTTTGAATTATTAAAATGCGCTCGGTCGAGCCTAATTTCCCCACCAGGAGCTCCCGAGGCAAGAGTACCACCACCAAAGGAATATGTTGATGAATCATGGCGTTCCTCCACCGACAAAAGACAGAGTTGACTCCTATGCCACTACAGATAGGGTCGCCACCACTTCCGAGGTCGTGGAGGACAGACATCTTTTAGAGCAGATGGTCACTTTAGCCATCATAAGCACAAAACAGGAGCCGCAGTTTTATAGAGAGGGGCCAAAGCTAAAGTACTTTAACTATGATGGATCGGGAGACCCAAAAGGCTTCGCTATGGTTAGAGGAAATGAACGGGTCTACTGTGTGATGCAAAAGCAGGTAATGGATGAGCAGATGGTTACTTTTCTTTCTCCTACGGACAGAGCATTGGAAAGTGGTGGAGGGTACAGAGGAGATGCCGCAGGGAGGTCCCGGGTATAGTTTAAGGAAGAAGCCATGATGTGCCTGTCTACCGCCATCGAGATGCAAAGGCCGAGGAGTTCTTAGGGCCGGAGCAGGGACACTCTCCGCGATGCATTATGAGCGTGGAGTTTTTCCGAGCTCGCTGATATGTCCCATTTATCGTGATGATTTAAGTTTCGGGCACCAAGAGATTTGTCAGAGGTCTGGCCTGCAGATTAGACCATAGTAGCCGACAATTTCACACAAGACGCTGGGTGGTTGAGGCTGCAAGAAAGGAGAGGAGCATAAGAATCCCAGTTACCACCAATTAAGGATGTAAACTGAGTGGGTCTTAATGGGTTCGTGGAGGTTCCACTAAGCAAGCCTAAGAGGGGAGGAAAGACACGCCGATCTGCGGCAAAGCAGTCTACCAGGGGCAATACCAGCCAGGTTCAAAGGAGGCCACGCACAGTAGCTCCAAGGGTCCAGCCGAGTGTGCTAAGGGAAGAACCATGGTGAGTGCAGATCGGGGATGCATGGGCTGCTTTGCGGTGACGCACTACGCCAAAGAGTGCCCACGTATAGTTTCCGGCGCGGATCAGAGGGACAAGACAGACAGAGGCGTCTGCATCGGTGCAGGTCAGTGGTCAGAGTCGTATGGGGTTTGAGCAGAGGCCCCACTACATTTTACTAGATCCTCGAAGGACCAGCAGTGTAGAGGTCGCCCATCCAGAGGATGTACGGGACGACCTCGTACATACGCTAAGGTGCTCAGAGTCACCGGGCAGAGGCGAGCTGCAGCACCGCAGGTCGCGACAATGTACTATCCAAGTTTTGAAAGTGATGCTTATGTCTTGATAGATCCCGGTGTTACTACATTTATTTCTCGCGAAATTTATTGCAATAAGTGAACATGTAGATACAACCCATAGATCGTAGGTATGGCAAATTTCCCTTCCGCTGTGAGAGATTCACTTATAGCGCATAGAGTATACATGGGTTGTAGAGTGATTATTGAGGCCATGAGTTTATGGCCAATTTGGTATTGTCGATATCCAGACTTTGGCGTGGATACTACTAGATGGATCGGTTGTCTCGACATCACGCCTACCTGGGCCGGATTGTTTCAGAAAGAAGCAGCTCAGACCGGGGAACTGTAGATTACTGTGGGGTAAGAAAGATATTGTCCTCGAGTATGATGTCTGTGATGATGGTCGGGAAGATGCTCCAAAATCATATCCGCATCTAGCCTATGCAACTTGAGGTGAGAGATGATGATATGAATGGAAGACATTCCGTATCGAGAATTTTCTGATGTGTTTTCGCATGATCTTCCGTGACTACCCTGTGAGCAGAGAGATTGATTTTCGTGATCGAAGCTAGCCCCCGGGATGTAATCCGATTTCGAGTCGCCATATAGGATGGCCCCTGCATTGGAAAGAACTTAAGGTGCGTGATGGAAGAAATGGTCAACAAGGGGTCTGGCCAGACCGGCACATCTCCGGGGAGCAACTTGGCTTTATTTGTGAAGAAGAAGGACTGAAGCATACGATTATGTATTGATTATAGAGAGTTGAATAAGCTAACAATACGTAATCAGTATCCTCTTCCGAGGATTGATGATCTCTTTGATCGCCACAGGAGCCAAGGTATTCTCCAAGATTGGATTTGAGGTCGCTATCATCACCGAGAGTTCATGATGAGGATGTTCCCAAGACAAAGATTCGTAACACGGCACGGGCATTTGAGTTTCAATCATGCCATTTGGGACTTACGAATGCCCACCGCTTTATGGATCTCATGAACAGGATTTTCGCGCCTTACTGCATCGCCTTGCGATCGTGTTTATCGACGATATATTGTTCTATTCAAGTAATGGAGAAGAACATGAGCACTTGAGGATAATTTCCGCAAACATTATGGGAAATGTTATATGCTAAACTTAGTAAGTGTCGGGCTTTTGGCTCGACAAAGGTCGCTTTTGGGACACATAGTTTCGCAGAGGGGGGTCTCAAGTGGGATCCGCAGAAGGTCGGCTTACATCAATTGGAAAACCTCCTACGAGTGTGGGGATATGGTATTTTTTGAGGATTTCCATGAAGCATGCATTTAAGATTTGGGAAACGCGGAAAGCCGAGTCCATGATATATTGGGCCAGGATTGTTGAGAGGATTGGGAGAGGTGGCATATCGACTGAGTCGCTATCCGACCTCAATCGTGATTCACGATGTTTTCCATGTTTCTATGCTTCGTAAGTACATACTGCACTTTCACATGTATCGACAGAGCAACCAAAGGGAAATATTGTGAGAATTTGACATACGAAGAGGTGAACCAAAGGCAGATCCGAATCGCCGAGCAGTTCCTCGCGCAACAAGACTATTCTACTGTGAAGGTATCATGAGAGTCATACGGTAGAGGAAGCATGGAGTACGAGGAGCGTATGAAGAGGCATTTATTCCCATCTCTTGATGCAGTATGAATGTTTTAATTTCGAGATCGAAATTTTTATAAGGAGGGGTGATTGTAAAACCCCCAACCTGATTGAATGTTATAATAAGAGCATTGGAGACTAAAATAGGAAAGGATAATTTATGGAAACCGGAGAGGGTGGTATGAGCATAAGGGTATAATGGTCATTAAGCAAAAAGGATATGAAAATTTTGAAAATCAAATTAGAGATGGGTCAAAATAGAATTTCAAAAGTTAAATTTCAATATTTAAGAGATGAGGGCAAATTTACAATTAAGGAAAAGTTGATATTATAAAAGAAAAATGAAAAACAAAAGCCACCCTCATTTGGTCTCCAAAGGCTAGGCTCCACGGTTAGAAGAAGAGAGCCAAGAGGGAGAGAAGGAAGAAGAAGGAGGAGGAGAAGTCCCAAGATTAAGGTATGGTTGTCTTTGAATCAAATGTTTTTTGATGTCTAGGGATTTTAGGGTGAATTTCTATGGAGATTTTTCCTCCTTTGGTCTAGGTTTTGTGTAAAGGTCACACAAACCTAGATGTTTGTTGGGATTATGAGAAATGGTCTAATTGGTGTAAAGGAAGCATGGAATCATCAAAGCATGTGGTTTTAAAAAGAATTGGTGACCTAGGTTGAGTTTCCTCTGGATGCATTCCATGATGCAGTCCATGGAATGAATTCAAGGGTTCAGAACAATTTAAGTGTTGTGGAGTTGGTTTTAGATGCATTCCATGATGTTTCTCGGCGTGTTACGAATTATGGGACAAGAGTAATGGCGACCAGCAAAAGTGGCAAAAATGGAAGCAAAACACAAACTGAAAGTAAATTCATGATCGCTCGGAAAGAGAAAATACTATGTTTTCCTGTTTGACCAGTTTTGTATTTCGATCATAACTGGCTTCATTTAGAATTCGATTTTGAGTGATTCAAAAATTCCGGGTAAAATAGACTTCTAGGGTAAAAAGTTATGTGAAGGAAGTTCTTGCAAATTGTAACCCTAAAGTGCCCAAAAATTTACTCAAAGTAGGGCCATGTGTAAGCCACTTGTTCGGTTCTCGGTACAGGAATGCCTGTTTTCTGTTTGACCATTTGTCGTATTTGACTATAACTTTCTCATTTCTGATCCGATTTGAGTGGATTCAAGTTGCTGGTTAAAATAGACTTAAGGGAAAATTTATCTGAAGGAAGTTTAAGCAAATTTTGAATCCCAAAGTTCCTAGAAATGTTTGGTGCTGAGCTATGTGCAGATTCTGTTCTGCTAAACTGAGTCATCTGTTGTGCAGATTGTGTTATGTGGTTGAGGGCTTTAGAGAAGAAATTTTAAATTGAAAATTTAAAGAGATGTCATTGGATATCTAAAGGACTGATATGAAGAGTTTCATAAATTTTGAAGACCGTTTGAATAATTTTTGAGTCATAAAGTCTATAGAGTGTTGTTGGAAAAAGGTTGGCCAAAATGAATGGGTTTTTAGTGCTTAAGGGTAATTTGTTCATTTGGCTTTAAATGAAGGTGTATGGTGGATTAAATGGAAGTTATGATTAATGTATAGTTGTGGTTCTTTGAAAAAGGTGAAAAGTGACTATCGGACGAAACGGAATTCGACTGAAGCAAGCTGTGGATTGAGCAAGTGAACTGTGAGTGAAAATGATATTTTTGAGAATTGAGTTTAAAAGTGAATGGTTTTAATGTTAAAACTAAAAGTTTAATGTAAATTTTTATGTAAAATGTTAAGGCATATGGAAATGTTTTATCTTGCATTGTTTTATCTTGCATCAATGCATATATTTATATGTGTGCTAAATATGTATGCATATGTTAAGGTATTATGAAAAGTTTAAAATGTTTAAAGAATGCATATGTGTTTTAAATGATAAAGTAAAGGATTTAAAATGTATTTATAAATGTATTTTGAAGAAAATGTTTTACTGATGGTTACCCTAAACCCCTATGACTCAAGTAGACTCCATATCTACCGAAGTACTTTAAGCTGTAAGGATTTAGAGGCAGTTATAGGTTACTAACCTGGCGAGGGAAATGTTGGCCTGCAGTAACATCCTTACACGCGATAAAGTGCTACGACTCCAACCCTACGCAAACGCAAAGTGAGTTTCTCCAGCCGTAGTGCTATGACTGAATGTGATCGTCTCACCGTCGCATCTAAATCGTTTGTGTTTATTCCCCGGGTTCCATCGTGAAAAGAAAGAAAGAAAGAAAGAAAGAAAGAAGAAAGAAAGAAAGAAAGAAAGAAAGAAATAAATAAATAAAGAAAGAAAGTTTACTATATTAAATGTTTTTAAAGTATAAATGGATTTTAAATGGCTAAGTATTTATTGAAAGAAAGCTAAGGCATAAATGTTTAAGGTATAAATGAATTTTAATTTGTATAAGTATGTATTATTTTGGTATATAATTTAAAATGTTATTTTAATTTAAAACGCATACCACTCGGGTCTTTAGCTCATTCTTTTCCGTGATGTTTCAAAACATTTTCGTGACCGAGATAGGTGCCGGGAGTGAGGGACCCTCCGTGCAAAGGAGTCGAGACCTTGACGACTTACGACCGTGGATTTCATTGTATATGTAATTTTGCATACTGCATGTTGAATATTTTGTTATGGATATATGTATATGCATAAAGTTGAAAAGGAACTACGTAGCTTTGGTCCCCAGTGCGGATGAGGTAATGTGAGGCGGTCAACTTAAGTCCGCTCAAGCCCAAAATGTTTTGATAAAAATGTGCATGGAATTTAAGAGGGTTTTAATGTTTTGATGATTTGAAGTAAACAAATGTATATGTATGTATATTGTGTTGATTGGGTTGTGGACGAGAAGTCCTAATATGGAAGTATAAAATTGAAGTTTATAAGTGTTTTTAAACGCTTTATCGTGTTTGTAACTGGAAAGTCCGAAAAACAGAGGAAACTTAGGCCAATTTTTCCGAAAAATCCAAGTGTTTGAAAAACAAAAAGAAAGAAAAGAAAAAAATTATCACTTCGCCTGCAGATTATTTCTGCATACGTTATTATCAGTGCGGTCATTCCACTACTTATTCGACTGCTACAAAAGTTTCAAGCATCCATCGAGTGCCGAGGTCCCCCGGTTTCAAGGAGATATTAATCCGCCCTGATCCTCTGCCACAGAGGAACTAGATGCACGATCGCTAACAAAAGCTACTCCCTTCGAAATGACGCCAGTACACTCGCTGCTTTCCTCTCGACTTCCTATTGCCTGTAAATGTGAGCAGGACATACCAATCGTTGGAAGATCCATAACCCCAACCTGGTCAGAGAAGTACCGTCACACGCTCCTCCACGAGGTCCTCGCGGATAAAATAGAAA